>JAPZDV010000015.1:9060965-9097684 GCA_029814665.1 Acanthurus lineatus
TTGTGTGCTCAAAACAACCGCATGTACTTTTTCTTTTTTTTTTTTTTTTTTTTTTATTTTCACCAACCCCCCCCCCCCCCCCCCCCCCCCAAAAAAAAATCTCATAGAAATCAGGTGCTCCACTGATTCTTGCCCCTCACTGCCAGAGGATAGTGTTGCTGAGGCAAAAGAAAAAGACCTTTGGACCATCCTCCTCCCTTTCAGCTGTAGAAAGACCTCACAGCCTCTTCTAAAGCTTGTGGCTCACTGCCTTGGGACAGCAAAGTCTTAGAGGTGTATCTTTTGAGAGGACAAGTTGCGATGAGGGGGACCAGGGTCTTGGCGAAGTTTAGACCGTGAAGCCCCAGCCCTACGTGGCAAGAGGTTTTGCAATAATCACGTGCTCCTTCTTGCTGCTTTCAGCTTGGGATTCTGGTGGGAGGGGCGTAGCGGAGTGATATGAGGCAGCAGAGAGAGAGGCGTTTGTCTGTGTTTAAACTGCCTCCCCCAGTTTTAATGACTCAGACACTTTAATCTGCAAAGTGACAAATAGCTACACATGGTCTGTTTTCAAAGCAAAGCTGTTGTTTCAAATACACACACTGTAATTTACTATTAAATGTAACAGTCTAAATAATATACTTGAGCTGCTCTCTTTAGGTGTGTTTTATCCTTTTACCTCTGTCTTCTAGTTTTAGATTTGCATCTTATCAGCAAACAGGAAATTCAGCTAACTTCAAGGGTAAATCTTATCCCCAAAAATAACAGCTGCTATTCACCATTTCATCTATCAACTTAATCTTGCCAGTAATTACAGATGTTGCTTATTCACCTCTTGAAACCTCTGGTAGATTAGGTGAACTTTGTTTTTAACTGTGAACATAAAATTACATTACACCTTTAAAGATGAATATTATGTATAATTTTCAGTATTTTTCACCCAGTTATTAACAAGTCAAAGTACTGGTTTACTGTGTGCACAGTATGTTTTCTCCACCTCCTTTTTCTGTTTTTATGACATGTTTACCCCTCTGTTTTCATTCAGGTAGCTGGGGTGTAGTTTCCCTGTGAGACAGTCAGAGAGAGACAGACAGTGTTGGACCACACTCCCCCATTCCCTCCCCACCCTTCACCCACAAAGACATGCATAGCAAAAACCGTAAGTGTGAGCGCCTCTCCCCTCCTACTTTTTTCCCCCCACAGCCTTGTGATTTATTCCCCTTCACGTTTCTTTCTGTGTCTCAGCATCCTTTCACTTGTGCACTCTGATAGATCTGGGTCAAAAGGTATTTATAATTTTTGCCCTTTTTTGAACTTCGCATAATAACAGATGGATGGAGTTTATCACACAAGGACACTTCAGATGGTGTCAGGCAAGTTTCTAATTAGAGAAAAGTACACCTAATTGATTTGTTAATACTTCATTCTTTTTGTGGAAAGGTTCTGGCACAGATTTGTCTCTCTTGTGTTACAACACAGCCATCTGGCACCTAAGCAGTGTGTACAAAAAAAAAAAATGGTTTAAATAGCACACTGCACTACACTCTGTACTATACTTAGGTGCTAATAAGATGCAAATCACATCCAAAACAGTGACCAGAGCAAAACGGACCCACTAGCATGTAATGTAAGAGTGTGTCTTGATCTGGTTTTTGTGTGTAATGCACCTGTGTGACCTTACATGTTAGACCCTTTCTGTGCTTCTGTCTTAACCTGCTTCAGAAAAGCGCCACATTTCCCCCGTCCCCTCACGGAGTCCCTTGGTCCCAATGAAACCCAAAGCACCTGCAGTGGCCCCCGCTGTGGCCCCCAGTTCAGGAGACACGCTGGCCTTCAGGATACCGAAAGACTACCCTCACTCCCGCTTTAGCAAGGCCCCACTTGCTGTCTATCCACCAAAAGGGGCAAGGAACAAAACATGGTGGGCTTGTACTTCTTTTCTTTGAATATGTAGTCTTTCTTATATTTACACAACATTCGTAGGAGCTGTTAATTTCATAGAGTGTTGTTTATGCTGCTCCCAAAATGTGTAGTTGCGCAATGTTTGAACAACACTTTTCCTCTCTCTAGTGTATCGCTTCCAGTTGTAAGCCTGGAAAAAATGCCGTGCCTCAACCGAGCGGACTCGGCATCACATATGCGCCTTGCCTCCTCCTCTTCCTCCTCCTCCTCCTCCTCCTCTCCATCACCCCTTAAACTTCCATCCCTCACTCCCCCAACCTCCCAACGATCCAGCGAGAAGCTCATGAATGGCCGCGGTACCAGCGGGCCGTCCACGCCACGCTCCACCACTTCTCCATCCTCTCTTGATGGGCGACCCAGTCCAGCGCGCTCTCCGCTGGACAGACGTCCATCGTCTACGCCTTCTCCCTCCCCGCTGGACCGGAAACCCTCCCCGTCACCTTCCCCTTCTCACCGATCTGGCGCTCTACCATCATCATCACCATCGGAGAAGAAGCACCAAAACGGGACTAAGACCTCTTCCAGGTCACAGAAAAGACTCTCAGGTCAGTGCTAAGATTTTATTTTTTCTTAGTTGATTGAATCCTTGTGCCTGCATGTTTTTACTTGGAGTGGAGAAAATGTAATAATTAAAGACATTTTTGGCCTGTTTTATTATGGCTGGCTTGGGATTTTGATTCAGCAACCTGACAATCAAAAAACAGATTTTGTAACATTTCGGATACAAATGTGCTGGAAGAGTTACATACTTCAGGCTCTGCTTCACGCAAGAATTACTACATAAACATACATGCATATGTGCTCACAAACTCCCGCACTCATTTTTTCTTATGTTCTGGCTGCAATAGTACAGTGGTGTGTAGAGACTGTGTGTTTTGGAGAGGGAAAGATGCCTCTTTATAGAGAAATGTCTCTCTCTCTGTCTGTCTTTCAAACTCTCAAAGCTTTTTATTTTCAGTTAATATAGATGTCACATGCTACATGCAAAGCCATGAATTAGGAAAGTTGAAAAGGATTTGTGGTGGATGCTTCAGGGTCTGGTTGTTGGTGTTATCTCACCATGTCTAGCTTTCCTCCTTGTCCCCTCCTTATTTCTCTCTTCTTCTTCCTCTTCGTTTGCGCTGTAGTCTCGCTGTGCTCCAAGAGCCTCTGATTTACACCCTCTAATTCACGAGCTCCCGCTGCCAAAAAGCTGCTTGTCTTCTTGAGAGATTTCCCCCACCTCCTGCGTGTCTATTTTTTCATCCTCTCACTCTCTCCACCTCCAGCCTCGACCTTCTCATTTCTCTCTCACACACTCCTACTCTGGCCTCATTTTTTTTTCCTTTCACACACTCCTGTCTCCTTTCTATTGGCTTTTTCTCTGCACTTTTTTTCCATTCTTCTTGTTCTTTAGCCTTCTATGTTGTGTGGTTTTCCTTTCTCATCAGTGTCTTCCTTCAGTCTGTGTTAACACAACCGATCATTCTCTCTGTCTTTCAGTCAACTTCCTTGTTAAGTTTGTATAGACTTGTTAGTGAGCATGTGAGTTTGTTTATGTCTAAGTGCATGTTTGTTGCCCTTGTACATTTGTGTGTGTGTGTGTGTGTTTGTCCGTCCACCTGTATCCATCTGGGTTGTCTCATACTGCAAACACAAAAAGATTACAGAGATTATAGGAAAGGCCAGCACTAGATTACAGCTCTCTGACAGTAACCCTGTTTAAGATAACCTACTGACTGGAGGTTGTTGTTGTTGGCTAGCTGGTTTGTGTGGGGAACGTTTCTCTGTGTGTCTGGTATTTGCACTCACTCACTAACTTTTAACTACTTAGTTTCAGCATTCATCTTATTCAGGATGTAGGAAACCTAATTAGTTGCAGTAGCAACTATTATTAGTAGCAACTATTAAACCTAATTAGTTGCAGTAGCAACTATTAAGTTGATAAGGTTAAAAATGCAAATGAAACACGTGTACAAAATAAGAATGTTCACTTTGTCTTACAGCTTAGTTCTCAGATTTTGTCATATTTCTGATCATCATTTGTAATAGCTAATACTATTTATTCACCACCCTCATGGTTCATGTCAGTCACTTAGCAGCAACCGTATACAAGACACAAATTTATAACTGAGTTCATTATAGCAAGCAACAGTAACAATAAACATGTTTTAAACAAGGATTTGGGTAACTGTATTATCTAAAACACTTATATAAAAGAGAAAATGAATGAGTGTAAAAAGTAATTGCACAGCAGTCACTTGTAAACATCAATTAGACTTGGCAGAGCTCCTTCAGAGAGTTATGTGATGATACGATTAAACTGAGGATTTGTTTAATATACATTTTGTCATTGTGCTCGCCCTTGTTATTGACTTTTTGGAGGTTAGAAGCTGCTAAAAATGAGGGGCAGGTGTTTTTAGTAAGGGGGAATAGGTCAAATAGGAGTTAAAATGTGAACGTGAGTGGACTTGAAATTACTGAAGTGTACACCTGTGTGCAGCCATCACTGTGGACAAAGGTGCATCTGACTGTGTGGCTGCCTCCCAATATCCAGGCAATCAAATCTGAGAGCAAAATGTCATCATATTTGGTAGGAATGATGGGTAAAACTGTTAAAATAAGACCCTGGTTTAAGAAAAGGTAACCTATTTGTTAACTTGACTGTTTTTTCTTGTAAGAAACAAGCACACCACTACAAAATATTTTTAGCCCTAATTCATTGTTGTGACCAACTGCAGATGCTATTATTGTATGCACAACTGCTGAATCGATGCTCACAGTGTCCCTTAAAAATTGTTTTAGAAATAGTATTTTTATAGCATCAAATATTAATGAACAAATTGGAAAGAAATATGAAAACATTGTCATATTATAAATATAATAAGTTTAAAATTAAGCCAGTCTGCTTCCTTAGTCAACGTGGTTTCATCTAATTTGACAAAAACTGTTCCAACTTCAAAAGTGTCATGTTCATGTAGGACTATTTCTCCTAGTACAGAGCTGATTGAGAAAATAGGGCATAAGAATCCTCCGTTTTAGTCTTAAGTCTGCTGTTTCAAAGGATTCTCTTCACATAAAACATATTTTGACCTCAGAAGAGCTCTTTACTGTAAACAGAGACTTTGGCAGCAAAGTGACACAGTCTTAACAGTTAAGGGTTACATTTCATCATCAAAGTGCGTTTTTTTTCAGCTCAGATTCTACTCATTAAAGCAAGAGAGAGTTTCCTGAGCTCCCAGTCACATTTGACTCTTGTCAGGCTGCCAGTATGTCCTGTCAAGAGTTATTTGTCACAGCTTGTGGGATCTGTACAGTTTATCTGTCTGAACCTAGAAGCCCTGCTAATAATGTCACACGGAACAGCATTGTTAGACTACAGTAGCCTTAGACTACGGCTGAGTGATTGAATGAACAAAGGAGTTTATACTTGCCTTTTTACAGAACAGAACAGACAAATGTCATGGAGTGAAGTGCCATCTCGAAAGAGACAAATTTATGTTACACTTCCAAAAACTGTCATTTCTGATACTTGCTGCTTAAAGGTGGAAAAGGCATGAATGACTAAGTGATGGCCTTAAACACCAGTCTAATACCGTCTTCCTTCATCTTTTTTTTTCTTTTTTTTTGCAGGGAGAGTGTTTGATCCCAACAAACACTGCGGAGTACAGGATCCCGAGACTAAACGACCGTGCACGAGGTCTCTAACCTGCAAGGTAGCGCAGATGCAGACACACACATAAATGCACGCCTCATCACTAACGCCCTCCACCTGCATGTAATGTCTGTAGAGGCACTGATCTGTGCCCGTCCAACCAGGAGAGCAGCTTTGTTTGTTTACTAGAGTAATAATAATGGAGGCAACACTAACATTGTTACTGTAGGGCTCCAACCACAGGCATGATCGTGTCTGGGTTACGCCTGTGGTTGCAGCCCTACATCCAGCCTGTCTCAGTGATTCGTCTGCACTTCCTACTTCTCAGTTAATGCGGGGTAGCAGTTCTGAAGCATAGGGCCTACACTTCTCTTGATGAGGTAATTATAGATGTTGGATGAGGTTACAACATCTTTCAGCAGTAAAGCTATTTTACTGCCCTTTAATTACTTTTAGCAAGCTTTGCAAATCACTTTAGATTGGTTATTAAGTAATTAAACATGTATCAGGCCAGAGTGTTGATGTTTTTTTTAGAGTGGCTGGGAAGAATAATCATGCCTACATCTCATTTGTACTGGCGGTCCCAAGGAGAACTACATATTTCAATGAGTTTTCGCTGATGGTCTCTCTTAGGTGGTGTTTCATATTAAGTTAATGATAACTTTTAAATGAGGAAATAAACACACACAAAACTAAATTAATTAAAAAATGATTTGCACAATTGCTATTGGAGCTTTTCTAGTCACCATTCTCTCTTCCCCATCTTGGCTAATACATTAATCTTCTCTGGCTAAGATGCAACTTCCTTGGTATTTGCACTTTTAATGTCTAAAAGTAGTGAATTGGCCCTTAAAGTTGGTGACTTACTGCATTTTTATTCATCAGTGTGGATGTTTGTGAGTATAAAAGATGCACCTTCCGTGCTCTGAAGCATTTCAAGAGGCCACTGCACTCAATATGACTGCTGAGTGAGAACAGGAAACATTTTGCTCTCTATTTGGACTATTTGAAAACCAAATGTTTGATGGCTGGTTACCTTCCAGAGTACTTGGAAGGGTAGACAAGCTTACCATGCACTGGCAATATTTACCCATGTTAGTCTGGTGTGACGTGTACAGCAGCATGGTGCAGTGATTATGGAAACTTTCCTGAAACCAGAGAGCCATGATTCAAGCCCCAGTGAGTGCAACAAGTCAGCCCCTCTGAAGTATGTTTGAGCTACACTCTCAATTCTTCACAGATCAATACTTTCATTAACAAAGTTCTCTGGAAATAACCTGATGTCTCTCGGTGCTTGGTGCTCATTAGCTCACAGAATGACAGGTATAAAATAACTATTAACCTCTTTTCTGTGTTTTTTTGGCTGCTACAGACGCACTCTTTAACGCATCGCAGAGCTGTCACCGGCCGAAAGAAACATTTTGATATTCTCCTGGCTGAGCACAAGAGCCGGGCGAAGGAGGAGGCAAAGGAGAAGGAGAAAGACAAGGACGGAGTGCAGGGAGGGAAGGAAAGCAGCAGTCAAAGTATCACGTCACATGAGACAGCAAGTCCCAGCAAGCCTCACTGCCAGAATGGACGACCCCTGTCCACACTGAAGCTACGGCTGGCAAATGCGCACATACCCAGGTAGAGCACTGGACACCCACAGTATTATCTTTCCATGTGTATACGGGAACAAATACAAGTCATATAAACTAGAATGTTATGAAAAGCTAAATAACTTTGTGTTAAACATAGTGTAGTATTTGTTTTTGACATCAAAATATCTAGAAATGTGTAGTATTTGTATGTATACTTAACTTTGAAAACTGAAAACTGCATCTTAATTTATTTGGATTGATTACAATTTCAAAGCATAACTGAAATTGACTCAAATTGAAAAGGTAAAAGAAAACACCAACATCCAAGACAAAACTTTTATATTGTGTCAGTCACATGATCCAGTTGTCTGATCCTCTAAAGTATCTTTGATTCCTGTGTGTGATTTTTTTTTTTGTTCAGATTCATAATATATTCAAAATTTATTTTGTTAAATAATGTATATTGGCCTTCACTTATCATTTTTCTGAAATTTTTTTTTTACTTTTACAGGATAATGAGTTTTAATGCCTCTTTTTCATCATGAGTTTACAGTTTAATGGTCCTGGGCCCAGACAGATGCATGGGAAATTCTTTTTTCTTAATGTTTTTACCACCAGGGGATGCTGTAACGAGTGCCAGAAACAAGAAGCATTAGTAGTTGCAAGTCTGGCCTTGTGAAAGTGTGAAGAGTAACTCATTTCCTCTTTCTATTTAGTAGGTGATCCAGTGCTTGAAAAAAGGAAGTTATTTGAGTTTTTTGTCACTGTAGCAAACTTGTTTTTTGTAGATACATCATGAGCTTTTGTTTTTATCTGTTTAAACATTAAATGCATTCTGTGTACTGGTCTCAGTTCTTCTCCTTCCTCTACTGTGTCTCTCAATCCGGCCCTCTTCTCCTTCCAAAGTAATCTTTTTCACCATTTTCTTTCTTTGTATTCCCCCTCTTCCTCATTTCTCCTCTCTTTTTCTTAATGGTTGTCTTTTATTCACCCCTCACTCTTTCTTACATGTGTCTCCAGGGTTCCAGGCTCCACCGCCTCCACCTCTAATCCTTTGCCTCCAGCGCCGTCTCCTGCCCAGGCCCTTAACCCAGAGCCGTCCACCCACAGTTGGATGACGGCAGCAGGAGACGGCAGCCGACTTTCCAGTGACGAGGGAGACGCAGAAACTCCAGAGGACACTGACAGACCTGCCTTCCACTGCTCCAATCGCCACCCACAGCCTTTAGGGGTAAGTAATATCACTAATAAGGCTGGACTAACAGACATTTTTATGGTTCGTGACCTTGAGGCAATATTTCCCATTGTACCCAGCAGAGTCTGCTTTTTAATACCATTTGGAGTAATTTTATTTTTCAGTGTTTCACTCAGACGTAGCTCTTATTGAGTGTTTTCTGTCATGTGTGCATTTGTGATGTAAGTATGTTGACTGAGCTGTTTAAAAGGTGATCAAGATGTTACTTTATATTTTGCATAAAAATGTAATTTGAAATGTAAACTGAAATTTTAATTTTAATTTAAATGCTATCTGTTCAAGTCAAATAAGTGAACTAAGTGTAAAGAAAATTATTTAAGAGAAACTTCCCTGCCAAACTTACCACTTCATGCATAATTACACCGAAAAGATTAAAGGATTATTAGAGAAACTGTTGTTGTTCAGAATCTGGGTCAAGACCCAAAAAGTGATCACAGGAAGGATACATGACTCATTTCCTGTCTTAATTAGATTATTCATTATATTGTAGTATGTTGTCATTAATCCAGTGTCATCTAAAGTTTTAAGCTGCCTGCTCGCATAACATGGGAAGTCGAAAAAAAGGCACTCTGTTGGTAATATTCTGCTTTACAGCTTTTTTTTTTTTAGATGGCTGAACTTGTTAAATTATTGAATATATTTTAGTTTTGGTTGTGTTCATCGTCTTACACACCAGTCAGTGTAAATTAGGTATTTTTCCATCTTCTCTCTGCTTCTTCATGGTTATCTGCTCTTGTCCATCTATCTCATCTTTCTGCCATTTGATGCCTCTTTCACTTCACATCCTACCATAGACCCACCTCTAACTTCCTCCCTCTCTCTTTTTCTCTCTCTCACACACTCTTTTTTCTTTGTTTTTTCTTCTATCCTCATGCATTCATCTTCCTGTTTTTCTCTCTACTATCACTCTCACCTTTCTTCCCCTCTGTCACAATACCCTGTAACCTTCCCTTTTTGTTCTCTTTCCAGTGCTGCATATTTAACAGCAGGCTCATGGGACGGGGCCACTATGTGTTCGACAGGCGGTGGGACAGGATGAGGCTCGCGCTCCAGAACATGGTGGAGAAACACCTGAACGCACAGATGTGGAGGTGAGATTTGGTCTCTCTGTGTTTATTGGTTTCTGTTTGGTTAGAGTGACCTTTTTCATAAAAAAAACCAAAGTGTGAATACACACAACACACAGCTACTGTATCTATGCAGGAATCTCTGTGTTTTGATTTTGACAGGAAGGATATCTGAATCAAACATTTAAGATGACGATATTAAGAAAAAGAGGTGTGAATATGAGAGGAAGTGACATGTTTCGATTTTGTGTGTAAATATATTTAAACAAGCAAGTACATTTTTGCAGAGAGAACAAGAGATGTAAGAAAAGATGTTAGATCTACATGTATGTACTGATAAAAGGATCACTGAAAAGGAAATTATACAAAACCCCAGTTCACTTCAAGAAACATTGTTCAGTAAAATCTAATATACTTATTGGTACTTAAGTTTTTTTACTCTGAGTTCATATCTGTAGTTAGTTGTTAGCGATTGTCTCTGTTGGTGCATTTCTCATTCAAAAGATCCTCTTCTTGTTTCAGGAAGGTGCCTCTTGCTTCTGAGAGCCTCCTCTCCCTCTCCTCCTCTGGTGCCTCGCCCGTCACCTCACAACAGACTCCCACCTCCGTCACTTCTCCTCTCCTCTCCTCCCCCTCCAATTCCCTCTCCTACACTGCCACATTTCCTCAGCCTGCGTCTATGGCCGGGGTGTTCAGCATTCGAGACTCAGCAGTTTCCGCACTGGGTAAAGCCCGTAACGGCACGCATAAAGCCAGCCGCACATCCAAAGATACAGAGGACTCAGTAGAGGGATCTAAGAAGAGAAAAAACTCTTCATACTCCTCTTCATCCTCATCCTTTTCTTCCTCTTCTTCCTTGTTTCCGCCTGTGGATAATCACAAGAGGAACGGCAGCAGCTATCATCCAATGTTTAAAGGTTCAGGGGGGGCAGCAGCGGCATCCCCAGCTAAGAAAAAGGGACTTGGGCGTGGAGGAACCAGCCTTTGGAGCAGTGAGGAGGACTGGCTATCAAGAGCAGATGGGTCTCAAAGCCACAACTCACAGAACAGGTGGGTATAACCTGGTAAAGTTGAGACAGTCAGAGAAGCTTGTTTGATTAGCCCCTGGTCTTAAAAACTTGTTAAAACTGCAGTTTTGATCCTTGTGTGTACTTCTAAAGATTCACTCATTATGTTTCTGAGGAGATAGTGGAAAAGATGAATTTTCTCATTAGAAGACCCTCCATACAAGAGCACACTTCCCTAAGAAAAGGACATTTTTGTTTTTATTGATCTTACATAGGAAATTTTGATCATTGCCAGGCCAGCAATCAGCAAAGTACAGCAACAACATAATCCAGCATGAAACATGTGAGAGGGTGATTTATTAAAGGAGGAGCAGTATGTAAACAGAGAGAATGGTGTCAGCAGTGCACCGGTCGACCCTGCTGTGCATTAAAAATTGAATTGGAGCTTATTATATATCATTGATGGCAGTTTTCTCCTCTTCCCATCTTCTCCAGTTGCGAAGTTGGCACAACCAGTATTCCCCACTCACCCAGCAAGGAGCCTGCCTCCACCCCCCACCAGCCTCTGGCTCCCCCCTCTGGACCATTGGCTTACGGAGGAGGAGCAGAAGGGAGGAAGAGGAGAAGTCCCAGCTCATACAGAGGAAAGGCCAGCAAACTGAGCCGGTCAGGCGGATTGGAGAGCCTCTTTGGGAATGGCAGTGACAGTGGAGGAATACTGGCTTCTGGGCCTGATTCCCCGAGACAGGTAGGTGTCTATTTATCATCCAGCACTAGGATACCCATGAGCATGATTTAGTGTGCTTAGTTCTGAAATGTAAAACCAATATTATGTAATCTTTGTATTAGTGATAAAACAGTGTTAAAGTTTTAAAAGTAAAAGTACTTATGGACAGTAATGAATAATTTGTTATTTCTCTTCATTTATTGACCGAAAAATACTTGTTGTATTTTGATTATTATTAATCTGCAAAATAAATCATTACTTTAACAATCACATAAATGTAGTAAAGTAAAAGAGAGATAACATTTGCCTCTGAGGAGTAGTGGATTAGAAGTTGAAATTATCAGAAAATGAAAAAAGCATCTTTAAGTTGTACTTGAATACAGAACTTAAGTGTACCTTGTTACTTTTTTGTGTGAGTATTTTATTTTGAAATGCACTTCATTCAAATCATAGCTGTGATTTGAATGAACAGCTTCGTGTAGCTGCTTGAATGGCTGTAGACTCTTGGCCTTGTTTTAACTGTCAGTCTGCATCTTAACAGATATAACTCTAAAACCACAGAGGTCCAAAAAAATCTGCAAACTGGCATTTTGCATTATTATCAGTTCTCCTAGAAAACCAAACCATTAAGTTCCTGTTACTGAAATTTGAAACCAAAAATGCAAACTCAATCCCAACATGGAATAATACATTACTGCTGCCATGAGCACAAATTCACATGCATTTACTTTCTCAGACAGTCAGGCCTGAATGAATGAATGAGAACTGGTATGTGATTTGTTTATTTATTTTGAATACAACCAATGTGGTTTAATCCTAAACTCACTCAGTAGACAAACTCACAGGTGGCCGCTAACATTTGTTGTTGCAGTAATGTAACTGTAAAACAGCTGCGTTTTACAAAGTCGCCAACAGTCTTACATTTCTTCGGGATTTTTCAAAACTGTTTGAAAGCATGTTATTTCTGCCACTCGCTGCCAGTAAATGAAAGTCAGTAAGTGTCTGTGTTCCTCTTCCTGCAGGCCAAGTTGCATCACTGACAGAAACCAGTTACACGGACTGAATGTTGGGCAGCTGTACAGGCCACCACCGTTTGTGACCTTTGACCTCACCACTCTTCCACTGATTGCACCAATCAGACTACGTCATCTTGACGATGTCACACCGCCCCCCACCCCCATTTACCCAATGACAGTACAGTTCACCAGCTGTGACACAGCGGCTCTGGAGCCCACACAGTTGGCTGGCAGTCACTTTCACTCTGTGAATCTAATTGTGGAGCATTTCGATGGAAAGCTACCGTGCATCACTGTGGTCGCGGTCTTTACAAAGCAAGACAGTGGAATCCAAAAACTCCTCCTCTGAAAAGGGAATTTGCCTCACAAAGTTTTTTAAGGCATCGTTAATGAAAACCACCACTGAACAACTTTTGGGGAGACAAATTTTATGAACAATCAGAGTTATTGTTCTGGTTGTTCAGACCATTTTCCTGGTTGCTGTGTCTGGTCAGATGACAAGGAAACATGTCTGTGATTGTTTTTGGGAGTGAGATGGTTGAAGGACCTACTGACAAGACTACTGTAGGACTCAGCTAAACCACCTCAACTGCCCTCCCCCTTCCACCTTCCCTACTCACCCAATTACCCATTTCTCTGTCTTTATATTGTTTTTAAGCTTTTTCTCAAATATTGAAAGAGACAATAGCAGCTGTAGTTGGGTTTTATCCAGCTTTTTCTTCTCTTTCAGTCTGTTCCTTTTTCTTTATTTATCTCCATCTTTCTTACATAAAACAACTTTGTCTACAGTTCTCTTCTTTTCCCCTCTTATCCCCCACCTTCCATCCCAGCATGCCTGTTTTCAAAGTGCACTTATTGCCCTTGCTTCCCCTCGCTCCCCTCTTCCCTGACTCCAGAGCAGTCTTCAGCAGCGTCGCACCAGGACCCGTTCACACAAGGGAAGAAAAGGAAACGTCTGTGTTACCAACAACGCCGTGTCAATGCATTGTATTTCAACATGGGAAGAAATCTGATTTTATTTGAAGATTGGTTTTTTTTTTTTTTTCCCATTCTGGTTTTAAATGTTGCAAGAAACACAAACTCCCGTCTGTGTGTCAGGACTTGCATCCAAAAAGGAATTATTACTACGTTGTTGGATTATTTTTTTTTCATAATTTATCATTCTTAAATGATTTTCTAAACCAACCGTCAAGGTTTGAGCTACAGAGACTTTTGAGCAAGATATGATTTCTATGGCATTTTGAAGAAATGTTAAAAGTATTATGATGAGTTCTTATTGTTGAAAATGTGTACATATCTGTTATTATTTTTGTATTTATTAATAATTTCCCTGTTACCTAATATGAGCTAAAGAGAGGGAGTATTTTTTTGCCCTTCTATGTTGGTCCGTGTTCAGTAATATTGCTGAGATTGGCCTGGTTTCTCAAAATTTTTAAGAATTTGTTCATTAGCAAGTTTTCAAATGAATACTAATTACTCCTCGAACAGCCTAATATAAACTCTGACAGTGGCTGCCATGAATGTCATTTCCATTTCAACAACAGCCTGTGGTCAGTTTTAAAAATATTTTTTTATTTAGTTCTAAAAACTAATTCTTGACACATTCTCACTAATTATGTTGCCTTACAAATAACTTTATCTCAACTCAAAGCACTCTCACATAGCTTTTTGACCCATCTCACACACTGTGTCCCTGTTCAGTAAAAGTTACTAATTACAGGACAGTATGAGCTATGTCCTTTTCATTATAATATGTTGTTTTTGCAGTTTACAAACACATTAACATATACTATCAGGAAATGATACAATATATGCACCAACAGATGTCAGGAAAGTTACTGGTAATTAAACTTCACGAACAGAAAACAGAATGTTTTTTTTCCTTTCCTTTTAATAATGATTTTGTTTTTCTGTATCATTCTGTAACTGACTAGTCGCTGCCTGCAAATTATGAGCTCATAATTGTTTTTGCATGCCTGTTAACTTTTTTTTGTGAGTCTACTCTAATTCATCTTGTTTCCAGACAGAGTGTGAACACACTTCACACTCAAAGCCTGCGTAGAATTAGATTGTAGTCTGAAACCTGGATCAAAGCTACAGCCTCCGTCGGTAAATGGAGTTCACTCAGTTTCCTTGGACACAGATTGTGTGCCATCACTTGACTTAAGTTCGCAAGTGATATCTATTCACTGTTTTGTCAAGGCTATGTCCTCTCTTGATCTTGTCAAACTCAAGATGGTCCAAAATGTCAGTCGACGGCCATTTTTTATAAACCAGTATTTCTTCACACCTCTGGCAGCTCTTGAGGTTTGACTTACGCTAATGAACAAAGGTTGATTTTTGTGAAACCAGGCCCTGGTTAGTATTTTCATATAAAAGGGCCCCACATTCCTGTTTGCTGCCGTTTCAATCCTTTTACAAAACTTCTTCCAATGTTCAAAACTATAGCTATATTTTTAAACAGTTTTTATCTTCCAGGACCGATAGGTCAAGTCTCAGTGCGATTATATTTGGTTGCTGTGTGTGTAAAAAATCACAGCCAGGTCAAAATGCATTCACTTACTTCCCAGCTGCACCAAACTTGGTACCATTTCTTCTCTGGTTGCTCAGTAGTTAAGTGTTTTTTTGTCTTTAAATATCTATAGGATGAACACATATAGCATCAGGTGTACATAAAAGAGCCAACTGAAGAGACAACACATAATTTAAAGGCGCAATTCAAGATTAGAGCTCCATTCATGTGCGTAGATGTTTAATAGGAGTTTACTGAGACAAATTCCAAAGTGACACTTATTGTTAAATTTAACTTAGGGTGTCATTTTGAGTAGATGAAAAAGATGAGATGTTAAATTGATTGAATTTGGGGTGATTTTCCATGCTTTAAAGTGATATTGTGGATGCTATAATGTCATAAAAACAAATAGTCTTCTCATACTGTGTTGCTGATAAAGCTAAAGTAAATGAAAGCATTTTGATTTGCGCGATGGCGGCGTGAAGCTGTGAGCGACGCTTCCACCTGGTACTTGCCAACTGCTTCTGTGGAAATAAGGTCTAATATTTGTTTGGGTTTTTTTTTTATTCTTTTGTCTCAAAAGCATCTAAGCACTAATGATGAATGAATTGTACAAAATCAGTTGTGTAAGTGTCGTGTTTTTCCCAAGTGCTTCCCATAATGACACTTTATTCGTCAGCGCCTGAGATTGTCTGACAGCTCTTAGATCAGTTTAGTGTTGCAGAATCTGTGGTCTTTACTTTACTGTAGATACATGTGGTTTATCAGTTAACTGGGTAATTTTACATTATAAACAAATCTTTTTTTCACAATTTTCTCTGTTTAACGCAGCATACCAAGAGATGTACTATTATGTAGATGTTTTATGTCGGTTTAATGGCTTAAAAACTGTGGTTTTATGTTCATGCAGGACTTTCTGTCCACTCTTCTCTCATGTATCTACAGATCAAAGATGACAACCTTAGCGCTAAGATGTTTTTGGGAAAATGCCACCCTGACTTACTGTTTTTACTAATAGAGATGGAAATTTACAGTCTGTTGCAGCTAAAAATAAGGAAAAAAAGCTCATGGATGTTGATTTCAGAGCAGTTGTATATTTTATTATTTGCTGTTGAATTTTATGGAGATATTAACAGTTTTTTTAAAAAAAAAACCCTTTCCCTTCCTTTTTTTGCACTTTGTCATAATGCCCAGACCTTTAATCAACTTCTATTTATATAAATATTTGAGATATACAAAAAATTCTATATCTATATATTTGTAAATGTGTTTCTGGCAACTACAGTTAAAGAAGATGAAGAGTATATTTGTGGTGAGTTGGCCCCGAAACCAGCACACTGTTGTTGTTTATTGTATCTGATCCAAACTGTGGTGAATGTTGAATGTCTGAAAAAATGCCTTTGTAAGAGTTGGGGTTTATTCAGTGTCGCTGCAGTTGGATCAGAAAACGGATTTCCCATCAAAGCAACTGAACACTTGCTGTATAAAAATGCTCTTATATCCAAGCTTTTATTAAATGATTGAAAGTGTATGTTGTGTTATTTGTAAATCTGAAATGCAGCTTTAGAAATGGAAGGAACTGATGATGAATGTTTGTTTTGTAAATTTGACATCGTTATTGCAACTATGTTTCAGATGTTTTCACATGATGTTTTGTTTGTTGCTGGAGAAGAGCAAAAAAAAAAAAAAAAGTATTCTGTCACTGTCAGTGTTTGACAAAGGAGCTTCAATTACATAATTTGTGCTTACGTTTTACCAAGTGCATCTGTAATTGTCATTTTTGTTCTTGAAGATACTGAACTGTGTTGAGGCCTGTCTGCTTTTAAACCAAAACCTCAGACAAGCTCTTCTGACAACTTCTGTTTCCAGGTTTTTTCTAGCATCCTGGCAGTGATGGTGACACTTGTCACTTAAGTCCATCACTTCGGTCCCGACTGAAGTATCTCAACAGATATTGGATGAAGAGGATCAATCCTGCAGACTGTTGTGATCCTCTGACCTGTCTGCTTAGTGCCATCAGAAGGTTGACAGTTTTAACTTTTGGTGAAAGGGGTATTGGATTGGATGGATTGCCATAAAATTTGTACAGCTATTCATTGCCTAACAATCAATCCTAATAACTTTTTAAATAAGCTATATCATCATTTCACATTGTCTAATACTTTGGTTAATGGCCACAAAACAACTGAAAACAACTGACATTCCAGTAAGCCTCAGTTGTACTTTGTTTTTCGGAAGTAGCAAGTGTTAGCATGCTAATTAAAACAGTGAATACAGTCAAGACTATAACTGCTTAAAGCATCCCAACATTAGCATTTAGCTGAAAACACTGCTAAGACACTTATGCAGTCTCACAAATCTGCTGATAACATATAGTCATGTTGACTTTTAATGAATCTTTTATTAAAATAACTTTTTACATATGTCAAAGCGGCTTGCACCAGAATTCGAAGCTCTCCATTTCTGCTTATCAATGTTAGGTTGTGCTGGATGACACATACACAATACAGTGTTGAATTAAAACATGGCATAGCTTATGTTTCGGTGTAATCTAACCACATACTTCTTAGGTGGAGAAAAATGGGACTCAAGATTGGGACTCTGAAGCTTTTTCCCCTGAGCAGGATGGCTTGCCAGGTTAAGGTCAAGCTCTAAAGACTGATAACACAAAAGCACTATTTGTCCTCCACGCGCTATAGTTCAGCGGGCAACAAATCACCGAAGTTGGCAGGGAAGTCAAATGGAAAAACTAAATTTGTGGGGCACATAATTTAGTGCTTAACAAGTGATCTTTGGGGAATCCCTTTCAGTGCTTGCAGTAGCAGCTAAGCTAGTTCTTTGTCCTACTCTATATCAACTCGTTAACACTGTTTTTTAGTGAGAAATATAGTCTTTTAATTAACAGAAATGGACTCACACCTCTTTCTTACACATTTCACATCTTGGAGCATGAAGTTTAGTCCCAGACCAGACCCATTGGGTGATGTAGCTGCCTCTGACCTTTGACCTCCAAGGAAGATGGTGAGAAAATTGACAATTCTTTCTTGATGCAACTTCAACGGAGAGAAAATTGTCTTTGATCGCGATGATGTTTATCTGATGTGCTGTTAGATGGATACAATAGGAAACCATGATAAAATATCAAGTCTCATGGCTCTGTGGAGCAATTTTACTTCTATTCTCTTGATGGCACTTATTTTGTTATAGTTTACAATAGAAAGCGGGCTGATGAAACATCATCTCTGTCCTATAGCAAGTCATTCACCTAAATCCCTTCTCATCCTGAGAAAGGACATTTGGCAGGGATCAGATATTACTCACCACTGAGAATTCACTCTCTCCTGTGCATTTTTACTTGTTCTTGCCTGTAAAGATTAATGAAAAGAGATCAAGAAAATGTATAGAATGAAATTTTTTATGATTTGAGGAAACTTAGCAGCACGTTCCTCCTGACCATCTTTATTTATAGGTAACACAATCACACAATCAGTTTGGTACCTTGTCTACAGTTTTGCTGCATCTTTTTTCCAGTCAAAAAACCATAAGATGGCAATTTGTCTTGTGAAAGACAACACAGCTTTTACCTGTTTATCATCATCCCTGGAAGGAAAGTCACAAAAAAAAATAAAATTTTACATTAAAATAAAATTATTGTATAATAGAAATGTGATTTTATGTCCAGGGATTCAAAAAACATCTATAAAATAATACTTTGCCAACAGTAACAACAGAGAATTGTCTGCTGTTCAGCCAACTGTTGTGGAAAAAAGCTAATTTGTCCTCAAGTCTGAGTCAGATGTGACTGTAGACCCCAAGAGAGTGGTGACTAGAGGACCAAGTAAAAAAACACAAACAAAAAACACTATGAGGTTGCGGCAAACCACAAAAAGAAGCTGCTACGCAAGGCTATTTTCTTTTTGCTGTACAGTGTCCACTGTAGACGAATTATGGGAAATGTTAAGACATAGTGTAACAGAACCACAAATTTAGAGGAGTCAAAAAGTCGATAATTCATTTTGATTAAACAACTAAATCTTGTGAATATTAGCAACAGTAAGCTAGCTCTTCGTTTATCGCCATGTTCAGGTTTGGCTTTTTTAAGTAAAAGATTGCTATTTCTTCTTCTTCCTGTCAAATAGTCTCAATTCAGTAGGCCTTTACCATGACTGGGTTGTAATTTAGTCCATTTCTGTTAAATCAACTTGTATGACATCATTTGAATAGCACCAAAGATTTTGACTAATGTTTTAGGTTGTTTTTTTTTTTTAAGCCTTTCATAATGGATGTAATGATCACAGTATCTCCTAAACCCAGGTTTTTTAGGTTCTATGTGAGACTTTGGGCTGGAGATTATGTAAAAAATCAAAAATAGTGGGGCTGCAAACTATGAGCCCTTTGATTGATATTGCAGCAACAGTCAAATAGTCCATATGGTCTCGTAGTTTGAGTGAGCTGACACATCCGTTTGGCCGTTTTTTGTTGTAATTCTCTTATCTGAGGAAAGGAGATGGCATGTGACAAAGGTCACAAAGAAACAGAATCTCATTTGGCAGGAAGGGAAGAAAAGTTAAATTACACATGAAAATGTGAAAGCAAAAGAGACTTTGGCCCAAACTCACAACACTGCACGGTCATTGGTGCCTTGATCCGTAGCCCTGCAGATTGCTTCACCGTTTGCATCCGAGGCTGGAGTTTATGAGAGATTTTCCACTAAAGGAGCTGCTGCATTATTTTTTCATGATTATTATTCTGCACTGCTATGTTGCTCTCATGCCTACACCGTTTCCAAACATCGTTTTACTTTTAAGAGAAAAGATTCAAATTTAGTGTATATCCTGTACCTTTTTTTTCTAATATTTTTGTCATTTTTAGGACATTTTTAAAGAGGCTGTGACTGTGGAAAGTGTGTGAAAAAAACATCTGTGGTAAACATATTAAACAGCACTGAAGCTGTGGCTGTAGCTACATGTAGAGATTGCTCGACTGCCATTTATTACTGCTCTCCAGACGAATCGCTACATCCAATTAGATTTATTTGAGCATGACATCCAGCAGGCATTTTCTGCCCACTGCTCTCCTCAGTGCTTTTTACATTAATGGACTGAAATGACAGACAGAAAAACACATTCCCAACAACATTGACACCTTGTGGTCAGTTACCTCTTAACACGACGCCAAATCTCATCAGCCACATATCAGATCAAAAGCACTCAGGAAGAAATGCAAATGCAGCTATACCCGAAGTGAGGAACTGCTCCTATTTAGTCATCAGTTATTCCCACAGTCCTACTGGGATGAACAATTACTGCACAGGTCGTCTGCTGAATCGATAATCACAGCAGCTAGCGTGCAACTTCTTCAGGATACTCAATGCACTTTCAGGGAAGTCTTACGAATATTAAATGGAAATAGAAATTAAATTTTTGCAAATGGTAATAAAGTTGAACACAAATCTGATCAGGCAAAATTTTTGAGGATTTTCATAACCTGTACAAATTTGTTAGACATAATATTGGCTCCCACTGGGAAGCCTGATGGGAAAAAAAGAAAAGGTTGTAAAAGTTTAATCTGTTCATCACATTTGTCTTAAATTAAGTGGATCACACTAGATTTTGACTGAATACCTGAATCTCTGTCATATTCACCAGTGGCTCCAAACAAGGCCCACTTGCAGGCCATGCTATAACAATGAACAGGCTTTTTTAAATCAACAGCCTAAATTAGTTGTTTTTGATGCAAGAAAAAAAACAACTGTGAAAACATGTCACTAGGTGGTGTGTTGAATGCAGCCTGCATGTAGTTGAGAAGATAAAAGCTCTCGACTCTATTCGGCAACGTCCATGAATGCAGAGGAGTTTCTCCCCCCATTGCAAACAGCATTCTTATGATAATGGAATAATGCTGGTGCTTTAGTTAATTGTGCATAGGCGATAGTGGTGGGTACCTTTTGTTGAGGGCTCTCTGAGCCTTAAGGAAAAAGCTGGCAGGGATTATAACTCCTCTAGAACTTCTGAAAGTCCCCAAACGACTGCACTTTCTACCCACTTTGCATTGAATGAGTTGAGTGTGTTTTTTATAGGATCTGATATGAGACTTTGCAGGTTGTAAATTGTTTCACACAGATGTGATATCTATCATATGAGGATATTTTAATGAATAGCTCAACTTGTTGCCAGAATAAGAGAGATCTTTTACCACAGGTGTAACATCAGTTTTTTCACAATATGTCCCAAACAAAATGTCATCCTGTTTTGTGCAAGACAGGAGAACAGCTTAAATTAAGTGGGACACTTTACCAAACTGCAGTCTACTCATATAACCTGATACAGGCTCTAACGGTAAGGTTCCAATTCCAGCTGAATGTACATAGCTTATGTGCTTACACCAAGTATTTTTAAGCTACTGCACTGCAACTAATTTTGTTTAGATTAGTTACAAAGTATTGTAATTGGTTGGTTTGACAGCAGTTTACCTTAAGTCTTGTTAACGGTCTTGATTCCTGTTGTCTGGTGTCACTATTTAACAGATTAAGCTGCCAAAACAAGCAATATATCCTACTTTGGGAGTACATCAAAAAGTTTCATATTAAATAAATAAATGAATAAATAACTATAACATATGGAAAACTCTGTAAAAGAAAACATATATATTTTCTGTAGACAGCTTTAGTTTTTTGGGGGGTTTTTTTTGTTTTTTTTTGCTAGGGTCCTTTTGCTTTAAGGCTTCATGACTGTCTAACTCATGCTAACCGATTTGGACTTCTCCCATTAGCATCATTTGGACTTCTCCCATTATAATGTAGGCCTACTCCTATACTTTAAGATTGCACCAAAATAATTAGTTATACCACTCCCAGAGTAGATGTATAAGAAGCAGAAAGGGCCACAGATATCGACATGCTTTCTCTAGTTAAAGTAAGCCCACCATCGCTGTGTATAATTACTCCCACCACACTGCTTATAGGCCTCCTGTTGTTGTTGGCCTATCAATATTAAATACACTGATAAGCTGTAAATCTGTAGTACTTGTGTACCATCTTAAATCACTTAAAGTAATTATTTGAACAGTAGTACATGAGGAAAATACCCCACTGCTTCATTAAAACTGGTAAAACAGCAATCCATTCATGTAGCAAACCCATGAGGTTTTATGTGATATTTTAATACAGCCTTTTGTCAATTCAGTTGACTCCACATTTTCTTGTCTTCCTAACAAAGTTTTAGCATATCATATACCTTCTTCTGACAATCCTCACATGGGAGAGTTTTGTCTTGGTTCACAACCTATAAGTCAAGTACATGAAATCTATACCTTACATGAGCATCATTAAATACAAGCTACTTCTTCATCCTCCTCTTAGTCACCACCACCCCAAGGTCCCTTGGTGTGATAGCTGCCTTGTACCCCACCTGCACTATCCCCCCATATAGAAAATATTTGGGCCTTTTGCTTTTAAGCAGCTTAACCTTTTCATTTATTTATTTATTTATTTATTAAACGTAATAAAACGTAGGTAGTGAAAAAACATTAGCCTTAGCTTGCTAACTTTTGCTAGCTACTACCACAATTTTCTTGGTTGCCATGGAGCCTATTTACTTTAGATTCAAATGAATATTCAGCTATTTTTTTATGCGCTCACAGGTGTTTGAAATTATTCGATTTTATTTTAGCTTGCGTTATCTTACAGCTGATGAGAACTGATAAACAAACAGGTGTCTGTAAAACAAACAAGGTAAGAAATGTTTATTTTGCATGAACCATTTCCTTGCAAAGCTAAACACTTTTGTATCCGTGATTGCTATAAGTCATTAGATTTATAAATAATTATATTTTTTTTTACAAATTAGCGTTAGTCGTACTAGAGTACCACAAGCTAACCTAACTAAGTTAACTTATGTCTTTAGCTTAAGTTAGCCTCGCCGTTACTTGGCTTTTACATTAAGCTAGCTAACGTTATTGTTGGAAATTGAAAGAAATTACCCACATTTACATTTTTTAGATACATTTTTGTAAGCCATATGTGGTTTTAAGTGTTGGACATAATCAAATTCAGAAAACATATGTCAAGGGAGAGGTAGGGCTAAACTTATTTATTTCAACTTGAGAATGAGGCTAGCTAAAACTACTGCCACTGCTAATTTAATTCAGCTAATGTTGACATTAAGGTAATACTACTGTTTATAAATTTAGCAGAGTGGCTTGTTTGTAAATAAAACTTTTTTGTCCAGTATTTTCTTTTTGAACAACATAAACATTTAAAAATATTTTGGATGCAACTATGTTTGCACAAGAGTTGTATGGTCATAGTGTAACCTTATTCATATCTTACTGACATACCTCATACATCAAATATTCAACAATAATAATTAAGAGTCTTTTTAACTATTGATTGACTCAGTGGTACAGTACTCATATTGCCCCCCTTACTCTGCATTAGCACTAATAGGTTTGGAAATAAGACCAAAACCAGTAGAATCAGCGTGCTGACAAAATCAATTTTACAAGCAGTAGCTGCCAAAGTTGCTTAAGGTCCGAGGAGGGGACGTCAGTGAGTCTCCATCCAAATGAAGGATAGTTCATTAACACTCAATCCCACCTACTCATTTGCAAAGTGTTATACAAAATATTTAAGCCATATTAAACTTCTCAGATCCTACAAAAAAGCGACATAAATATATAAATAAATATTTATTAATATAAATATAGAGATAGTTTTTATGTGTCACTCTTGCAAATTAATTGAGATTTTTGTAATCGGTAATATAAGTGTTTATAAGTTTTTAAAGTATTGAAGTCCCAAGTTTTGGGAGGGTGTTTCCACCAGTGTTTTAATTTTGCGTTTGCGTCGTGGACTCTTGTGGAGAGCTGTGTGTCCTCAAAAGGTTGCGCGTTTTGGGAGATAATTCAGGGCTACAATCGTGGCCTTTAGTTGAAGGCTAGAAATTTATAAAACTTTTCTCAATCAAAATAGGTCAAATTAGCCTTTTTTCCACAAAGTCGTCCTAAATTGCTGGCATTTCCAGCTGAAATTGGACGTAGAGGGTGCACCTTTGCGCAGAGACTGGTTTAATGCTGAGAGGCTCCTCTGGGTGCACAAAGACAGCGGCTCGCAGACGAACTTGTTCAGAGTGAGCCGGGGACGCTGGGAGGCGAAATAAACAATCTCCGGACTCGAAATAGCCAAGACCGCGCAGGTTTACGTCTTCTAAAACACTATTCCACCACCCATCCAACAAATACAAGGTAAGGACCTGATTTTGATACGTTTCAGCGGCACTGGATGGCTGCGGAGCGGGTTAAACCTCCTTCGCTTTGGCTTCCCGAGCATGGTTGTTTTTGCAGAAAATGGCGTCATCGCCCTCTTGTTTCTGCTTGGCCGCGGTGGGGAGAGGAATAGTTTCAGAGAGTTGTAGCAGCCTTTATACGTAGCGTTTACCTTCTCAAAAAGGAAAACAACTACTAGAATGTGTTTAATTCAATAGCGAATCGTCAAAATATAAGATCGTTCGTGATTTCGCTCGGTAGAAGGACGCGCAAAGATGGAAGGGTCACCGGTCCTGTGCGCCAAGCTGCTTCTTGGAAAAGGTGGCACGGAGCCGCAAAACGCAGCGTTTTACATTCATAATAATTCCATCATCACCGGCTCTATGCTAATCCAAATGACCTAGAATGGTTTAATGTTATTACCAGAATGGCGATGGTTGTATTTATGGGAGTACTGCACCTTGTCTTTGTGTGTATTTTATTCGGGTTAGCTCGTTTTTACGCCGCACTCCCCTGCCATGCTGCAATCGTTATGGGGGCCTCTCTTTTACGGCTTGAAAGGTGCATTTTATACTTGGCTTTGCCTTTGATCAAGTCAAGCTTCCCCTTTGTTGCTCAAAATAGTGGCGTATAGGCTGACAATATAACCGTGTAAAAAGAGATTTTCGGGGATAATGGGGGCGATGCAAATCGTGCCATGAGAACGGCGACTGTCCTGCGCTCTGGTTTGCTGCTTGCCAAACGAGGACAGCCTGAATGAGATAAAAATAAAAGTCTTTTGGACGAACCACATAGTTTGCACAAAACTGGGGAAGTCCGGCGCTGCGCAATGATTGTGCTGCTGCTTTGCGCAGAGCACAGTGGCAGCTGCTGTAACCGCCGCCACCATTTCGCCGCGATATTTTTTGTGTGTGTTGGCCAACCTTTTGTAAATAGTTGGGGACTCTTGGATAAAAGAGCACAATAGTATTCATGCGGGCCCTTTATGGCCTGTGAATGCGGTCCTAAGTCCCACTCCGGCTGTCCTGTCTTTCCCCGTCAGCTACGTGCATGCGTCCTAGCACTGGCCACCATACATCCACCATAGCGAGGCCACTCGGTTCCCTGTATATATCTCTGCTTGGCTCTTCCTGTGACCAAAAGTCGAGGACTGATTCGTGTGCGGAATGTTATGGTACAGGCCATCACGATCAAGTCGAAACAACGACAAAACATCAGCCATGGAGACTGCACATCGCTCGCTCCGTGCACATTTTTATTAAGTTTCCTGAGTTATGCAACCGCATCCCCGTAGAGCGAACTGCTCATCCGCCTTTATTTACTCGTCACCCACCATCGGATGGATATTTCTGTGTGTGATATCTGGTGAATTGGACCAGTCCCTGCGGCGACGACACTGATTGAGGAAGATATGTCATTTGCAAATCACCCAGTGCCATTTGCGTCACAGCCCGCGGCCTCGCACGCCCATGGGGGGCGATGGAGTTGCAAATGGAGATTGTGTGTGTGTGCTGACGCTGCCCCAGCTGAAAGGGAACCAATAGACACGGACCCGGGCGGCAACAACCGCCGTGCGCTTCCACTCTCAAGTAGTGCACCGACTTGGGATTCAGTATCAACAAGGAATATCGCGCAGTTATTCGGGATGGTTAGGTTTTCCTCGCCTTGCCTGGGATGCGTAAGTGGATGCGAACACACACTGGTTAAACCTGCTCTAGGGCTCGACAGGCCAGCCGGAGAGGAGTATATCCGTCCGGTCCTCCCCTCATGGTGCTCGGTGCATGTGGCTATGTGGAGTCGCTCATGTGTGGATAAATGTCTTTCCACTGGATCGTGATGATAACACCGTAAAACCTTTATTAACAGCGCAGAGAATACGGTTGGATTATGATTCGGACGTTGGATGCACACCCGCGTCGTGTTTGTTACATCCACAGCGCGCCACGCGTTTCTGGTATGGAGATTAGCAGGGCGTTTTTTTATTCAGCAACGTTTTATTTGTTGCTGTTGCGCTTCTGGGCACTGCGCATGGTTTCATCCAACAGAGCTCAACGAACTTATTCACGAGGCGGAAAGTCCTGAAATTCTCAAACTAAAAAGTGCGGATTCAGTCAGCATGGGAATCACTCATTCGCTTGTGTTGTGGGGGAAATATATAATTATGTTTTATATCTACTCTACCAGTTGATGGTTAACATGCACGTACCATAACACCTCTTTACGTGATATGATATAATGAACCCTTTTATAAAAACTGTAATATAAAAACAGAGGCAAGAGGAGGATATGACTAAAGTGTTTAAATATGTTAAACTGCAGCAACATGAGAATATCGCAGTCAGTCATACTGTTAAGGTTGTGCTAATACATAACTTTTTAACCTATGCAATTTAATCTAATCAGACATAAAGTTGAATTTTTCCTGAAAATGTTTTATGTGGCAAAGCCTGTATATGATGACGTATACTTTTTTTGTTCTGTTTTAGATGAAAGCTCCACTTCCTGTGGTTTGATAAAAAGGCTGCAGATGCAGTCAGAGAGTGTTTACACTTAAGTGTCTTGTTATAGGTGCATATTGTTGAAGACTATTCAAATCAAGGAATAGAGATTGCTTCCTGCACCCTGGAAATATGTTCCTGAAAGTAGAGATTCACCCCAGAAGGCTTGAGTTTATAGACTATTTTTATCTTTGATAATTAAAAGTTCAATTCAAGGTTCATTGGTGCACCTTGAATCTGCATGTGGCTGTTATTTTATGACTGTTTGACTAGAAACTTATTTTGCATTGCATATTCACTGTGAGCCTGGCTCAATATAACTTTACATGTAGAGATGGTTTTAATGCATTAATTGTAAAGCTAATTAATCACTTTAGGTGGAGGCCATGACCACCACCCTCTCTTTAAAACCTACAGTATAAAACAAGTAACTTGGACTCAGTAGAGATGGCTAGTCCAACCAAGGAGGAATATGAACAGCTAACTGGGACATGAGTGTAGATAACAAAGTGGGTTATAAGGAACTAAAATAAAATGAAAATGAAAGATTAGCCTCAAGTTGACAGAATTGCCCTGCATATTTCAAATACTTTATATTTGTTATTCCAAATATAAACTATTGTTTGCATTCATCTCGTTCACAAGTCCTTTGACTTCCCCACCTAGCCTCCCCTTATCCCATGAGAGTTGGGGTTGTAGCAACCAGAGTTAAGTCTTTCCTTGTTACAACAGCAGCCAAGACTGCCTGGCTCTCTTACCTGATAAAGTTTCCCAGGTATGTTTTGCTTTTTACCAGAGTCGCTGTTGACTACTCCAGTTCAGTGATGTCACTGTATGATTCAGCCAGTTAAATAGTAGTTTAGTGCTGTGTTCAGTCAACTGAATCATCTCATCAAACTAATGTGCAACTTAAATCATTCAACAAACCCATTAACCTGTAACCTACCTGTAAGGCAGACAAAAAGACAGACATTAAGATATTAATTTGGCCTGCTATGTTGAAAGTCAGTGTCAGCCTGTCAAACGTAGGTTAACTATGGTAGTTATCCAGTCAGGCCTTTAGTCAGTCCTCTGAACTGCAAGCCAGGAAGCTGTGGTCAGACATTTCAAGAGCCCACAAACTAGTTAGTAAGTAGACCAGTCTAACTAAGCTGCTCTCTTGCTGTGTCAGTGCTAAAGGTGACAGAAGAGCTCCACCTGTCAACAAGGGCCTTGTGTATGTCTGTTGTCACAGAACCAGCTCTAATTGCTTGGGAAGGATCAGTTCATTAATCCTTTTTTAGATATTAGAGGAATAACTGCTTTTTTACTTTATTAACATAACTACACAGAGTTCTTAATTATTCGTTTACATGTTGTTAAGAGGCTCGATTTCAAAGATCATAGGCTGCGCTTCAACATAGCAACTGGAAATGGCCATTATGTGATTCCCATGGCTGTATTTTTTAAATTCTGTGTTGAGACTAAACTCAATGTTTGGGAGAGACTGAATGGTTTTTTAAAAACTTGGTAAAATGGGACTGTATGTATATATGCGTGTGTGTATGCATGCGCTTTGGACCTCTCAAATAAGTCCCCATTTGCAAAGAATTCTGTGCGGGGAATGTTCTGTTGCCTCAGCAGCTAAAATTTAGAAGTTTTAGCATGATATATCCACACTTCAGATGAACTGGCGTGTTTGTAAATGTCCTCAGATAGGATACATTACACATTCATCTTTTAAAATAAATAAATGAATCATATTTAACACTTTCAATTGCTAGTGAAATGCCACAGAACTTTAAATAGTGATATATCTAAGAACACTGTTGGTGCACTTAGATGAAAGTTTGGAAAGGCCCCCTTTTGGAAGCAGCTGCTTTGATGTGTTTTTTTGCCAGGATCAGAGAGGATGTACTATTAATTTTACTAAATGTGCTTGATGTATGTATTGGATGGATACGTAGTGAGTGGGTGTAAAACATCACTACACCAACTCAGCCTTTTACCTTTTTGTGACACCTTTTTTAAATGTTGAGTTAAGGTGACATTTTTTCAGAACAAATAGGCTTTTATACGCATACTATCGTTTTTGTCATAAATTAATAAATAAGCTGTCAGCGAAAAGGTGACAGCAGGTCAGGTAGCCTCATTGTCTAGCTTCATTTCCTAAATTGCTTTTTCTGGACCATAATCTCTAAAATTGAGTTTTTTTTGTGTTGAAAATGCTGGAAGAAAAGATTTATTTTTAAGCTCAGAGGAACACTGTCAATAGGTCCCATCATTGTTCCCATCCTGTCTTGTGGTCAAGTGATATTACTGGTGTGGCCTCCAGCAGTCAGTATCATGTCAGTGAATGTGGAGTCCCTCCATTAGGAGGAAGTCCTTTCAGACCACCTCCACACAGCCTTCTGAAATAACTATGAGAAGGCAGTGGTGATTGCAGGCCCACATGTATTGGCTCAAGACCCACACAAATGTTTAAATGTGTACATACATACAGTATACCGTCAAACATGACAAAACATGACAGGCTAAAGTTTCTTTAGACAACAGAGAGGATTAGCTCCAGAGAGGGGGAAGTTCTTGGGCCTCATTTATTAAAGGAACTGGCAATCAGTTTTGTTTTTAAGTAAGACTTAGTTGAAAGTTGAAAGCTTTGTATGAGTAGTTATTCAAAAAAACTTACACTGACATGGAACTGATCTTATCTTTAAGTCTGGACTTGATGTAAATTACTTTCTTACTTTTTATGTAGGGGTATAGCAGTTTGGGATGCATGTTAGTCCAAGCCTATTTTTAACTTTAAATGAACTTTATTAAAATTGTGAGAAATCGAATTATCAATTAAAATTGTGAAGAATTCCCATTAGAATGATACTTTTATGCAGCTTTTCTGTGTTTTTTCTTTTGTAGTTTTAAATAGACCATTTCATTTTTTTTTCATCTGTCACTGTTTTGTCTCTCACCTCATTCACTGCAGTGGCAACACACTCCCAAGCTGCTTGTTTAGCTTTTTTTGTCAACCCTTCATGAAGTCCACCAAATAATTTGTTGCCTGGCTTCAGTCTCCTCTACCGCAGTCCCAATCTTGTCATAGAGTTTGTTCTCTCCTTTCTGTTTGCTTATAAAATATGTAGGATTGGACAGAATATCTGATCATCTGGCATATAGAAAGCACATTTGATCACCTTCAACTATTAACACAATTTATAAATACAAAAAGGAAGAGTTGCTTCTGTCATAGTGTGTATAGGCCCCTTTTATACGTCAGGGAGCAAAAAAGACTTCTGCAAGGACAAAACTGTGCGTCTTGCCCATATCTCCTCAAGCAAACCTCCTTACAAATGCACTTTTTGAGACACCCTTCAAGATGATGAACCAAGATGGATTTTCAGGTCACATTCAGGAGGACAGAAGAGAGAGGAAACGAGGTGGCACAAAATAGAGAATAAGGAAGTACCTCTTGAGCTCCTTAGACTGATACGGTTCCCAAGCTAGATATCAGGTGTATTTTTGAAATATTAAGCAAGGATGCAACATTTGTGCTGAGATTGTCTGGACAATCATAGTTTTACTTGTGGGAAGAAAAGATTTAGTGGAATACCTACTGATGGAATGAGTCATGAAGCAGGGTCAGTTACCAGGTTTTGTTCAGGATTATAAGTGTGCATAGCAGAGGAGTCACTCTCAGAATTTTTTTTTAAAGTGCCTCAGGCATTTCAGACAGTCTCCCTCATCCGTTTCTAACAAAGGCTCACTTTATCAATCTTTTTATGCAGTTTTAACCACTTTCTTATTACTACCCTGATCATCAACACTTGTTTATCATGTGCTGTGCTGAGGAAGATTGGATATGCTGTTTAGAATCTTTTTTTTTTTTTTTCAAATGAATCTTATGGCTTTTGAATAGCAAGGAATAATTTTCTCACATTTTGGCAACACATTATGGGACATCAGGTACAAAATACATGTTTTTTTAGTGTTAGTGTGGATTTTTTCTTTTTTAAACTTAAATATCAGGGCCAGTAGTCAGCAGAAAGTAGGAGTGTGAACTGGGAGGTTGAACCCTTTTTGCTAACGGCCCTCAAGCCCTCAGTTAGAACACAGGGCACCTTTGCACTCATTACCTGAGTCAGAACAGGAGTCACTACATCACAACCACATCTGTCTGTTGCCACGGAAACGGGCAAGTCCCTCCTGTTAGTGTGTGAGTGTGTTACTGGCACATATGTGGCTCAGTGTGTTTATTTTAAATCTTTGTACTACATATACCCTCATCAGAGTGTGTTAGGATTGTTGTATATGTTGCCTGACAGTTTTCCACACTGGGGTTTAAAGCCTTGGCCAGCACTGGAGGACTGTTGCTTGTCAGGTTTTTATGAAACACTTCTCAACAAAGTAATTAGGCTGCCGTTGGTCTTCGGTTGGGATTTGCAACCTTCTCTGTGCCATGGCACACGCAAATTAGACTCCAAATCCCAGGACAAACCTAGCTGTTGATTACCATATAAAATGGTACTGTAGACGTAAATGAAGGCAGTTAAGGAACGTTTGTTGCTGTAATGTAAGAGACCTTCCTTATTTTGTCCAATCACACTCAATGGGTAAATAGATTTTTTTTTAAACGGCACATAAATATGAGTTAGTTAAAGAATTGACAGCACCAATTTTCACTAATTTTATCGTGCTTTTGTTCTGCCTCAGGTTCTTAATACGAATTGCTGAGCAGCATCATCCTCTGTTGCCCTTTGACAGTGTAAATCACTTACTTTAGGCTATAATATTGTCTCCTTGCTTATCCCTGTGATTGTCGCATGTTAGTCATGTACCACTTTGCTCTAAAAACAACTCTTTACAGCATAACATCTTGCTGCCTGAGCTATTCCCTCTTTTTATCTGTTCATATAAAGCACCACTCTGATGACATGTTCTTGGCAGCTGTATTGTTCATGCTTTCTAATAACACAAATTACGAGATATTCTAAACAGCAAAGATGTTCTGATGTACTGCTAAATTTATTATGTTTGATCAGTTTCTTGACTGACAGTAGGACTTAAAGCATAGCAACTTTAAAGTGTTATTTTTTGGGGGTAAAGTTTTATATAATGCTAATGATCAAATTTCACCTTTGTACACCTCCCCTTTGGAGCAGATGACATTCATCAGGTTGAAACAAGCATTTTATGACATACAAGAAGATAGGGAAGTTTGATGAATCTGACCCGGAACACTCTTTTGAGAAAACCTCAGGAAAAAAATTAAAGAGCTTTCGAATAATACAGAATGTTCTTACACGAAGGCCCATTGACTTCTGTAAAAGCTCTGTTTCCTGAGATGATCCCTAATGCCCAGGGGTTTTCAATTGCACTTCTTCATCTTCAAAGTATTCTTTTGTCTGAAATTTCTGATCCATGTATATTCCTTGCACCCGCTTACTGCTATTCAGGATAAATGGGTGTAAGAGTGTATCCCAGCATGCTTAAGGTGAAATGCTGAGAAACAGCCTCAGCAGGTCATCAGGGGCCACAGAGCTAATAAGCTAACACACAATAGAGCGTCAATTTCACTCAAGCTCACACTCCCAACTAAGACCAGTTTACAGTGTTGGAGAGGAATAACTTAATGTGAATTTGAAATCTATCATCACTTTTGAGTACTTTAACAAGTAGATAAACAGTGTTTTTTTTCTTTTAAATAAAGCAATACAACCTTTAAATGAGGTTGCTGAAGTCATCAGTGGGGTAGACAGACTGGTCAAACTCCTAATTTCCCTTTATAGTTAAAGTCTGGTGTTAATCTCCCCCTGATATAAATAGAACCTGGAAAGGTGCATAATGCATTAATATGCCTGCTCTTAATTTTGCTCCAATATAAATTACTTTATCTAATAGCTCTGTTTGAAATTAATTGCGTCTTCATTACAGTTAAATCTCTACAAGACAAACCTGTGCTTAGAAATGGTTCAGGAATAAAGTTCCCAAATCATACTCTTGAGCATCTCTCTCTTTCTTTGTCTCTCCTCATTGCCTTTTATACAAACTTTGATGCAGGTTGGGCGTAGGATATCTCTTAAATGAGTGTAGTATTACCCAAGTTAATTGCATTTTTTATTCCCTACATTTGTTTTGGCACTGCGTCCCACTCCTGACAGATCAACGTCCACTTGTTTACTCCCCTTGGTTCAACTCTAGTTGTGTTTGAAACAAGGAACTGCTCCATCACTGCAATTAACCTCTTCTGTCATGTTATCACATGGTTCTTAATTGGTCCATCCTCACTACAAAAGGCAGATTGTTTCAAGTGTATTTGAAAGAAAAAGGGGTTGCAGAGTTGTTGTAACAGAGATCTGGAACTCTGGAATTATTTTTCCCTAAATCAGGAAAAACTATTTGGGTTAAATTCTGATTATCACTCTGACTTGTTCCATACCATGTGCATGTGTCCGTTGCAATGTAGAAGCATTATCTTGGACGGTAGGCATAAATCTTTATAATATTCTTCTGCAATAATAACATACCCATTAGACCTGGTTAACCATGGAGAATTGTGTAATATTTCTGTGCTTCTGTCTGTGGTCTGCAAAATCTGTGTTTTCATATCAAGCTGAGATTTTAGAAGTTATTGCTCCTTGAATTCCTGAATATAACTGCAAAGTTTGTGCCTGAATATTGTTGTTTTAAGCAGCATAACTGCATTCAATGTAGTCATGCAATTTTAAGCTATGTCAAGTACTTTAAGTGATTTTACTGAAACAGATGTTTGACTCCTAGTTCAGTCCTGATTCGGTGCTTACAAAACACAGTTGCAGAAGTGTTTTTTTTTTTTTTGTGCTCAATTCAAAGCAAAAACTCCTAATCCCAGTGATGCATCTGTGTTTAGTACCATACCTGAGTGATAACATGATTTGCACAGCTGTTCCCTTGCAAAGTATTTCATTTCCCATTACAGGGCCATAAGAGTGATCTGACCTTTGTCTTTTCATGTACACAGTGGCTTTTTGTTGACATTGTTCTGGCAGATAATTAAGGTTAGTAAAGTTGTGCAGTTTTCTTTGAATTGTAAACAGCTACTGGGCTACTCCTCTTGTCTTGGCTACTCTTGTTGGCAAGCTGAACTTTATCTGTGTGCAAGCTTTTGTGAAGCATGACAGGGAAATCACATCCTTTGTATGGAGACATATGTTGGGGTAACCCCTCTGCGGCCCCTCTGTGTGTTGCTCTGTGTCATGTCCTTTGGAGACCTCACCAGACTACAAAACTTTGAGGTAGAAAAACATTCATGGCTCAAGCTTTGTCTCCCTCTGCTGGAGAGTCAGTGGAAATGCAAATCTACCCAAGTGTGGATATTGCTGTGCTCATAACATTGGCTGTATTATGGAGGCATCTGGCATCTCCACCACACTAATTTCATCATCAGTGTAATGTAGGATTTTCTTGCCTTCAAAGAGGAGATTTCTGTTTCCATTATGTTAGATTTTCTCATTATTTTGAATCAAAGTTTCCTTAAAGGTTTAGGGCATATTGATTATCTCAAGTTATTACTTTGTTGTATTTACTACTTTACAGCTGTTTGCCGTAGAATCACAGAATAAACTTATGTTTGTCAGCCCTTGACTTGGATGTGAACAGGAACATTGCTTCCCCTTTTTCATACTGTTTAGTTATTTGGTATTTTTGCTGCTTGGGACACCAGCGGCCCAAGCCCTATTAAACACCTGCCAGTGGTCTCTGTAATTAGTCCACTGTTTGAGTCTAGGGACATTTGAAGATGTTGATTTCTTTACGTCTGTAGTTGTCAATTGATTCACTAATCTCCCATTAGAGCTAACTCTGGACTTCAGTGGCTACAGCTGGACTGTTTGGAGTAGTTGAACTATGTGATATTGAACCAGTCCCTGGTTCAGGGACCAGTAAAACTGAACACAAGGTTTTGGTGTCAGGCACATATTACTGAGTTTGTTTTTACTGCCTCTAGAGGGCAGCAACAAATCTTATAGATGCTGTCATATTAATAAAATATGACATAAAGCACACATTTTTTGGATGCCCTTATCAGCCTTAATAAATGGGGCTTCATAAATTACATTTCATGTCATTGTGAGTTTGTACCAGGGACCTTTTTATTTAACTCCCAATAGGGATACAATAAAATGAAAATTGTTTTAAGTATTCATCCTGACACATTCTCTAATATGCTAGAAATAATTTATAAGTCAGAGGAAGTGTACACTGTCTACATGTATGTATACACAGCACATGGCCAATCGCAGCAGTTTTTACAATGCAGATCCACATACAGTATGCAGTAACAGTGTTCCAAGCACTTGAAGGTGCTCTGGGGAAGCATATATATATCAGTCAGCATGAGCAATGTTACAGGAGCCAATGTACTCATTTTAAATGCACACAGGCAAAGTGTACCCCACGCAGAGTAATGGTGGAGGTAACATGGGTGTAACTAACCTGCCAGCAATATGATGAGCAACTAAATTAGCACTGTTGAAAACCATTACTGTGACCTTAAATTATTTAATTAAGTTTTTATATTTAAATCCAGTTTGTCCTCTGAGCACTCTACAGCGAGTAAACACAGAGCACTGTATGTTTACTGTGTTTTCTAATGCATTATAGATGTTTCACAATAAATATCCTCTCAGACATTTGTTGTGGGTGTACGGTTTGGCACAGAGGTACAGTTTTGTGTTTTGTTTTGTTTTTTTTTGTTGATTGTAAAGATAAACTTGATATTCTACCTATTATAAATATAAATTAATGTAATCTTTTTGGGGAAAAAACTGATCTTGTTTGTGTATTTGTGAAAGTTAGAATATCAAACATACTGAATACATTTTAACTGCATTAGGCTACATAATTCTAAAGTGAAAGAGAGTTTATGTCGGGCCCTTTTTTAAAGCAGTAACTATTGCATTATCTTCTTTTCCTTAAGAGTCTAGCAGGTAGACTCAGTGCAGTGCAGAAACATACAATGTGCAGTTAATGACAGTTCTTAGCAACACTTATGCTATTGCAAGAAACAGCTGGCAGCAAAGCAAGGATGAGACATGAGAAGCATCTTTAATTTCTTACCCTTAGCTTTTTTCTTGGCTCATGTGGAGTGTTGTTGCAGGTTACAGGTGTGTGCTGATAGTGAACGTGTGGTGCCGCAGGCCAGTCTTGGCAGCATGGTGAAGGCCCAGAAGTCAACTGGGAGGAAGAGCTCTCACTGTCCCCGCAGACAGGTACTGGAAAAAAAAAGACTGTCTGATTAAGAAATAAACAATTCCTTTATGAACAACCACAACCATGTAATGGTTAAAATTTAGTCGTGTGTGTTTCTGTCAGTGGAGAAAAACCATGAAAGGTATGCAACCATGAAAGGTATGCAGTATACTGCATTAAACACATTTCTTTTTATGTACATGACAACATCTAAATATCCTAGTGACCACCAAACTCTTTAACTTCTTCACTCTGTAGTCAAAATAGGTAATATGTCTTTTGTTAAGTAATGAATCAGATATCATACTTGTCCTGGAAACCAGCCATGTATGCTGTACATTTGTTATTTATTTATTCATGTCCAAAGTTCTGTATTGTGGCTAAAAAAAGATAATAAAATGCACTCCGTATGTGACAGTCTTTACCTGCTCCAGTCTTTACACACAGTTTGTGCGCAAACAGAGAAAGTCATTGTGTTGTGATAAATTTACACACTCATTTTCCAGGAAGCACCGCAGAGACAGTAGTTTCTCATTTACATAATGCAAGCACTTTGTTCCAAAATGAACTTTAATGCAGTCTGTCATGTGTTATTTGTTTTCAACTAAGGATCAAAGTGAAAGTAACGAATGAGGCCATACTTTGATATAAGGCATTCTCCTATGTTAATGTTAATATTAATAAATATGGGAATTAATCAGATTGAATAATCAATCTTAAAAAAATATAATCCACACTTTTTTAATGCAGCTTCCACTTGTCTGTTTTATTCTTTATTTCAACTGTTTGTTAAAATTACTGTTATCCGGTGCTTTATTGCATGGTAAGTGGAAATTTATGGCTTGTCCACCTGCCCTTATAATTACTCTCTCTTATTCTTCTTGTTCACTGCCTCTCATTAAAAAAAAAAAAAAAAAAAAAAAAGAATTAATAGTTGAAAATTTAATTAAATTAATGATAAATTAATGTTTGCATTACATGAAAAAATTTTTTTATTTTGATGTGGTCAGTCGG
>JAPZDV010000015.1:9097784-9218281 GCA_029814665.1 Acanthurus lineatus
GTTGAAAATTGACTGATATTCATGCTAACTGAATGGTGGCATTCCCTGATAATATTTTTTTCTTGTGCAGTGGTCAGTCAGGCTGATGAAGTTTTCTTTTTCTACCATAGAAATGTATTATACTGAGAGTTTGATGAAATAGCTTCCATTTTATTTATGTATTTTTGTTTTGTTTGTGTTCATTGTCTGCAAGGAGTTGTGTGTTGTACAGCACAGATGGCTTCAGTGAGCATGTGTTACATACTGTTAAGATATTTCGTGGTAATCTGATTGTGCCGTGATATTCACAGTGTTTTTGTGTGGGTATGTAGAAGTGACACAGTGTCCAATTGGCCCAAGTGTCCTGTTGTGATGTGCTGTAATGTGCCTGAACGGTGGGAGTCATTTATCCCTCTTCAAGGGCAGCGGGGACACGAGGAGTGAGAGTAACAGACACAGACAGAGTGAAAATGAGGATAAATTGGTGGGTGGGAGAGGAGAAAAGATTGGGGACTTAGAGAGGAAGGAGATCTGGTCAAGAGACACAGCATCACACACAAGGACAGATGTATGCACACACTGATGGGATGGTGTGGAAGTCACTTATCTGCTGAAGGGTGGCTGTGTGTGACAAGGTTAATGTCCCCCCGACAAAATATCTGGACACTCAGGAGACATGACAGAGACACACAGTGACGCAGAAGCAAACACACATCCTCTCCTTCTATCTCTCTTGCCTTCTCGCTCACCGGCTGTGAACCCTATTTCTCCCAAACATCAGTGACAGCTAATCTTATTTGAGATTGTTGTATCTGTTGTATTTATGCCTGTATTGATTTTCTTCATGATCATGTTTCATTTCTAAAAGTTTGTGTCTGTATTAGTTTTTTCGGTATTTTCTTGTAGCCAGTAGGTAACACTTGGCTTGTCATACAGAGGCAGATGATTACAATCCGGATCTTAAAACACAACAGTGCAAATATGATGTTAGCAAAATCTAAAATCAAGATGCAGTTAAAGTCATGTAAATTTGATTGCTAGTGTCTGTCTTTCTCAAAGCTACTATGTGTTGAACAGTTCTGACTTTGGTGCCATGCAGTGGTATCAAGAAAGTATTCAATGAGGCAGACAGCTTGCTGTTTCCCGACCAGTAGGGAAGATTAGACTAGGGTCCGCTCACAGTATTGGATTGAGAGCAACGAAATCATTAATCACTAATAAATAATCATCAATAAAAATCTTTCACATATTTCTTTTACTTTTGGTTTGAGTCCTTTTACCCTATATTTGATTGTTTTTGTCCTGCTTTTTCTGTAGCTCATGTTTTTATGTTTTTTTTTCTGCTTTTGGTCCAATAGAGTGGTGGTCAGGCGGAGATGGAGGAAGGCCAGCTCCAGTCAGACACCCAGCATCCACCACAGGAGGAGGCACCCCGAGAAGGAGACCAGTCCTCTGATCAAGTCCCACTTCAGACCTTAGTGTCTGCTAAAGCACAGCCCGAGATCCTGGACCAGGAGGAAACTCCCTTAGACATCAAAGAAAGGATCAACTCTGCTGCCCAATCCCAGGCCAAGCTTTTGTGGAAGCCCATACCCCCACTGGTGCCTGAATCCCACACTGAGACCAGGGACCAGAGCTGCCAGACTGAGGAGCGGCTTCAGCAGACCAGCACCAGCAGCCATGGACATCACACAGGTGGGTAAAGTTTTCTCCCCTCTCCACTTCTCCTGTGGCTTTGATTCATCCACCCACAGGATAAAACTGTCTGTCAGCCCCTTTTGTAGCTTCAATGCCAGTGTACAGCCGGCTGTGTACTCCAATTAAGATCAAATGTTGTGTCCCCACAGAAGAAATAGAGCTCTAAAGTCATGCTTACTCCTACTGTGTAAGCTATAGGATGAATAAACAGACTCAGGCTAGTCTCTGGACAGGAAATTGATAACTAGCTAAAAAAGATGCAACCTGTCTGGACCTGCCTTTATGATAGAAGTTAAACTTCACCAGCTGTTCAAACCTGTGAAATTAATCCTATCTCTTTCAAGATTTGGGAATCTTGCCTCCTTGGAGAACTTAGTATGTGGAAAATAAAAATGAAAGCCTGGGAGACATGATAAGAAAGATTTGGGGTGGATGAATATATTGCTATCTGAGGTGTAACCACCCCATCCACAGAAACCCTTTGAAATTGGATTATAAAATGCTACAAGGCTCTGATACTGTTATGATGATTTAATGTTTTCTGCTGAGTGCTGACATGTTTGTTTCTGTCCTTCCTTACTTCCTATCTTCCTTCCTTCCTTCCTTCCTTTTGGCTTGGCTGTATCAAGTCCTCTCTGCTTTTTATTCATCATAGCTTTCCTTTTTTCTTCCATGCTTTCTTTCAAAAACTGATGTTGATGTCTTGATTCAGATGTAAATTCTGCTACTGTGAGTTAATTTATAACTATGCTTTTAAGACAAGAGTTTTACCACTCAGTAAAAGGAAGCTGTTTACTTCAGCTAATGTCTCTGATTGGCTGATCTTTGACCCCGCTTTCAGAAGTGGGGGTGGAGGTCCATGGGTCGCTGACCTGCCCCGCTGGGATTATAGCAGCTTGCCTGGGAGAGGTGCGGGGGGGATGGAAAAGAGAAAAATACATTCTGTCACACATTAATACATAATCTCCATCTCTCTCTCTGTCAAGCCAGCTCACACAGTTGTCATTCACATTTCTAGCTCCCTTTCTGTCTGCGTCTTTTTGGGTGTGTCAGTCTGTCTGCCTTCTCTCTGTCTTCTGTCTGTCTCTGTGACTCACCAGCACACCCACACACACATTTCTGTGTTATACTACTCACTCTGTAGTGCATATCAAGCAACATGTTTGGGCCAACAGGGCTTTAGAAATACAAGGTCTCCGCTTTTAGTCTTGTTATCTAACTTTAGGTTAAAAAAATGTGAAATACTGTCTGGTTAAAACCCAAACAGACAGAAATAAATTAATATCTCTGTTGTTGCTGATGTTAAAAACACACATTGTCTTCTGATTGACATTAGTGCATATTGGCTAAACATAAATTGCAGTTTGTGGGCTGTAATTGAAGTGCATGCTTCAAAACAGTGGACATCTGTCACAGCTGGAAATACTGACAGTATTTTATTTGGAGCCTTGTCCCACTCATCGCAGTTGCGTTTTCCTTTTTTTGTTGCCGCAGAAATGATGTTCTCCCTGTCACCTTCTTTCACGTCAATATAATGTGAGAAATTGGACTACAGCGTTTGAGGTGATTACAGGGTCTGTTGTGATGTTTGTGAGTGTAATTGATCGCTTTTCTGGCTGTTTTCTGTTTCTGCTTTTTGTTTGTATGCCTTCCTCTGTGAAAAGTGAAGATAGTATTGATGGAAATATTAAGTTGTTTGAACTAAAAATTGCATGAAAGCAAGTGGAATGAGGGGACTTGACCTCCCTGCCATCCATCTCAGTAGCCCATTGTGGGTTGTGGAGCCACAGTCAGCTTGCATCAATAATGCAGGAACCAAAACCCCACTCCTGCTTTTTTACGTTTTATGGTTTATACAAAGAGACAATAAACTTGTTAGTTTGAGAATAGTAAGTAAAAACTAACAGGCAGGAACAAGTGTTTTTGCTAATGTGTTTAGTTGTATCTTTGAAGAATCTTTAAGAATAATTTTAGTCAGAATTGTTTAAGATTTATCAGAAAAGATACATATAAATTCATTAAATAATCCTAATATTAATTGCATGTATTGCACAAACAGTATATTGTGCTAAATTAGGTTAATTTTTATTTTAAATATTTGCCCAATGCTGTCATTGACTGACACGGGTTGGAGTTATTTGTAATTGAGAGGTAATAAAGAGATGATAGCAGATAGCAGGTCAGGTGAATCAAACTAATTATTTAATCCATACCAGCATCAGGTCCAGTGTTCAGTAGCTGACCCCCCAGTGCCTGGTTATTGAGCTGAAGCAAAAACAAAACATTTTTAAAGTACACATTTTCTCTCCATCATGTTCCTGCTTATGCCAATAATATAACACCAGGTATATCAGAAGCTGCCAGGCTTAGCACAAAAAAATTACCATCAAACATACCCACTTAAGCTGTAGACCTTTGAAAAAGCATCACCCAGATTAAAATAAGTAAGAAGTGTTTCCATTAAGCTTCTAGTGTCTGCATCCTGTACTTCCATTTTTATCCCATTTTATGATGCAACTGAGGAATAAGAGATATATTTTATGATATATTGAGATTTTAAGTGAAAAATAATGACTTTCCCTCTCAAAGTCACTCTTAAGTGTGTGTTTTATGTCTGTGTGAGTGTGTGTGTGTGTGCGCTCTGAGGTAAAGAGGTCAGAGTGAATCACTGTCCAATACAGACCTTATTGTCTGATTGTATGAAGCCTGTAATAAGCACACAGAAATATACTTGGCGTCTTACCAGCTCCCCAGAATTCCCAGATGATAGTGCATTTCTTAAAGACTGTCACACTCTGGGGTAATTATAGACTGGCTCAATAAAATGCGGTCTCTCTCGCTCTCTCTGGCTCTCCAGGTGTCTGCATGGAGCCCGGTGATCCACCTCTGCTCCAGCAACCTCTGCAGACCTCCAAGTCTGGAATCCAACAGATCATTGAATGCTTCCGTTCAGGTTTGTGTCTGCTGGGTTTTTTTTTTTGCCCATTATCCATACTTTTATTACTTGCTTGTCTTTTGTTTGTTCTTTGTTTTGTTTTTAAATTTTATTATCACCATTGTAATGCAGGCACAGTGAAAATATTTTTCCAGAACACAGTCACTTTATCCTAATATGTGAGACTCTGACACCAAAAATGAAGTAGCATATATTTAATGTTGACTGATTTTTAGCAGAGAATGATGCTAAAACTAACAGTCCTTCACTTTAGTGCTTAGACCAGCAGATTCACAAAAAACGCTTTACTATGGTTCAATTGTAGCAGAAAATACATGCTTTACTTTAAACTTAGCAGCTTTAATAGCTTTAATAGCTCAAATCCCTCAAACAAGAGCTATCAAATTCTGCAGAGCATGATTTAGAACTTTTAAAATGGCTGCTCTTTTTCTGCAAAACAGCCAAAGCTCCTTCAAGGGTTGATACTGCCACTGGTTGGGACTGCTCAAAGGCAGGGCCATAGTTTTGTTGGTTAGCACTGGTGTAAAAAATCACACCACAACACACCACAGTTGCAACTTTTCTGAACTAGTGGTTGGAAACCAGTAGATGGCAAACAAACACAAATCTGCAAATGGATTAAGCAACGCACGTACATAACTTACTGTCACACAACAATGTGTTTGTGTGACAGTAAGTTGTGTACATACTGAAAAGTGTGTCGTTATGTAAGTGTTTCATCATTGATTTGCACAAAATGTGTGTGTGTGTGTGTGTGTGTGCGCGTGTGCACATGTTCCTCAGAGCTTACAATATATACTGCTTCTAAGGAACAGTCAGAAGAGTTTGCCTTTTTCTGCACACATGAGTCAGATATCCAACAAAGCACAGAATACTTCAATATGGCCAAATTACATTTAAAATGAATATGAGTCATTCTAACGACAGTGGCGGGAAAAGTGGAGGTGATGACCGCAGAAACAGACAAGTAGCACTCAGTAAGCAGGCAATCATCATTTGAGTCCTTTTAAAGGTCAATGAGATCTTTATCAGGATGCGCTTAATTTAACTTGCAAGTCTCTTATACAAGACTTTTGGAATTTGTTTGTTTGTTTTTTCCTGTTCTCTTTTATAATGTTTATAAGATCTCATACTGATTCTACAATGTACAATGTTAGCCTGGACCTACCAGTAGTAATCATTTCCATTTTGCCAGTTTAAATATATTTTCTGCAATGATTTGCATATTTTCCATTGAAACATGGCCCTTAATTGCCGAGGTAGGCTGGAGTGTTCAGGCAAGGTGGAGCATCTAATGTAAAAGAAAAATGTTCTCTTTCTAACACTCCTATAATTACAAATTTGTTTTTATTTTACAGCATATTGCATTTAAATGATATATGTCTTTATAATTCTCCCTTAAATCACTTCTAGTTGTCATCATCCTTATCTTGCAGGCACCAGCCAGCTGAAGCATATGTTGCTGAGGGAGGTGGACACCATCTTTGAGTGTAAACTGTGTCGCAGTCTGTTCAGGGGCCTGCCCAACCTCATCACACATAAAGAGTACTACTGCCTATCACGGCTGCCTGAGCCTGACGGTCAGTAACACAACACATTAACATGCAGACACACACACAGAAAAACATCCACAGTGCTTACACATTTATAAACCCAGCTGTACTCTCAAAGCCCTAAAATCAAAGCACAAAAAAACATAAAAGATAAAAAAAAATGTCCATGAACTCAATAACAAAATCAATGGGCAAGAGCCAGGGTCAGAGATTTTGTGCATGCTGCAGATGCAAATTTGTACAGATCACACAGACAAATACAGATTCCCTGGGATTTAACTGACTTAAGCAAGGCACCCATACACACCTAGTTTAGTAAACAGAGAATCATTGATCATTGAGGTCTCCTAAGGCTTCTCCTCAGTTTACTTCCACATTCGGACACTCCAAGGTTTCTTCTCTCGCTTTCACACCATCTGTCTCCCTCTCATTATTCTCCTCTTATCTCTTTTGTCTACACACAGCGCTTTTTGAGTTCATTTACACACACTTTTACACAAACACACATGCATATTACAACATGTTCAATCTATCAATCACATCTATTTGTTAGAGTGCAGTTTCTCCTCTCATGTCAGAGTAAATTGACTTTGATCTTGCAGCATTTGTGTTTTTATCTACTTTTCATTAGTTACAGTGTCTCTATTCTTTGCTGCTTAGAAGTGGTGGGAGACTCAGGGATAGGATAAAGCCTAGGAGACTCTTCAACTAATTTCTCTGCTACCCAGCTCTCCTCTAATCTTCTCCTAAAAGAGAAATCAATCTCAGCACAAACGTTCAATTATATTTTCCTCCGTTTTATCCACCATAATGATCACTGTTGTAAAGGAGTTCTTTGTTTCATCTTTTTTTTAATCTGTTTGTTGTCTCAATGAAGTTGTTCCCTGCACCAGTGACTCAATTTTTCTCAATCAGGAGCCCATTACCAATCTCTCAAAGTGTATCATATTGTTATTGTGATAAACGACTTAATTGGTGTCTGTTTTTCACCATTGAGACACTGGACATTAATGTGTGGTTACTAAATAAACAGTGTTTTACTTTGAATTACTTAGTTTTTTGCTATCCAGCCATGAAAATGGACAAATACAGTTTGCAGTCATGTTTTGTTGTCCATTTTTAAAGTGTCTAAAATTCAGTTCCTCTCTTTTTTCTTCTTTTTATCTCCTGTTGTAAAGGGTTTTATGAAAAAGACTCGCTCATCTACTAAAGAGTAATCATCTTTTTCAGCTTTTGAGAGGCAAAATAATTACATTCAGTATAAAAGAAAGCTCTGTGTGGATGAAAATTTATGCCAAACCAAGAGTACACCAACAGAAAATGTTTTGTAGTCCCAAACCTTCAGCTTTTCAGTACATAAATGGAGTTACACAAACTCATCCAAGCTCTAACTGTAATAAGTGTTTTTTGTATTAGTGGGCATTTCACATTTGTTCAGGAACACAAAAGAACAGCAGAGAGAAGGGCTGACTGGCCTCTGAAAGAAGAACATGTTGTCTTTTTTAATGTTCAGGCTTGAATCTGATCCTGTGCACAATTTACAGCAAGAAGTAAACAAAGACAACTTGAGAGAGCTGATGCACACGTTTTGTTATTAGCATGATTTTGCTAACAATCAGGTCAAACTGCCTTATGTCAGATGAAGCTTTCACAGCTAAACGTTATGTTTATACACGGTGTGATCATGATAACTTGGTACCATTGAACAGTTCCATATAGGGTTGCCTTATATTCATTACCTACCTGCTATCAGTACATGTTTCTATAGTAACATCAGTGGGAACTAGTAGGGAACTCAATCAACTAACTTGTGTGCTGTTTCTCCACCCTACACGTTAAGTTTTATTTATCCATTTATTGAGAAAACCTATGTTTTATTCACACATTTCTAGTTTACTCTCTGTAGCTGATACAGTGCTGCTGATACAAGACCTTAGTTTAGTGTGTCTGCCCTATGTTTCTAAATGTTGCACTGGGACCTCCTCTGCATACAAACTGAGTCAAGTTAGGCAGTGCCGTCCCACTCAGGTTCAAGTTAACATTCATTGCATTCTTATCTGTGGCTTTCATTCTTGTACAAGCCATTAAAACAGCTAGTAAGAGTAGGCAAAAGTTGCTTTTGCTTGATATTTATACCTACAAACTACAATGCTGTGTCAAGCTCACACCACCAATTTCAGCAAAATAAAACATTAGCTTATTTTGCTAACATTAACTGCATCGCATGTTGCCAACTGCTATGTTTGTACAATGGATTGCTCTTTTGTAGGTTCCTCAGGTGACGACAGGCAGAGCGTAGCTATGAAGGATTTACTGGAGGCCATATACCCCAGGGTTGACCGGCCTGACTATGTTGTCCGGCTTGAGCCCATTCAGACCACTACGAAGGCCGTGTTCCAGTACCTCACCACAGAGGAGGAGCTTGCTAGGTATCCATCGCACACACCCAGGTAGGTGATATGATACTGGAATGAAATGTACTGTAACTTTTCATATGTAACTCATTTGGTTAGGTGTTCAGGGAGGAGCATTACATACTTGCATTTTGTATAATTAGATATCTGTTTTAATATACTTTAAGACCCTCATCATTAGAATGGAATCTGAGGCTAAAGCTAGTTTTCAACTGTCTCTGACTGTTTGTCTTAATGTCCTTCACAGCGCAAGAGAGAGTCCAGTAGCATGGGAAGGAGAACCGGTGGAGGGTGGGGACAACAACCCGCCAAGCCAGCCAGGAGGACCAGAGAGCCACAGCAGCCCAGGACACAGTCAAGGACAGAGGAGATGGGAGGCTGAAGAGGAGGCTAAAGATGAGCAGCCACAGCATGAAGACGAGGGGTCCACAAGTGGGGTACGTGACTGAACACGTTGGGAAGCCTAAGTAACAATGAAGTGAGGGTGTTGAGAGGGAATATAATCAGTGCATTTCTGAAATACATGTTGTTTTTCAAGTGTTTTTCATTTCCAAATGCTAAATATTACAGTGATGTAATTTTCCAGATTGTTAGTCATTCTTCTCTGGTATCCCTCTTCATTGTTATTTTTCTGTCACTCCTATCCAGGTTGAAGATGTTACAATCTCCTGTTGTCTGTGCGGTCAGGATTTCAACTCACGTCGCAGCATTAGGAGGCACTGCCGTAAAATGCATCAGACCAAGCTGGAAGAGCTCAGAAAGTTCACAGAGACGCGCACAGTTCCAACAAGCCTGCTTTCTATGGTAAAAGGTAACAACTGATTTCATAACCATGACAAATTTAAAAAAAAAATTCATTATGGCCCTTAAAGGTTGGTTAATAAAGAGCAAATGAGGGCAAAAGGGCACGAATGTGAAGCTGTTCAGTGTTCCACCTGAGGGGAAAAAATATGTCGAAGAGGTTTCGTCTTAAGCATGTAATATACAAGTGTTCATTTCTGTCAGTTGACCTTTTGTTAAAAAAAAAAGGAATGTGTTGTTTTTAGTTTGCCACAGCAGTCTATTTAAATTTTGTGAAGGAAACACAAAATAATAACCATTGTTGTTGTTACTGGAGGTCGGCCAAGAACTCTCAGCACACCAACCGGAAAATCCTGCCCAGTGTGCCTAAAAACCTTTGCCACCAAAGCCAACGTGCGCCGTCATTTCGACGAGGTGCATCGCGGCCTGCGGAGGGACACAATCACACCCAGCATCGCCTCCCGACCCGGCCAGCCTTTCTCTTTGGAGGTCACACCCCCCAGGAAGAGCAACAATGCCTCCCCAACACGAGGCCACAACTCCAAGTCCACCCCTGTGAACTCTAAAACGACGCCTTCAAACCAAAACCAGCCCAAACCTCAGAGTCAGCTCCCAGCCTCTCCACAGGCGAACCCGGCCTCATGCCGCTGCACGCTGTGCAAGAGAAACTACAGCTCTCAGGTCTGTTTGTTGCCTGACTGGCCACTTCAAGCTTTTCAGGCTTTGGTGTCTTAAAAGTCTTAGATCTTGTCAGCAAAATATGCCTTCAAGTTGCTGCTGTGGCTGCATTTAGTTTCCTTAAAGAGGTTGTGGTCTATAATAACAAGGTTTTTGATCTCTTATTGATCTATATTTTTTTTTTTGTTTGTTTCAGCTCATGTTGAAGAGACACATGCGTATTGTCCACAAAATATACAGCATCAAAAGCAACAGGCCTTCTACCACTCCCGCACCGTCTGCTGCAGGAGCAACTCCTAACAGCAGCAGCAGCAGCAATAACTTAGGCCCAAGCAACAATATCCGGGTGAAAGAGGAAGCCGTAGAGCCTTCAGATGAAGATGACGACGACGATGATGAGGACATGGACAGTAGTCCTGCCCCATCTCCAAGTGACAGCACTGGGTCCTCCAAGGGTGTTTCTGTGGCACACAACGCCCTGAAGGTAAAGGAGGAGGAGGCCCCATCGAGCCCAAAGATGGCTTCAACGATATCTTCATCGTCTTCGCGCGCGAGCAACATGTGCAGTACCGGCGTGTCCGCCAAAATGGCCAAACTGTCAGTGGGTTTTGACTTCAAGCAGCTCTTCTGCAAACTGTGCAAGCGACAGTTCAGCTCGCGCCAGAACTTAACGAAGCACATCGAGCTTCACACAGACGGCAACGACATCTTCATTAAGTTCTACCGCTGCCCCCTCTGTCGCTACGAGTCACGTCGCAAACGTGACGTCTTGCGCCATGTGACCGTGGTCCACAAGAAGTCGTCGGCATACCTCGCCAAGATCATGCCCAAACTGGAGAGCAGGGCGGTGAAGAGGCTCGCCGAGGTCGTCCTCAACAGCACCAACTCAAACAAGAGGACGAGCAGCAACGTCAAAGAGGAAGTGAACGGACGCCACGCTTCTTCATCGTCCTCCTCCTCCTCCCCTTCGCCTCCTGTCACTCGCAAGCAAGAGGTCTCCACAGCTCCCCCCACCACCTCAACCTCCTCGTCCTCCGCCCCTCCTTCTGCCCCTGTCACGCGAAAGCAGCAGGATGTCTCTTCGCCAGCCTTCGCTCCATCCCCTCCCGTCACCCGTAAGCAGACCCACCAGCATCGCCCCACCAGCCCCCCACTAACCCGCCGCAGCGAAAAACACACACACCAACGCAACTCCTCATCCGGCAACCAAACCCCACACACCCGACGACACGACAGCCAGTCAGAAGGCAGCGGCACAGGTTCCTGCACTGAAGTCAGAGTTACTAAGAACTTCTCCCTGCATGCCTGCGACCAGTGTGGACGGGCCTTCGCCAAGAAGGTACTGCATTTTTACATTACTCTTTTAGAAGAAACACTTTTTCCCAGTGAAGAACAACACTCAACACTGAACATAAAAATACCCTAAAAAGGAATGAAAAGAGCCTCTCTATCAGTTGTGGTGGATTAGATAATTGATGAAGAGCACTGGTGTCTTGCTTTTCACTTACATCAGAACGTTCAGTTTTGTTAAGTGTAGCAATCCAAAGAAATTCACCATCATATAAATTCATTATGATAGATGTTGTTCTGTATCTTAACTGTCTCTGCCACAACTGTCTGAAAATACCTCAAAAGCAGAACCTCAGTGTCTGCTGTTACTTCTAACTGCGGTTGACATCCCACTGCAAACCCTCTATTTAGCAGAAGGTATGATGAGCTGAAATGAGTTAAAACTATCAGGTCTGTACAATTTAATGGAATCAGTCAGGTTGAGCTGAAAAGATTAGTCAATAATGGACCTTTCAATCATTAGACAGTCTGTCTGCAACTATTTTGATCATAAAAGCAATGTTCAGAAGCTTTTTTCAAAGAAAAAACTCAAATATTCTCTTTCAGCAAATGAGAGGATTTTATGTTTTTGTCTGTTTCATACTTACATAATAATTGTAATTTTAACTACTTTTGTATGAAAGTGTAAATGAAAATTTTAATGGTGAAAATAATCTAGAGATTGATCACTGATCAATTTAATTTTAATGGCAGCTCATGTACCAAGATACATTTGTTAATTAGTTACACTCTGTATTGACACCTGATTTATGTCTCATTGTGGCATCAAGATTAAACAAGCAGTTAAACTTAATGTAATGAAACTTAGTTCAGCAGTATTTACAACTGTATCAGTATACCATGTTGATTTACTACTGTATGATTCAATGTGAATGAAATGTTTTCTCTTTAATTGCGTCCTCAGCTGTACCTGGAGTCTCATAAGCGAAGTCATCGTAATGCAGCAACAGCGGCGGTCAACAGGAGGAAAGGAGTCAGCACCCGCTCTAAATCCCTGGCCTAGTGAAACACACACTGTAAGAATGAGTGCAGAGTTTACTTACTTTACACTGACTCCCTTCCCCATTAAGGCTGTTTGCTTTTCCTCCTCTAATTTCTTCTTTTTCTGGTTCTCACTTCTCATATTGCCCCCTCCCTGTGGTTTCTGAATACACAGCTGCAGTAAAGAAAGGCTGCTGTGTGGTGTTAACAAATTATGTGGACGTGTTTGTGAACTGTTTGTAATATGAGTTTCCTTTGTGGCAAGAAAGGTGTGTGTTTTATGCGTGTAGAATGCAAGTCTCTGAGGCATGTTTGAGAAATCTCAGTCATTCTGCAGGCTTTAATTGACCGCTCAGCACATTAACCAGCTGTTTCCCACCTTCTCTCTCACTTACTTCTCTCTGTTACTCTCTGCTCATTAGAAAGCTTCCTGTTTGTCTTCCTGCTCTTTTTTTCCTGCATCTTGCTGTATACTCCTCCCTTTACACTCTGCATTCCTGTCTTACCTTTGTCCTCTTTCCTCATTGCTTGTTCCTCTCTCTCTTTGCTCACAGTCCATCAGGAACAATGGACCAGGGAGCCACTGACAATGAAGAAGTGAATCAAACTTTCGTTTTGGAAAAGTAATGGACGAATGAAATGGAGAACAGTATGGAGAAGAAGGAAACCGTCGAAATGAACAATGGAGCAAAATAGAAGAGTGAAGTACAAAGGATTTCCACCTTTTGCTTTAGAACCAAATATATTGTTGGAATCTGACGATGTTTTTTGTACAGTTTCATTATAAAGCCAGCCAGCTTGCTGGACGGTGGCGCTGCTATTGACAGAGAGAATATTCTCTACTACTGTATATATCTGTATTTACCTACAACAGTATGTAAATATAGATCCATATGCAGATGACTAATCGCTTTCATAAACCGCCTTTAAGGAAAGGAATGAAGGTCGACTGTGGGAGTGCGAGTGTGTGTTTGTGAGTGTGTGAAAGAGAGAGAGAGAGGGGATCTGAACTGGATTGTGGCCTCCACAGAAAAAAAGACTGGAAATGAACTGTGTTTTTTTTTTTTTTATTATTATTTCTTGGAGAAAGCAGAACCTAATTTAACCCTTACAGTCCCACACATAACCTATTCCAGTCCTTTGCTATTAACTCCTTAACTTTTCTGTGTATTCACACTGTATATAGCCTGTTGAAGGTGTAACAATTTGATGCTCAACATGACAACAGATGAACAAAAAATCCATTTTCACCTTTACCTTTTTATTTTCTATAACATTTTCCCACTGACAACTGGAGCATTGTTGTGTCCTGCTCTTCAGCAGAGAGAAGCCATACCCAAAGTGTTTGCCCTGTAAGTCATCTGCTTGCATTAGTTATGAAGTCCTCATGTAAATGTTCCTCCGTAGAAGCAAGCAGAGTTCCAGTCGAGGTCTTAGAAACCACTTGTGTCTGCTTTGCAGCAGCTGGAGTCACGTGTTAGGTAATGAAATGTTCAGTAATTACACGTATGGTCAAGGTGAGGGAAAACCCAAAGTTTATTATGAAGTTTTCCTTAATCATTTTGTGAGCTTATCTTTAAAAACCTCCTCTTTCAAATGGGTTTTCCCTCATATGTGTTTTTTTTTGTCAGACTGCATGAGAAAACATGGAGGGTGTTTCCTTTACTTTGACCGTACCTTGTTTTACCTCTATTCATTAACCAACTGATTAGTCCCTGTGACAGCCTGATGGTCCTCTTATCACCAGGCTCAGTGCAGCAAGGACACATTTAGACCTCGGTCTGTGAGCTGATGGAGTTCTGCTGTGAAATGAGGCAACAGTTTGGGTAAAAACTAACGCTTAATAGTGTGAAGTCAATTGTCTCTACATCAATGTTCTTTTGAAATTTGAATTATTTGTTGAAAGTAACAGCTGGGACTTTTAACTAAGGTGCGTTACTGCAAGCAAAACTATCAATTTAACACCATTATAATTCCCTCATGGTAAACCACTTGAGTTAATGTGAGAATCCCACTTACAGTGAACAGGAAAGGTCAAACTGTACGTAATATGAAGGACTAATGTGTGTTTGAATGTTGAGTTTTGCAGACAGGTTGTTTTTTGTTACAGTTGTAGCCATACTGCTCGAGTTAGCAACCATTAACTGGAAGACTTCATTTCCTGTGTTCACTTAAAGTCTTGTTGACCACCTTTATCTGGCTTGTAAAAAGCAGACCCAAGATGATAACATCTCCTTTCAGAAACCTGGACTGTGCAACTCACTTACTGCTTTAATTCTTTTGGCCCCTTCAGGCATCAGTCCTCCAACCCGGATTGACAGAAGTGCAGCATCAGAGCAAAGTGGGATCTTGCAGAGCATACTTGTAAGAACTATAATGTCTGAATCTAACATTAGCAGGGCTAATCCTGATTAAAACAGGCAAAAAGTTGGAGCTGTAAACATAAAAACATGCCCTGCTAAGCTTAAAAGTTCAATCTTCCAAGTTTACATTTAAAATTCTGTTCCATTAATAAAAATAAAATGCTGGGACTCACTCAATTTTATTTAAATATAATCTTAATTTTTGGGACTAAATGCTGCATCAGTTGCATTTCTAATGTGCTTTCACGTACTCACACTTAAAGGGGGTTGCATTTGTTTCTAATAACAGCAACATTACCCAGAGGTAGTCTTTGAAACACTGGCACATTGGTTGGGAGGGAAGGATCAAGGAAGACCAAATGTTGGTATGTCTTAATGTTCAAACAGAAAGCCATGAAGTGGAACAAAACGTGAAAAAAGGAGAGACCAAACTTTATTTTTGTAACTGAAAATGCTACTGCGACAAGGTCTTGAAAACCTGTATATATGGATTCATCCTACACGGGTGGTATTAATAATAGTTATAACTGTCACAATAGTTATTGACTTGTACTTAACTGTTGTTTGACCATATGCTTCGAACATGTCTGACTAGTTGCTGCTCTGTCAGTTTAATACTGAGGCAAGTTTGCATCGTTACGCCATTAGTTGTCTCTTTTTTTGCATCTCATTCCTTTTGAAGGAGGTTTTTGTTGGATAGTGACAAGAAGAGAGCAGTAATCAAACCTCATGAGACTCTTAGGACTTCTTTTTTTTAAAAAAAAACTTGTCATTTCTTTCATCATCAGTTGTAATATGTTATTAAGCTCACCTCTTAGAGAACCTGAGAAGAGTTAGAGAAGCCTTTCAGATGTGACAAGAATGTTAAATCCAACCACTTAATAAATTAAAATTTACTTCTTAAAACCTCCGGGGGGGTTTTTTTTGTGGCTTAATTTTTTTTTTTTTTTTTTTTTTTTTTTTTTGTCCTCGGATATGAGTCATATTCTTCCATCAATCATGTTTGTTTACTGCATTTGCAGAGAGGAGATTTCATTTTCCTTCTCAGGAATTGCTTCTTTGGACATTTGCATTTTCCAGTATTTCTACTTTCCCTTCTCGTATTGTTTTTGCGCACTGCAATAAAATGTTTGTCATTTCTTTTGACGTCTTCATGAGTGACACAAGTATTTATGTTGGTGATGTCAAAATACATCGTTTCAGCGTGTATTTGGCCCGTGTATAGTAAAAAAAATCAGCACAGACTATTTTTTTGGTAAAGTGACTTAGAAACTAAACTAAAATGACAAATTTGATTTAAATGAAGGCCTGATTTTAACAATTTTGATGATCTATTGTGAGGCTCGTACAATGATGATGCTGTCATGGTTATTCCCACTTTTGCTTTGGAGGTGTGAAAAATAGTCTAGTTTAAGGTCCACTGTCGTTTTTACTTAAATTCTCAAATGGATCTATGATTAAAAAACACTGACAGCTGCAATTTATTGTGGTAGGGCCTTATGATAGGTGGGGGGATGATGGGAAATTAAGGATTTTGGAGGGGTTTAAAGTCTGGATCCTGCTGCTGTGCTACAATTTATACCACTGCTTTTCTAATTTGTCACCCTCAAATTCTTTTAGCAGGCAACCGTACTAACAAATTTGCAGAGGAACTCTTCAAACAACAAGTTTTGACACCAAACCTTTTCCCTCCGAGAAGAAGACGAATAAAAGAGTGATTCCTCATTTTCTGTTGACCCTTAAAGATCCTTCCTCTGGTCCATTTAAAGCCAAGGTCCTGCACTGAACAGTATCTTAGCCAACGGGGTGAAATGTTCTCAAAGTAACAAAAGTAAAAGCACTTAATGCAGAATGTGTCCTACCTCAAAATGTTATACTGTTATTTATCAGATTAGTTGATTTTTATTACTGATGCATCCATGTGTAAGTAGGATATTAACGTTGTAGTTAATAAAAAAGGTCTCTTTCATTTACTGCATACACTACATAAATAAAATGCAAGTTCCTCTGAACTTTACTTCAGTATTTAAGGGCTCGAGTGTAGTTTTTTCCTGTTGTAATTACACGACTCTCCCCACGAGATGGCGCCATTGCAACGCGTCCCTTCCACCCAGGTAAAAAGCCCCAGATTGGACATGTGGCGCGCATCTTCCACATTGTCACATCAGAGAACACCCGGGTCCGTTTCGATTGCCTGGTTTCTCACTCCACACAGCTTATCAAATTGTTATTACACAGCAGATGGGATGCGGTTCATTTATTTAATTCCGTTCTCCGCACAGAGCCACGGCGCCGTGGTTTCACAAGGAGGGGAATCAATGGGCGCAGTAAAAATGGATTGAAGTTCGGGCAATTAAGAGTGTGGCGCAACGCCTGTGTGAGCATATTTTGATAACTTATTAATGTGTCTGAACAACCAAAGCCCTGTATTGTTGAAACTATCGATCCGATTGATCAGTAGTAAAGTTGATTGAAAAGGTGGACCCTGCAGGACGACAGTGGCGCAATTAGACGATGATTTGGTGGCGGGAGGGTTGAGAAGACTCCATGACTGAAATGCATATGTTTCATGTAGAGCGGTGGTGGTGGTGGTGAAGGGGTGGTTGCGCTTCATTTGGCTGTGGAGTCGTGCGCTGTCCCTTTCAGCACCGACAACCGGAGGAGCTGGAGAGGAGAGTGTGCGCGGCACGAGGGGACTTTAACGGGGTTCATGCGCAAAGTGCGTAAAGCTTAAGAGAGGAGAATGGCTAGAAATCAGGTGGGTTTTACCAACATTATTGATCACGACTGACTCCATGTATGATAAATTCCTTTGATCTGTCCCTGCACCCCCCTCTCTCCCTCTCTCTCTCCTTTCCTTCTCTCTCTCTCTCTCTCACTCTCTCTCTCTCTCTCTCTCTGTATCTGAGGCTCATTCTTGGGTATTGACTTCATTACAGGCAGCCTCCATCTATTGTCACCTTAAAAAACTGCGGCTCTACAAATTGCATTTTCACCAGTAAAAACAGCTCTGCTGGTCACGACGGAGCCTTTTTTTTTAATATCTACGCACAATACTTATATTTTTTTCTTCATCATGTCTTCGCCTTGCGGATGCGCTTATTGTCTTTAAATCTGTTTGCTGTTGTGGAAAAAAAAATCTCACTCCAGGAGGACTGATATTTTTTGGGGGAAAAAACTGCTGAGCTCCGCAAGGAAGTTGCCTGAGGCGGACAGGGACCCCGAGGAGTCCGCGGAGGAGGCTGGAGACGGCGCTTCTCACCCCTCACACACAGCCGGATGAATTTGGATTTCTGAGGTATCCCATTTATTACCATATCATTGTGTTTGTTTTGTTTATTAATCTCTATTCTGACTCAAAGCTGTTGCCTTTTTTTTTCGTTTTTCTGTGGGTGTTTTCTTTCTCACATTCCCCCGTAGTTATGAAATTTTGGCCAGTCTTATTATCTCAGATTGTGTTGCTGCTCATTTATTCTGTGATTTGCTGATTTGAAATCATAAATTTTTTTATTTCACATGGAATCTGATCTTTTGTGTACAGGTGAGTACATGTCTCACCAGCACAAGAAAAGAGGTGTTTGTCACTTAGAAACTCAAAAAAAATGCGTGGGTTGGGAGTATTAAGAAAATCACAGAGATATGTTTTTTTTTTTTAAAAAAAAAGCTCATTATTTGCTCTTTCAATTGTGTTTCTCTGCTTTTACAGTGGATGGCACTGTCTTAATTAGGGTGCAATCTGAATACCACCACTGCTGTACAAAGGGAAGCCTGTAAGGCTGCATAATGAGCATACACCCATAGACTTTGATCTCACATAGTCTTTGTTTCTGAACCTGTGGGCTGTGTTTTATCTCCACACACATGACTTAATCACGTAAGAAGCATGTGTTTTTGAAAATGATGCATGAGCTGTATGTCTCTGGTCTCTTAGCAATGTAAGCTGGATTTTTAACGCTTTTATCCATATATGGAGACAGCCACAGAATGTGGCGAAAGAAATGAGGCGACAGTGTTGCCACTTATAAATTACAGTGACAGCAAAATAATCTTTATTTGCATATGGGTTCAATGTTAAATATACTGAACAGATGTCATCTACATGTATGGGTGTGCTTTTCAGTTAATATTTATTTATTTATTGCAGTCTGGGTAAGCCCATGACACACTTAATTGAGAAGTGAATCCACAAAGGTGTGTGTGTGTGCGGGAGAAGTGGGAGGATAACCCTATGAGTGCCTCTTTGGCCCACAATCCTGCTGAAATTATCTAAAGAATACAGCTGGAAAGTGTGAGAGATGGTTGAGATCGGATCAAGAGGAGGGAGCAGGTAGCGAGAGATTTAAAAAAAAAAGTGAGGTGTGAATGAGAGAAGACCAAGAAGGAGGTGATGGAGAGAAAGACTGCAATAATTTGAAATGGATATGCTGAAAACACCTGCTTAGAGAGAGAGAGAGAGAGAGAGAGAGAGAGAGAGAGAGAGAAGGAGGATGGGGAGAGGAGAGGGTGGCAGAAAAGCTATCACTTTCTGAAAAGAGCAGCACGCTCCCCAGAGAGATGAGGAGGCCTGCAGAAGGTGATGTGATAGAGGGAGAGAGAGGGAGAGGAGGACATGGTGGCAAGGAGGCAGAGAATGGGAGAAATAGGAAAGAGAGCAAAATTAGAATGGGAGGAAAAAATGAAGGAGGAATCATGAATCTGGAGAAGGTGGAGGAGAAAAGGAGGAGGGGCAAAAAAGGCCAGGTGTGGAAAAGGAGTGAAAGGAATGAAAGCAGAAAAATGACAAGATAAAAACCAGAGTAGAACAAGGAGCGGGCAACAGCCAGCAGAAGGTGCAAATTAAAAAGAGAAACGAGCCAGCAGCAGCCTCTTGGGGTTTTACCCTCTTCATCTTTGAGCCATCGGCCATCACAGCGAAGGAAACCTCCCTCTTTGAGATGCTGCCGTCTTATGTAGTCACATGGGAGCAAAAATATGTGATCTCCGAGCCTTTGTAAAGCATCAACAAGTAGAAGGAGACACATGGGAGCTTAGAGTAAAAAGATATAGACAAGATCAGGTTACAGGGAGTAGCAGGAGATCAGGTGTGACATACAGACATAGATTTCGCTGCTTTTCACCTCCTCAGAAATGCGATGATTCTCAATGAGTGTAAATGAGGCCTGACTCCCGTAATAACCTCAGAGCCTCAGTTCAGTCACAAAATGTTCACACATAGTCCTAATCTGATATTTTTGGTGTCCCTCTTGAGATGCCAGCATTTACTCACGTCATGAATTAAGGTAGCAGTTTTCGTACCATGGATGTGCTTCCTGTTTATTAAAGATGTCCATGTGGTGGCTCTCTGTTTGGGATGATCCAATTTCTACCAATTGTGGATCCTATTAGACCGTAATTAGACTTAGATACGAATTGTTTAATTGTATTCAGAAGGTTTTATAACAGGATACCGTGACCTCATTTGGACCCTTCCTGTGTCTGAGCCAAGTGGAAGCTGAGGCCGAGCAAAAAGTGTTGAGTAGACAATATTGCAGCGAGTAGAATACTGTGTAACCTATATAGTGCATGGCTTTAAATCATAGCGAGGGCTCGTCTGTGTTTGAGTGTGTCTTTGACCTAATTCCATTTAGAGTGGAGAGACACTGATGAATTAATTGGGACAGAATCGAATTATAAATGGGTTCATTGAGAGAGCGGCTCACGCTGTGATGAGATCTAACCACGAAAAAACCTGTTAGGGGTGCTTGTGGGTGAGATTAAGGAGGTCCGTTGAATATTTGGAAAAGTTAAACTGGAAGTCACAGCTCTATGGATTTTTCCGTTGGTGCTTTTGGCTGCGTGGCGTCCAACCATGACGCGTTAATTTGCATTTCATCCCTTGTTCAAACACAGATTGTGCAAAGTTGTGTCATAGAGAGACTATCTAGGAAGTCGAATCAAACGGCACCAAACCAGCTCTAAGCAGGTTGCTATGACATCATACAAGCTGACTTAAGGGTAATTAAGTAAGCTGGTACATTGCTTTTACTGTTTGTCATCTGCTTTTCAACCAATCTCTGTTTATAAATCATAAAAAAGAGATGAAAAGCATAATCATAACCATAGTCTGAAAATCTTTTACTGCAAGTAGCAGACTGCCAATGATAATTACACAGCGCAATAGAAATCAGTGCAAAAGAAGGTGCTGCTTTCAAGCATCATCGGACAAAGGCATGTCTTAAAGTGGTATAGCCCTTTAGTATAGATGCAAATAGCTGCTGTACTGAGTTGATGGTTCACACCAAGCCTGCATTTATGTATAGAAAAGGGCCACTCTTGGACAAGGAAGTCTGACTCATGAACCCCATCTAAGGCTACAAATCATTTTAAAATGAGTTGAAAAACAGTCAAGATATCACATGGTGAGCTTTTCAGGTGCTAGAAGGTAGTTTTGTTACTTACAAACATAGCAAGCCAGATGTTTCCTTCTATTTCTATCTTAATGTTAGGCTAAGCTAACTGGCTATTAGCTATCATCTGCTGAAATGAGAGTATCATCAGTCTTTTTAAAATTGTCAACAAAAAAAGCAATTAACATACCTTAAATTGTGAAACACTTGATTTCACCTTCAGATATTACTCAGTTTTCTATTTGCACTCGAGACATTATTCTCTGTTGAAGGAAAGCAATAAAATAAACAACAAAAATTAGCGTATTTAACATGCTAGACTGTGAAAAAAGGTTGACTCAGTAGCAAAGCTTGTGTGTATTAAAGTAACTAGAACATCTACAATAAAGAGTCATGTGTCAAAGTGATGGCCTTGTAGAAATGACTTTATAAATGCAGATTGAACAGCCTTGAATTGCACTGAATGGAGCTGAATTTAATGCAGTTCCTGGTGTAATTCTTCATTCGAAGTTGAATTTCTAGGAGCATTACATCTATGTTAAAAGCTAAGTGCTAAGAGATATTTATCCCTCGCTAGCAATAACAATGAATGCTCTCTTTGTTAACAACAGATCTTGAGAAAATGTGTGGGAAAATAACAATTAACCCACCTTCAGATGGTTATTTAGGAATCTTATTCTTTACCATCTCAGTGAAGAAATAAAGTCAGGGATTGTGGATCAGTGGAGGTAAATGAGAAAATAAATCCTCCAAGGTCTCCGCTAATGAAAGCCCATTGGCACTCACGTCATGTGAGAACCAACCAGTTTGTCACAACCAATTTTCTGTTTTGGCCCAAACCAACTTAAAGCACTTTTCAAGGATATGGCTGTTTAATGTGCAGCTCAGTGGGTGGAGCATGAAGTTATTACTGCCAAGGATGGAGGTGCAGCCTCCCTGCTGGGGGTGAAAGCAGAGTGTGGCATTTCAACAATTTAATACTGTTAATGCAAAGAATTGTTTATCATTCAATCTACCTGTTGCAATTTCATGCTATGTGTGTGTGTGTCCGTGTGTGTGTGAGTGTGTGTGTGTGTGTTGTGGGGTGTACTGGATGTAATGTGTTCATTTAGCTGCAGCAGAAACAGCAGGTGTTTGAATGATGCAACACACTTGCTCCGGGGAACTGCTCTCTGTCTTCACCGCCGCCCTCTGTTTCACTCACACTGTCTCACATGGTTTCTCTTTCTGTCTCTCCTCCCTTGTCTCCCTACCTTCCATCTGTATCTCCCCAATCTCCCCTCCCCTCCCCCTCTCTAATTCGCTCCGTTCATCTTTCTCTTGCTCATCCTCATCTCCACTGCAGCAGGTAGTCTCTGCCCCCCTTTGCGAGTAGCCCGAGGAGCTTGCCAAGGTTCTCTGCTGTCATTTTAACAGCTGTTCCTCTCATCGATATGCCAAGAGATGAGTGTGTGTGTGTGTGTGTGTGTGTGTGTGTGTCTGTGTCTGTGTGGTGATTACAAACTGACAAGTCTTTGGATTTTCAATTATAAAATGGCAGTGCAAATTTTGGACAGATTTGCTGGAAATATTGGAGCCATTTGAGTGTGTGTGCAGGTGAATCAGCATGTGTGTTTTTGTGGCTTGTTTTTTTGTTCCGCTCGGCTGCATTTTCGCCTTGCCCGTGAGTGGTTTACACATGTTTGTCAGGTGGACCATACATCCCTGCAGCAGTTTGGTATTCACATCACACTGGTGCTTAGATGTCCCCTCTCTCTGTCTCTCTTCAACAGGCTCCACTGAAGATGTGACTTGTGGATTACAGGCTCTGAACTCCCGAACTAGATTTCTACTACATAGCTGCCACATCTCTACGCTACTGCTGTCTTTATCACACTGCCTCTTCTGGAATATGATTCGCTCATGGGGCTCGGCTAGCTCCACTCCTGGGGTCTTTAACCCCTGCCTTTTTGGCCAATAGGAAGGTATTACTTTATAATATCCCCCAAGATCCTCAGTTGTGGAATACCTATCTGAAAGGCCTCTTTAAGTTCACCTTGGCTCTTGTTTGGTAATCATTCGCTGATCATGGAACCGCAGTGGATCCCAGCTTCCTACCCGCAGTCGCCCTCTGTTGTCTTCCTGCTCATGGCTACTTCCTACACTTGGTTCCTTCCTGTCACCACCCCTCAACGGGTCCCGACAGACCCCCAGGCAGCGCCTGAATATGCCCACTCCATCCGGCTGGACGGGGACATCATCCTCGGCGGATTATTTCCCGTACACTCAAGGGGGGACCGCGGCACGGCCTGCGGGGAGCTGAAAAAGGAGAAGGGCATCCATCGTTTGGAGGCCATGATGTTCGCCATCGACCTGATCAACAAGGACCCAGAGCTGCTGCCCAACATCACACTGGGGGCCCGGATCTTGGATACCTGCTCCAGGGACACGCACGCTCTGGAGCAGTCCCTGACTTTTGTGCAGGCCTTGATAGAGAGGGACAGCTCTGGTGTCAGCTGCCCTAACGGAGACACTCCAGTCTTCACCAAGCCGGATAAAATCATAGGGGTGATTGGGGCTGCAGCCAGCTCGGTGTCCATTATGGTGGCTAACATCTTGCGCCTGTTTAAGGTAAGAACTGCCTCCTAAATCTCTTTTCCTTTTTCTTTTCTCTCTTCATCTTCTCTCTTTTGTGTTTGTGGGAGTATTTTCTGTGCCTGGCATTTCCACCCTTCTCCTCACTCATCATCCCTGGCAAGATAAAGTTCAGTGATGACAACCAATTAAAATGTAGTCAGTCTTCGTGAAGTTTTCAGCAGCAGCAGCGGCAGCGGTGCTACCTCTCCTTCACCAATTGGGTGGAAAAGAAGGAGATCCATATCATTTTATCTCCTGTGTTCAGACATATGTGTGTGTTTGTGTGCATGTGTGTGTATGTGTGTGTGATGAGATGTGTCAAGATGTGTCAAGTGATGCTTGTAAGGGAAGGCTTTGTGTGTGTGTGTGTGTGTGTGTGTGTGTCGGTATGTGTGTGTTTATGTGTGTGTTTGTGCTGTGCAGCTTAGATTATTCCTGGCTTGTGGTTGAGCCAAATAAAAATGGCTGCCAAACACGGGTATCAATTACTGCTGAAATCCGTCAACAGCCACTTCATTCACTGCAGCGTACGCTTGTGTGTGTGTGTGTGTGTGTAGGTGAGAGTGTGTATTACCCAATTGGACATCTCTTTGTGTTAGCGTGTTGTCTGGCGCATGTGTGGGCCTAATTGAGCATCCTTAAGAGTGCTCATGTGTATGCATGCGACGGTATTTCTTTTCTCTGTGCTGCTTGTGTTTGTGTCCTTGCAGAAGCTCTCATATCTGTGATAGAGAATACTTGTATCTCTCCAGGTATGTGTTCACATGAGAATCTGTGTGTGTGTGTGTGTGTGTGTGTATGAGTGTGTGTCGTTGTCATCATTAGCTGTACAGTGCTGATGGATTGTCGTATGATTATGAAATATGAGTCCAGTAATGACGCCCATGGCATTTCACATCCACATCTATCCCACGCTTTTTCTCAGAGAGTGTGTGTGTGTGGGTGTGTGTGTGAGTGTATGTTCTCAGCCACACATTTTGTGCCTCCCCTACTGGCAAAAATCCATACTGTATGTGTGTGTCTCTTTATGTGTGTGTGTGCGTGTGAGCATACAGGATTTTGTATGTGTGTTTGAATGAACTTGTTAACAACCAGCTTGTGCTTTGAATGGAAGATTTGCACATTAAACAACAACAACAACTAAACATGATTTATGCCAGGATCTGTCACAGCAGCGGCACTCGAACAGAGCGCCTTTCTGGCTCCGCACTGCCTCGTTCTCATTTGCCTAATGCGATTTAGTGCATTGTATGTGTGGCTGTTTACATACGTGTGTATAGTATGTCTGTGTGGGAGTGAATCTTGTGTGTGTGTCCACCGATATATAACAGTATTTATGGGCAAGTGTGCCAGGGATTGTTTGAGTGTGTGTGGGAGTCTTAAGTATTTAGTGAACATACGCGGTGTTTGTGTGTGAATCCGTGTGTGTGAGTGTGCGTGTATGTGTGTGTGATGATATCAACCAGGGGGCCTGTGGCAGAGGTATTATATGACACAAGACTGTATCTTTCTCTGCATGGGTAAACATGAATAATGCAGCATGTATTACAGTCTGAAAATAGTATGGAGGACACACACACACACACACACACACGCATAAACATGCTGCAATAAACATACGTCTTTTTTAAATGGGCTAATCTGACAGTGCCAGTCACAGTCAGTCGCCCACTCAACACAAGGAGCCCAGAAAGCAAATATGGTGCTGTGAGAGAGTGTGTGTGCGTGTTTTTAATCTAGCAGCAGACAAAAGAGATTCAAACAACAGATCGTGTTAAAAACTCCACATCCAAACCCTCAAGAAAACAGCAGTTTTTTTTTTGTTGCCGTTGTTTTCACTGCGCTCAGCCGCTGAGGGAACCTCATGCTGACAATCACAGAGATATCAAGTCGAACAAAAGTTGTTGGTGTTTCTTTTGTTACTGGTTTCTCTTTTGAAGATTATCTTCAGCTGATTCTGCTCTGTGGGATGATACAGAGAGGAGAGAGGGGATGACATAAGATATAATAAGATGAAACTTTGTTAATCCTTGTGAGGGGAACCAGGCCGGCGCAGCAGCATATTTCAGAGGAAATTCCAAAGGAATTTAGCATATGAAAAGAAGAGAGCAAATGGGGGTCATCAAAACACTCTAAGATGGTAATTTCACAGTGTTACAACATCACAACATTAATATAGTTTATTTTACCATATTTTATGTTTATTTTATGTTTGTACTTCAGTAATTCAGTAACATAGACTAGTGGAAAAAAGCTTATGCTGGCTTATGATCAGCCTTATCACAGATAGGCAAATTATATCTGAGGGCTCAGGAGGTGATTAAATTGTGTGTATTTCTATGATTTTCATCTCTCTAGGCCTCTAAAAAAGAAAAAAAGAGGGCTCACACAGAGGTCACAAATCATTTAGCTTCATTTTTCAGAGTCATGGGTTAAAAATGTTGATCAAACTAATTAATTCAGGGGTAAAAGCAATAAAGAGCATGTCTGAATTTTTGAAAATTATCCTCCACTGTCTAAAAAGAATATGCATGCAACAAGAGATGTATAATCAAAATTTAATTTAGGAAGCTGGTTCAACTTGTCTGTATGTTGTAAATGAGCAATTTTGTTTTCTCTTCTTTATGAGCTTGGCTAACTTTGGGTTTGTCTGATCATCTGTCTGATCATCTGTCCGTTCTTCCTCTGCCTCTCCTTAGCAATCTGGCTATATTCACCGACTTCAGCCAAAACTACAAAAACAGGACCTAAGCTGTTGTAGAGCTCTTGCAAATTTTTTGTTTTCGATGTGCATTGGTCTTTGCAACTATGGGGAACTGAATTAATGAAGATGCTATTGACATGGAGAGTTTCTGCTCTGTGGTTTCCTAAATTGCAACTTTAACATGGAGCTCACATACCTGGAGCCCACAACATCCTCTCCATCACTTACCTGCATTTGTTTCCCTTCCTCCTCCGCTGCTCTTTTGAAAAACACTCCTGCAGTGCAATTTTTTTTTTGTCTTTGCCCTCGTATTTTGTCTTTGTTGTGTTTCTTTCAGTGACCACTCATCCCTAGAAAGTGATTGCTTCATTCTTGAATATTGATTGCGTTTGTGCACGGCTGGTAATTACAGCTGCATGGATCACTGAACCTCAGAGACTTTTGGTCACCGCTTAAACCACATTGATGGAAACTACATTTACAGCTACCAGAGTTCTACCAGCTAATGTTTGCAATAGAAAACCCATTAAAACATAAACACTAAAACTGTAGGTGAACTCTGTCACTTCAAACAATTTTGGGTTGATAGCTGCCTTCATATTAATGATAGTGTTAATGGATTGTGTGTGTGTCTTTGTCTGCTCTGCCACCAGGAAGTCCTCAATCATCAAACAATGAAGTAAAAAGGGGCCTTTTATTGAGTGTCACTTGCACGCTGGGCGCTGGACGTCTACGATAAAATTCAATTCATAAATTGATAAGTGGTGGCTGTCCCCTAGTGCGAGCTAATGGAATGACTTTGCTTCAGGGAATTTAGGAAAGACTGCTATTACGCGCACACACACAACACACTCATACACACTACAGTCCCTGCCCTTCCTTCAATCAGCCTCAGTTCCCCTTGATTCTGCCTCAGGCTTTCAAACACATGCATACACACATACGGACACACACACACACCCTCTTGTTTCTGTTGAGGAGACGACTTATTATCTTATCCCTGCTGGTTGGTTTTTTATGAAGTTGTGTGTTTCAAGGCCAAGGTCAGAGGCAGAAGTCTTTCCCACGCTCCCCTATACTGCCTCACACACATCTCCTGTGCATGAGCTGGTGTGTGAGAGGTGCGTTTGTGTGTCTTTATTCGGGGTTTGCATCTCAGTTAAGTATTTCTTACATGTGTATGTATGCATGCATGGAGAAGGATGGCTGCAGACAAGCATTTCAATTGCTTCCATAATTCAGCCGCAGCCTCCTTACCTCTCTATCTGTCTGGGGAATTAACTGCCGCACCGTGTGATATTGCTGATATATTCATCTGCCTGCGTATTACCGTTGCCATGATTGCTTTCCTGAACACCTTCTCTCTGTTGTTTGGGATGGATTTTTGCACAATATGTTTGGGGGCTTGAGTTTTTCCCGCTCCCAGGTGGCCTTTGTGTTACCAAGAGAATGAGTCCGCAGTATGTACATACATGAAGCTTCCTTTTTTGTGTGCACAGTATGTGTCCAAACAGAGAGAACACATGCATATGCAAATAAAACAGCACGTTTTCTGAAAATTAGCAAGGGCAAATGTTTGTTCAGACCCTTGCAACGTTAAGCTGGCTGGGGCTTTTGAGCACTATAACAATCTCCTTTTCAAGCAGAGCAACACCCACTGAATTACAAATCAAATTGACGTTCAGCTTCATCACAAGGATGGCAACAGCTGCATTAAAATGCGATTACCGGCAAAACATTTTATTAAGATGCCAATTTGAAGCCAATGCCTAATAGATTTGCTCTTTTTCTCAAGGTCAGGCAGAGTTTGGTTTATAGTTTTGCCTTAATCCTGCAGACTGTTTGATTAAAAAAGAAAGGCAAGACAGCAGAGTGGGAAAAGAGTGAGAAGGAAAGAGGCAGAAAGACAGAAGAAGACTGAGCATATGAGATTTAATGAGAAACAGACAGGCAGGAATAAAGAGTAAAGGACAAAAATGCAGAGGAAAAAATAGATGAGTGAAGACATAGTAGAAAGATAAAAAGGCAAAAAGCCAAAAAGACAAAGCGAGGAGGAGAGACTGTGGCATCCTCTAGAGTGTAATGATGTGGTGTTGATTTCTTTCATGGAGGCATTATGCATTAAGAGGGCGATGATAATGAAGCCACAGAGCACACTGAACAGCAAGCAGGAAAACTCATTAGGACATGAGTGGGTCTCGGGTTTCGTGCCGACTCGAATGCTCCTTGTTTGGTGTCTGAGCATGCGTGCGCGCGCATTGTTTTACTCTAAATTCGTCAGCGGCGGGGAAATATCACAGCCACTGCAGGTCAGGACGCGATCATCCAACCTCTACTAACGAAGGCAGACTTAATGAGCAAATGGTTAATGAAGGGAGACTTAATTGTCCCCCTGAAATTATTTATTACTTTCATTTGTTGAGTGTTGCCTGGAGATGATTCCTTTACAAGAGGCATATGTAATGCGTGAACATGAACTAAATTGGATTTGTTAGCAGCTGAAATGACAAGCGGGAAAGTTGGATGAACATTTTTTCCAGGTATTAACATGCTTGAAAATATGTCAATGTGAAGCCGAGCAATATTTTACAAATAGTGAGGGATTTGTCAAACCCTGCCCTGCATAAATTAAGACAAGCCAGTTTTATTTATACCAATGTAGCCCAAAATTTGACTTATAAGACATTTTTTATTCACTTCCCATCACCTGAAGTACTTTCTAAAATGTGCTCATAGCAAGATGACCTCTTTTACCGCGGTAATCAATATCCAGGAAATTTCCAGGGGCGTGTGAAAAAAATCAGCAGTAAAAAATGGTAAAAAATATATAAGAAACCATGAATATGTTCATGGAAAGCTGCTGTCTTTTGTTGCAGCTGTTATTGATGAACTGTGCAACCACAGTCACAACATATAAACACACACGTATATACACTTACGGCATTTAATCAAACACTGTAGGTAAGTAATTTAAAGTATAATCAGGTTCTCTGATGAGAAACAAGAGGTCAGTGAAAATGTGTTTAATCAAAGTGCTGACTGTGTTCCTGTTAGTGCTTTATTTGTGCCCACTTGACCATGAATGTGTGTGTAGGGGGTGGAGAGGGTTTCCTGAAAGACATTAATTGATTGTGTGTGTGTGTGTGTGTGTGTGTGTTTTTGAAAGAGATGGAAAGAGACTCTCTGTGAGTATTATCCACATGTGCCTGCAGAGGAGAGGACCAGTGTAAAGAGCATTAAAGTGGAATGAGATTGTATCTCTCCTCTTCCTTTCATCAGGTTTGTGGTTGAATAGAAGCTCAGATAAGGGACAAGTGAAGCCATTACACACAGGCATCGGCTTCACACATCACAGCTGGATAATGCAGACCATTTCAACTTGTCATAACAGGAAAAGCACAGTTGAAACTAATGACAGCAATAATATTTTTTTAAGGTGTCAAACATAGGTGTAACCAGTGAAATAAAAATATCTGGTAACAGGTCAGGTAACATTTTCTCTCCTTTAATTCACCTTAACTATTTAAGAGAAGATGGCAGCTATGGTGCAATGCCCTGGATCAACTTCAGTTCTTTTTTGCTTGCTTGAGGCATCATGTCCTTCAGGGTAAAGGGAAAGCTGTAATCACTGGCAACTTGAATTCTCCATAAAACCCTGTTGGAATTTGGGTTCCTATGAGATAAGAATGTGAATAACTCGGCCAACACTCATGTAATTTAGCTGTGAAGCTGTACCAGTGAGCAAGCACACACAATATCAGGACCTTGCACACTTATGTGGAATGCAAACGAAATTAGTCACATATTGGTTCCACAAAGCAATGTGTCCACTGTTGCACTGCAATTGCATGTCCGTTAGGGACTTAATCGTCATGCAAAACAGTGCACCTACTTAATTGAAAGGGTGCCATGTTTCAAACAGTCAAACTTGTCATTCCAACATAGATTTATGTTGTAACTGTGGTTTCATGATGAAATGTTTTCAGCATGCATGATTTCACTTCTTGCCTTGGAAGACAGTGTACGTGCATTGGAATGATGCAACAGTAATGGATTCTCTCATTTGAAGTAAATGAACTCGACAAGGAGAGAAAATGAGATTGGGGGAGAAGTCGCAGGGTGAAAACTTTTTTTTTTTTTTACCACAAATGAGAAATCAGCCATTTTACAAACTAAAAATGATTAAAGTTGATCATGCCTGCTCTTAGTAAATAGGTGTTGCAAAGTTAAACTCATTGTTAACTATTATTTAAGTTATATTTATATATGTAAAATTACGAATGTGAATTGTGAGCAGGGTTGGAAGGAAAGGCAGGAGAGGTCTTTATCACTATAAAAACACTGTTGCTTTCTTTCTTTTTCTTTTTTCTTATGGTTTTTCTTACTTTGCTGTCTTCATTTGCGGCATTAATTGAGTTTCCTCGAGTAAGTGGAACAGCGCCCCCGGTTCATTTATCTGCTTTGTGTGGTCAAAGACGGTACTGCACCTTTACCTTTACGGCAGTCATACCTGCCTCGAGCGAAGCCAAGTGACAGCAATTAAAAATAGCCCAACAGTAAAAATAGTAAAAAGCCTAATAGTATAATATCTTATGAGTTTCTTATTAGATTAAAACTATTAACGGACAATTTGAGGAAACCTAGAAGGGAACGTTTAAGCCTGTCTTGACTGCCTGTCCACACAACAAACGGTGAAAAGTTATCACAATTTAAATTTACCGTTATTTGTGAGGCGAGCTAACGGTCGTTTTCCAGTGTTGCTAACCTTAACAGGTTTAGCTCGCTAACTTCACTGTGTTTGGGACAATCAAAAGAGACAGACAAAAACACCACAACTGCAACAAATATCGTGGAATACTGCTGAAAATTGTCTACTAACACGCAAAAGAAAAGAAGCAGACTTGGACATCAAATGACGTGAGTCAAATACCCCCTTTGTCTGTCCGTCTCTCTCTATCTGTTAGCCGTTAGCTGTTATTTCGAGCAAGCTTAAATGTCTGTCTGTGTGTATTCGTGTATTTAACACATTGCGGTGTATTTGCTGATGTTACTGAGGTTATATAGTAAAGTTTTCCGTGCTGATGCCGTTGTGTTTTAAGTTATCTAACTGCTGTCAAAACGAATATTTATTCGTAATTTCTCAGGTTTTTGCATGTTTTGGTTGTTCAGTAACTTGTTGATGTGTGAGTCGTTATGCAGAAGGTCTTATAGTGGCTCTATTTAATTTATTTTGTTTAACCTTTGCTGTGTAATTTGCTGAAAGACTTTTTAAAGGAGGGGTTCCCAAGTTAAGAATTGTGTTTGATACATGCATTGATGCTCTCTGATGTGTTGTGATTTCATAAATTAATAACTGTTTTTTTTTTTTTTTTTTAGTATTCAATACTGATCTGCATCTGTATGAGGATAGGGTTTATAACGGTTGGTTAGATGATCAGCGGAAATTAATTTCGATACAAAAATTTTGATATATGTAATCATTTGTTTCACCAAACACGCCAAATATTTGCCTGCTATGAAGCAGTGATTTTCCCTTCTTCTTCATTGTAGACTGAATAGCTTTGTGTAATTTTTCCCATTGATTGGTTTAAAACAACACGTTCTTTGGAAACTGGTTCCCTGTTCACTGTTTTTGACATTTGGTCTGACTTAGAAATTAACGTTATGCTTAAACCTAATATTGCTATTTTAAGTTGGCATTCCTCTTCTGCTATCTCTGTGTTACTGGTTTTTGAATCCCCAGTATGAACAGGAAACGACAGTAGTTTCTTTTGCAAGGGTTTTGCCATTTTAGTGCCAGGGTTTGCCTCCCCATCTACAAAAGTTTTAGTTAGTAAAATAAACAAGCCCCACCACTAACCCCCCCAACCCCAAACACTATTTTGCAAGGGCACCTGCTGCTTCATGGGTGAGACAGTTGTGATTTGTATAAATAAATACAAACAAGCTGCAGTATTTTTCCCCTAATGAGCTAAATGATAATGAGTCCCGCTTGACCTTTTCCAGTGCTGACACAGCGCTGTGGAGAAAGGGCTAACATTTCACAGACTAACCTGATTAATCAGTTCATCTGAAAAAAATCTGCACTTTAAACAGTACAAATAATCTTTTGATTCAGCTGTTTTGACAAAAAAAAAAAAAAAATTACTCAGACAGAAGTACTCTGCAGATTTAAAATTGAAACTGACACACACTCTGATTCTTTTAATGTGAACTTAAAAAGTGTTGTCTGTTGTCTTCCTTAAGTTAAATAATTATTTGGAATGTAGTTTGTTGCATTAATCAGTGCTGGAAAAAATCCTAATATTTAAGCTCTCTCATTAAAATGAAAGTTAAATCCAACTTTATGCATCATTTCTTTGATGACATATGTGACATCCCTTCAGAGCACCATCACTGATAAACAGCGTGCTTCATTTTACAGCTCATTTTACTCATCCTGAAAAACAACAGCTGACTTAAGTCTGGCCCAGTGGTTTTAGCAATGCGCTGATGAGAACCCTGCATAGCTGACAGGTGTGTGAGGACTGTTTATGTGTTTGTTCCTTGTCATTTTAGCTGTGCATTTGGGCTTTGGAGAATGACAGTGAGTTCTCAGTGAGTACACGTTGGCATCTAAAAACACAAGCTTGTGATTGCGTCACGAGTGTGTCATATTTCCCCAGTGCAGTTGCTGTGTGTCACATTTTGTAAAACTATTGGGGTCATCTACCTGTTAGAATAGCCTCAACAGGCACACACATACACACTGGATTATGCAGCTATACAGGTGTGAAATTTGGTGGGAGCTTGAAAATTACTATGGAAGGTGCTTGAAATAGGAAAACAGAGATTCTGTTTAATCTGTTAGCTCCAGTCCAACTGTACTGACTTACTGTAGTGTCTCATATATGTATCTGTCTGTTAAAAAGACCAAATGTTCTTGTTGGTTGTTTCAGCTTTAGCTAGCATTGTATAGCAAGAAACTCATCTCTGTGCCAGCAGCTGCTTCTGTAATCACAAATTGTGTGACTGCTTGCTGGTGTCACTGGAATCGATCTATGAAGTTGCCTAATAATCCTATTATTTTGTATGTGTATGGCTGCTACCATAAGTGACAGAATGAACACTTGGGTGATAAGTTCAGCACTGTGCTGTGGAGCCACATGGATGGAGACAATGCTCAGCATAATTCAAGCTCTTTTTCACCCTTTAAGTGTGTTTTACTACCTCCAAAAATAAAAATGTACTGGTGTTGATAACAATTTCAGGCATTAAAGTAGATTTTTTTTTTAAATTGAATGACATACTATGCATAAATGTTTCAGTTCTGTTAACTGGGGGGTAGACAGAAGTTTGACATGAAAAAAATACATGGATTGAATACATTTTTAATATTTTGAATGCAAAAAAGGCACAAGTGCTTCATTAAGTCAGCCTTATCTTTTATGCAGCATTTCCAGTGTTGAGGCTATAGAAGACCCGGGGAAGCTAAAACAAGAACACCACAAATTGTTCAAAGATTTTTAAACATGTTTCAACATAAAGTGTCTTTAGCAAATTTGAGTGAAAGTAGGACAGATGCACAGTCTCTTTTTTGTGGGTGGTTGAAAGTGACTGCTGGTGTGGTGCTAAACCTCTGGATGATATTATGTGTGTGTTTTTTTATGGAGCAATGAACATCAGCTGAGATGTTTCATGATGTTTGGCAATGAAGGTAGTAGTCATTAAGTGGGTTTAGAAGGATAATGGGTGCTCTTTTGTTTTTCTCTTTATTACATATATTTTACTTGTAATCTGTTTTCTCTCTACTATAGTGCTATTATCTTGTTTATCCTTATCTATAATCTTTTTTGTTCTTTTCTCTCTTTATGCTTCTTCTCCATTTCCTTGAAAAGGAGGATAAGGCCAGTAAAAAGTGATGGGACAGAAAAAGCAGGGCAGTAAAGGTGATAGATAAGGAGAGGGGTGGCAGTAAAATGGTAACCATCAGAGAAAAAGAGTTCAGTAAAAGAGCACCGGCAGACTCAAGGGATAAAGACCGGTTGCGGGAGGTGTTTTTACATCTTGCAGCGATGTTGCATTAGATCAGAGAAACAGGTGGGAGGAAGAAGGAAAGAGGTTAAGTGTTTGGCGTTTCCACATCCCTGCTTTCCTGTTCTTGGCATGCCTCAGTCTATTTTTCTTCTTTTGCTCCTGCCTCCTTTTTGACGCGCCATCTCCTCTGAACTTCTCTGACCACATTAATAGCAGCAGCATATTATTTATGAAAGAAAGACATGAAAACATGGAAAGAACATTAGCAGATAGCCAGGGTCCTCCTGCAAAAAGCAATATCTTTGAGGGGACATTGACATGATGTGTGTATGCTTGTTTGTGTGTGTTTAAAATAGATGTCCTCCTTTGGAGATTTATATAGAACATGACATACTATGCTGGTTATGACACTCTTTCTGTCTCTCATTCTCCTTCACTTCCTAATACACACACACAAACACACACTTACATAAAATATTTCTGGCCTTTCTGTGTGTTGGTCTATTCCAATTGAGTGATTGATTGGCATTGATTTATTGATTGACAGTGTGAAATTGGAAATGGGAGCTTATTTATGACATAATGGTTTGTGTCTGTCTGTTGGTGTGTGTTTGACTGATATTTCTGTGTGAGATTTGTTTACTGTGTACTATAAGCTTGTGTGTGTGTAAGTGAGAGAGAGAGCATTACTTTCAGGGTTTTGCCAATTACCTCCCTGAGCTGGAGGTCAAGGAGGAGGGAGGGAGAAAATATTTCTCTCTTTTTTCCCCCATAATCCGCATTCATTGCCTGCCAGGAACAGTTTCTCTCTCCTTCAGTGTCTTCTCTTCTCTCCTGTCTATCCCTAAATCTCTCTTCCCCTCCTGCTCATCTCCCCGAACTTAAGTTGAAGGGTGTTATTTTACAGCTCACCTCACAATTGCTTAAGACGGATGATAAAATGACTGCTGTAAGCTGTTCGAAGTTTCTGTCTTGTAGTACTGTGATCAGTATCTGATAAGACTAAAATGTATGGATGTTTTACTTTAACTGGACTTGTTTTAATTGTGTTTCATCTTCTCACTGGTACTTGAAAAATGCCTGCAGCAACACTTTCTTGAAAAGTGCTCAATTAGAATATAACATATTGAAATTATATGCATATAAAACACATGAATAAGATTGCACATTGTATTGAAGTAAGATTTTTTTTGTGGCAGTGTCAGACTTTGAGAGAGCAGAGAAGACGTATTGTTCACACTTAGCAAATTAAGCCAGTAGTTAATGGATCATAAATGAGCTCTGTCTTTCTAGTCGAGTCATTTAGCTCTTCTTGGCTATTGTTACAGCGATTTAAAATGAAGGGTTTGAGCTGCTGTGTGATTCTAAAATGTGTAGAAATCTTCCAGGGGAGCTATGTGTGAGCAAAGTGGGATGCTGAAGCTGGGTGGTTTGTTCATGACCTCCAGCTAAAAGGGCTGAACAGAGCTGAAAGTCAGTGAGTTTTGGCAGTGTACTGTGCTAACTGAGTTTTGGGTTTGTTGTCAGTTGTTCTTTTTTCCTTTGGAAACAAGTGAATAGTGTTATGACTGGTTAAGAGTTAATATATATTACAGCGATGTTATGGTTCCAATGTGGGCAGTAAATAAATATTGAAAAGAGCTGCCAAGAACTGTAAATAGTCTTTGAGAGCTTTGCTGCAGCACATAAATAAAGATCTCATTTCCAAAGACATTAAGGCAGTGTATCTATCAAACCACGCACATCTGCTCAGATGAGTGCAAAGTTGACAGTAGACCTGTAAGTTTGGCAGAGCTGGTGAGAAAGCTCTCGATAACAGCAACAGCATGCTTGAATTTGAAGTGAACTGAGGAGGATAAAGGTGTGATATGACTATAATCTTACTCCTTTGCTCTTTTTCCCTCTTTTTCTCTCTTTTCCCATGCTCCTGGCTTTTGGTCTTTTGCTCCACCTTCATCCCACAAACCCTTCTTCTTCTCCTACTCCCTATCTCCCTCCCTCTTTGCTTTCCTCCCTCTCTCTGCCCCCGCTACCCTAGCCGATGGCACTCCTTCTCCGATGTAAGGCAGCACTAAACGGCCTCAGCGCAGTGTCCCCATGTATTTTTAATGGCCACGCCCGTCATGCTGGAATCTCAGCTTGAATTATGCATAGAGGATGAGTGAGAGAAAAGAGCGAGGGATCGAAGCAAGGGAGGACAAGGGGAGGGGAAAGAGAGAGTATGAAAAAGAACAAAAGATGAGGATAAAAGTCGACGGGATGGGAGATCATTTAGGGCCAAAAAACATGCCAGGAGTTTGAAAAAGAGGGAATTAGACTGAGGCATAGAGAAAGAGGGATAGAGATGTGTATGCTGGTATAATCACAGCTCTGACAGAGGAGAGGAGAGTGCGACCTCTCACCTCTCTCCATCAAGTCCTCATTTTATTCCTCTACAACCTCTGGATCTAACTTCACCTCCATACCCCGCATCCCTTCATCTCTCTCTGTTTTTCTCCAGGGCCCCCTTTTTTCTCTGTCTCACTATTTCATCACCTCTTTCCCTCCCTCTGTCGCTATCTTCCTCTTTTACATCCCTCTCTCCTGCCTTTTCCCCCCAAACTTAATACTTCGCTGTCCTCTTCACTTTCTTTCACCTTTTTAATCCTTTTCATCTTCCAGTCTCTGTCCCACTCTCTCCCTTCAACCACCAAAATTATTGGCTTTTTTGTGTGGAGCTGTTGTAATATGGTGCTGTAGGGAAGGAGGACCGAAGAAAGAATGAGAGAGAGAGAGAGAAAAAAGAGAGAGGGGTGAGTAAAACATAAAGAGAGAGGGAGTAAAAGGCAGACTGAGATGGACTTTAGATTATTGATTAGCATCATGGACTCTTTCCTTTGCCTCCTAAAAACACACACACACATCTTTCTTGGTAATAGACATTGGAGGGTGGCTGACATGCTCACCATGAGATAATGGAGCAGATCTGTGACTCGGCTATTCCTCTTCTTTATTACTTTCTCTCCCTTTCTCATTCAAAGTAGCTTAAACATATGTGTGTCTGCAAAAAGAATGTGCATTTTCATGCACAGTGAAGGGCCTTTTATGTCATTAGTAGAACCAAAAAAAGCCATTTAAGTCCTAACAGTTTGTCTTCCTGTGCTGGCCGTCGAAAGCTCAAATATCTTTTTTTGTAGGTGGTGCATTTTACTGTGCAGTGCCCTAACTTGCACATAGCCATCATTTTATGTGCATTCAATTTAGTTTTATTAAGACAATATACTGTATTACGGTCCATTGCAGTTGCAGAAGTTGGAAGGATATAGAGGAAGCATATGAAGGAAGGAATTGCCTCACAATAAAGAATGTGGTTATTCTGCTCGAAGATAGTAGAATAACATGCTGTGCATTGTATTTATCCACACAGCGAGTTAACCTCCACACTTTGAACCCATTTCTCCCATCATATTGAATTTAGTAAGGCAGTCTTTTCATAGATTCCCCCCTCAAAAATGAAAGTCTAGGTTTTCCAAACAGCTCTGTCAGCTGGTTCTTTTAACATCAGTTTTTTCAAAACTATAATAGTCTAATCAGTAAATTTTTAAGTCAGGTTATCCTAATAACATGCTTAGTTCATTTTTGTATGTTTCCAAATTATTATTGAAAGTACAGTAAGACTGTGCTAAATGCTTCATTATTAATAGTGACATTCCAAATCTAAATCGATATTTAACTACGACAATTTTTTTTCCAAATGTCTATTAATTCAGTGTTTGCTACTTTTTAATTAAAATAAATGCAGACATTTAATTTGAAGTGTTCTGATTTATTTTATTCCCCTTTCTGCCTTAATACAATGTTGCTAAAAGCCTGAGGAAACGATTATTATTTCATCATTTTATGCATTTATTGGATTAGCCTTCTGCCTACATATATTTAAGTTGATGAAACTGACGAGTTATTTTCATTTTTTTAAAAAAAGCTGATTAAATAATTAAAGACAAATTTAATTCATAGAATCATTTTATTCAAATTGGAGATTTTTTCTAGGATAATTTTTAATTTTGATTTTAAAGGGTAATGAAGTCATACATTTTGGTTTGTTGTTGTAGGAAAAGCAAAGGTGAAACATAATTGATGGCTCTGTAACAATCTGACAGCATTCAATGGAGCTGTTTAATGTTTGTGTGCTTTTTCTTTTATGTCGGATCAAAATCACTGACTGTAATAACAGTTCTAGTGGTTCAATCAGACACATTAAGTGAAAACACTTGTAGGAAAGGGCTTTAGTGGCTTTACAGTAGTAGTAGCTATGACATAGTCATGCTTTATCAAACCTACAAGCCATAATTGTGGTATACTTAATGTCTTATTTGTGAATCATGAGCTCTTTTCAGTGTGTCAGAGGAGAGAAAAAGTCACAGAATGCATCAAAAAGTCCACAGTACCTGGACAGTGCCAAGGTGCTTGCTGTTATAACTAAAAAAAAACTAAAAACAAGTGTGATCTAAGTCAGAACATTCATAGTATTTATTCAGTCTGCAGGGGGAGGTGTGTAATGTAATGGTTTGCAGCCAGCTCTATGTCTCTCTCTCCTTTACTGTTCCCTTACTTTCCCCTTTACTTTTGTTTTCCTTCTCACTGTAGATTGCTACAATAGAAGGATAATTGAACAAGGGTCCAAACTTCTGCTTACGACCACAAGAAGCAAATAGGCTAAGAAACTAAGTGATGAGTTCCGTCCATCAGTCGCCATTTATCGATCACATTTGCTCTGTTTCAGTTTTATATACAGTGCTGCATCTGCACAGCACCTCCCTAATTTATCCATACTTATTCTATCTTTTCACAGCACAAGCGCCCACTTGCTTAGCTGTGGGGCTTACAGTAATTCTAAAAGACATTTTGCCAATTTCTCCCTGTTGCAATGGTCAGTAATAAACTCACCTGATGTCTCTCTCTCTCTGTCCCTCTCTCTCTCTCTCTCTCTCTCTCTCTAGATCAGGTTTTAAGTGCACACAACACAATAGCTAAACAAAGCGATCTTTGGGTAATGTCAGTAGAATAACATAAAAGCGACTGAACAGATAATACTGTTATATGCCTATCCAATCAAACAGGTACCGACCCCAGTCTGTGAAACCTTTAGCATGCTTTAGTGTGCCTCTGCACAAATTAAGTCCAGAGTATCCTGCATATTATCAGCAGTTGCAGTAGTACAAGCAGTCCGAAATATACTTTTGATTTGAAGCCAGCAGTGTTTACTTCTGGTCATCACCACTGTCTGTCTGTCATACGTGACTCATGGTGAATCACACACTCCCAGCCTGACACACTGTTGACTCCTTTCCAGTTCTGATATGGCTTTGAGTGCTGAAGATAAATTTGAGGGGTCACATGATGAGAGAAACCTTGAGGCTTTGGTATTTTGGTATATTTTTGATATTTCAGCGTGACGTCTGTGATAATTAGGATGACATTTAGAAAAGCTTTGATGTGTTTCCTCTCGTCTGTCAGGGAGCACCAAGGGAGAAACAGAAAGAGACAAAAAATTTTTTTTTTGCTTTGCTTTGGCTACTCCAAAAAGTCTTCCAGTCTTTCCAATGAAATTCTTTTTAAGGGACTAATTGCTAGATGTGAAAGCTGGTGATTAATCAACAATTTACATGATCCATTATGCAGTGTTTTGACAATAAAAGTATTTTTGGCCCACAAATAAGCCTTCTGTCATCTGAGTCAGTTACCCCACGCAATCTAGACTGCAGACTCTAGCTTTATGCAGAGAACATTTGAAAACAAATGAAAAAGCAGCAGCAGGTGTTTATTATTTTTGCTAATTGGAAGTGAAAGAGCGTAAGAACTTAATGTTCAAACCAAAGATGAGTAAAATACAGGCAACCATCCCTGCTGTCAACTACTGATGTGGAGAATCTCACAAAAGTGATTGCAAATAGAATTTTATTAAAATAGTTCCAGGAGAGCTTTTAGCTGCTTCATATTACCTTACGTAATTAATTACAATTTACACTGGTAGTTTACTTTGTTCTGTGTGTAGAGAAGCAGATAAGAAGAGGTGGAGAGTGGCAAGTATAAAGATATGAAGAAACAAAAGGAATGGAGATGCAGATCTATGGCTCAATGAACACAGATACCAAAACATAGTAGCTTAGCAAAGAGTTAGATGTATATTAAAACATTTTATTACATTTCTTACATTGGCAAGTCCCAGCAAAATAGAAGAGATAATAATAATAGATAACCACCTGTTTGGAAATAAGGCTGTAAAACAGTAACATCTCTTAATTAGGTTATGCATGTGTCCTTTCACCCACATATGAATGTGTACTCGAAGAGGTTGGACTGCTGTTTGTGACCTCACCTAAAATCACACCTTACTAATACACAGTTATCACACCTGTTAATAAGCGCTTTCACCCAATCAACAGCATATGCTAGAAACTTTCTAGAAACCACAGCTGATTTGCAAATGAACCTGGCGTTAATTGAGTAGAATACTCTCCAAAGTATTTTCACACACAACTACTGTTTTATTAAATGTGGAAATCACTCCCACAGGCTTTAAAATGAAGCCTCTGTCGACTGATGTGCTCATGAAGTACGTCTGTGGGTTTTTTAGGTGTCTACACAGATTGTAAAAATGATTTATTTGCAAATAATTGCCCTGCGTATGTTGGTCTTGGAAGGAGGAATCAGATCATATTCCTTCAGCTCTTTGAATTTAATTACTCATCTTAGGAGCCTTTTTCCCAACTTTTATAATACCTTTGAGAAGAACAAAGAGAAACTGGCCCAAGCCAAAAAAACCCAAACAAACCAAAAAAGCCAAATAAAAACAAACAAACAAAAAGAAAAAACAACTGTAAGCTGATTTGGCTTCAGGGAATATGGACATTGATATATATATGCATCTGCCTGTGGACCATCATGATAAGAGGAGGCTTAAGAAGAGAAACTTGAAGTTCTCTGCAATAAGATGGAAAAAAAGTAAGTGCAAATATTAGCTTTTAAAAACTGTCTTAGAGAGTGCTGGTAAGAAAATCAGCATATGGCATAACCAAAAAAAAAAAAGAAAATATCATTCGTCTCTACACTGACTACCACAATTTGATACAACAACTTAAAGGTTATGAATGACAGCATGAAATGAAAGCAGAGATGCTTATTGTAGGGTTAGAAGTGTAAAACTGTTGGAGTGATGTGGTCTAGAGTTACTGCAAGGTCAAAATATGACAATATGAAACAGAATAGTAAAGTAATATTGAATAAAGCAGAACCATGATTTTGCTTCAGCAAACTAAACTTTCATCCCTCTCCTTAGCCCAAAACACTCAAGTAAATCCCTTCATTTATTTTTCTTACCTATTTAAATTGTGTGGCGCTTGGGATGTTGTTTATTGGTCTGAAAAGAGCAAAATGTGACCATTAAATTGCTCCAAACATCTTGTGCATCCTAATTATTACTGAGTTGGTCTATTATGTGCAGCCAGTTCTAATGTTATATACATAATTTAGTTTCATGGTTAGAGCCTAATCCTCTGAAAACATAGCTTTTTCTTCTGATGGTCTGTCAGTGAACCTAAGCCTGCGTATCATAATACCTGTTGGCAAGGCAATTGAGAAAGCCTTTGGGGGTGCTAACCACTGCTTAACTCCATAAAAAGGCAGTCTCACAACAATACATAAAACTCTGAGCGTGTTTCACTTGCTGTCTCAGAGGGGATTTAACCGCTAAGACAAGACAAGTCTTTCCCTTCTTTCACTGAGCTCCGTCCAAGTGGAGCTGGACACCTGCCAAGGGTTATGCATGGAAAAATGAGTTTTGCACACTCACAAAAACACACACGCAGAGGTGCACACATTCGCACTGGGATGCACACTTGGACAGGGAGACACACGCTGCACAAACACATTTGCACTGTTGCTGTTTTGTTGTGGTTAGGTGATTTTTTTTTCATTAAGGAGTGTGAAATCATGTTGTCTTGAAGAATTTTCACCAGGCTCATTGTTTATCAGTTCACCCTGTAATATAAACCAAAAAGTGCTGGTTGTTATCAAAAACATTCCCAAAGATTTTCTCTGAGGTTTTTTTTTTTAATTTGATTTGTCTCAAATATTGCAGAAAAGAGCAGAATGCAGTGTTTTGATTAAGTCACATATTACTGAAGGAGCATGAACTTTTATGTACATAAGGAGAGATGAACATTTCCTAATCAGGAGCCATAAACACATTAATTCAGTCAAGGTTAAATGTTCACTGTTATCTTGCTTGATAAGTATTCTCTCTTGACTAAGTTCTTTATTCTGTGTGATTGTTGCTGCAATATAATGCACACAAAACAACCACGGTTGGATGAAAAGATTCCATGGACAAAGGTCAAAAAATACATTTTATAATAAGAGTCAAGAGTTGTGATATTTTTTTATCGACATATCATTTAGTGTGTTTTTATCTTCTGCCTCAACGCAACTGAGCTGTTGCTGTGAACGCTGTCAACCAAACATGATTTAATTTGAGGGTAAAAGCAGATTTATTCATTTTGGTAGCATGCCCTAAATGTCTAAAAACAGGCTTGCAACAAACACAAATCAACACATAAATAAAACTTGGTTCAAGAAAAGGAATAACCTAAAAATGAAAGAAAGTCTGGTTTGTGAATTTCAAGATAACGCTTAATGTCAGCTTAATACCCCTTTTTAAGACTGCTAAGAGTGTGGAGAAGAAATCAAAGCTTGTCTCCAAAGGACACAGACACTGAACTCTTGTGTGTCCCTTTGGGGCTCAGTTGGCTAGCTAGAGGGGAATTCATGTTTCAGGAAGGTTTTGTTTGAGGGTGTTGTGGCAATGTCATGCTTTATTTCAAACATGTTGGTATGTCATTTTCTCTCTTTGAAGCTCAAGTATTAAGTCATACATTCGATATTCTCCTTTATTTCTAAACAAGATTCATTATGCGGTTTTGGAGACACTAATCTGGTACGTACTAATAAAATATGTATCAAGATTCTGTTACTGAATTACCTTTTTTTTTAGCGCACTGTTTAGCTGCAGTTTCAAAAAGTTTGCAACTCAAGTATAAATATACATATGACTTTTTGAATGAGTTTTCGAGGGAAATTGATCCATGGACTTTCATATTTCTGTACCTATGTTTGTCTGTTTGTATGTGTGTATGTGTGTGTGTTGGAGACAGACAGAGAGAAAGTGAGATTGTGCAGGAGCAGGCATCCCTCAGTTGGAAGTGCCATTATGAAAATAGAAAATTAGATTTACACAGCGGCAGTTTGCACACAAATATACACACATGCACACATAGCCATGGCAATTTCCTTCCCAGTGTGTGCTAGCAGTGGTAATGTGTATATAACTAACCTACTAACATGTATTTCTGTTCCAGGCACACAACACACACATAGTGATAAATTTCACATCCACACTTTCTTAAATATTTTGCATATACCGTGCAGTGTGATGATTAAGTCCTATGTTTCTTCTCTTTCATGCAACACAAAAAGGCAAAGAATAACACTGCTTTCACTAAGTTTTGTCTATTCTTGCTAGTACTGTATGTGTGTATTTCGGTGTGTGTTGTTAATTCTGTATGTGCTGTATCTCTCACCTGGTCTTAGTATTTCTCAATGGGTTGCTGGGGCCTCTTTGACTCAGTGCAATGATGCCTCTCCAATATTGTGAAACATATGACTGCTGTGTGTTTGTGTATGAGTGTGTGTGTGTCTAGGGTCTGGTCAGAAAGCCTGAGGGGTCCTGATTAATTTAGCAGGCTATTGGTGATAACAGACTGCCTTGAGGTATGACTCTCTGGGTTTAACACAAACACAAGCACCTAAAGACACACACACACACACCCACACACACAAACACAAACACACAAATGTGCTCATACGTGAACAGACATTTATCGCAATCTATACAGGCTCATTTAAGAAATAGAGTTGGAGTTTGAAATAGACGCACACACGCACACACACTTACTTTTTAGATGCTGAAACTGCTGGTGTGTGTGTATATTCCTTTGAGAGAGACATGGTGAACAGCAGAGGGGAAATAGAGAAATGGGGGAGAGGAGGATGTGTCAAGTTGAGCCCTTGTCAGAATTCTGCTGCCATAGCAGGTTTTTGGCAGACGGAGACAGCAAGGCTCGAGTGTGTGCGCCTTTCTTTTGAAGGTGTGTACTTGTGAACGTGTGGTGCAGCAGCAGGTGCGGCAAGTTGCCATAACCAAAACATTTTTCTTACACCAACACTTTTATATTAGCTACCACTTAAGCCTCACGCCTGCCACAGAAGTTTGCACATTTTGAAAGAAAAATAGAACAAGTCTGTCTGAGTATAATTCAGTGTCATTTCAGTTTTAGTTGATTTGAGGCCAGTCCAGTTCAATTAAACCCATCATCACACCAGCAATTTAAATTCAGTAATTGCTTTGTCTCTCAAGATAGTTCTTAAGTTCCTCTTTTTGCTATTTGAAGTGATCATACCTCATGAAAAATCTAATGTAATAAGGAGTGAAGAGATAGGACGGGGTTGTGCAAAATTCTTTGCAGAAAATAAAGGTCAGCTTTCATACACTGCACCACACGATAACATGACTAACTTCAGAAACTGTAAACATGCACATGTTCAACTTGGAGACATTTAACATATTGTACTGCAGCAAAATATCAAGCTTTTTCATTTTCTGGGTGTACTTTGGTTAAATGAGAAGATTTTATAAGCACCAGGCTGCCTGTTTATTCAAGCTGATATTTCTCTTATGATGGATCATAAACACCAATCACTGAGATAACATCTTGACTTGTAGTTTTTGGCAAAGCCACATTCATCTGGAATATTTGTTAGCTCAGTTTGTGGTGTTATCCGCATAATTTTTTATACTTGAATGTGTTGAATTCATATCCAGATTTTAATAATAACTTTTGATAAAAAAGTTAGAAATCAAGTTTTAAACCCTGCATATGGCCATTTCTCTTTTTAGTTCCCAGTTAGAAATAGGCAGTAATTAAAAGTTTTGAAGACACACTGGATGGGTTGAGGGGGTGTATGCCATCTGATGATCCTGAGTAGCAGAAGAAATACCATGAAGGTGACAGAATGTCTTGGACTTTTCTCATAGTTCAGAGGAACTGTCAAAGTGCTAATTGCATGAAATGTGTCTTGTTTAAGTACATTTTGACAGAAGTTATGGCCATTGATAGACACATTGACCCTAACTGCTGTTAATCTTCGATGTTCCAGTTTTGAGCCTGTCACTCCAACCACTTCACAAGCCTGCCAAGCTGTTAAAAATACATAAAAAAATAAAGAAGTTGTTCTTAGTGGTAATATGTTGCCCAGTTTTTTCCATATTTCAAGAAGGCATAGATATTTTTATATTTGGCTTCATATTTGTTTCTGTTTTGGCTGATAAGACTGTGCTAAATAACTTGCAAAGAATGAGGAAGTGACATTATTGCTGCTGACTTTCTTCCTTCATCCGTCAGCAGTGTTTTCCAGACCCCATGCAGAAGGTAGAGATATACATTAAACTAAAATGTTACACTGCTGTAGATGTCTGTATGCATATGTTTAATCATTTGAGGTTTGATGGATTACTGTTTCCATTTTTTGCTGTGTTTGCATAAGAGGGTGCGTACAATTGGTGGATGCATTTTTAATAGTTAAGTTGCTTTTGCTAAATTGACTTCCTGAGCAAAATAAACACCTATTTAATATCTGCAGCCTCTCCCACCACCTTCTTTTTTCCCTATATCTCTCTCTCACACATTTCTAATTTCCTCCACTCTTTTTTCTGACTCTTCTGCGCTCATCTCCTCCCTCTCCTCCTCTGCTCTTGTCTCTTCTCCCTTTCCTCTCCACTCGCTGTCATGTTAAGGGACACGAACGCAATGAAACATCTACTCTGGGTTAAAAAATGGATGCTGTTTTCTATTCCATCCTCTCATTCCTGTCTGGCAGTAATTATGGCTGTTTAATTGGGCCTATGGAGGCTCTGAGAGAAAATGTGTGTGTGTGTGTGTGTGTAAAAATGTGAGAGAGTCAAACAGAGTGTGTCTGTGCTTATGTATGTAGGAGAGGTTGTGCATGACTTGAGCTGAATACAAAGCCAAGCTGCTGCCAGACCACAGAGAAGGTTCATTTAAAATCAAGAAGTGTCTTACACCATGTATGCATATTGAGAGTTAGATCCAATGAGCAGACAATGAACAATAAATAGGGGACTGTTCTGTGAACTCTAACTAATTGTCTGGTGAACTTAATTAATCTAACGTCTCCTATATAATTTAATGTCATATTTTGATAAAATCGATGAAACGCAAGCTTCTGAAGTGCCTTTTGTCCTGTCACAAATTTGTCCCTGACTTCAGGGAGGTCATTAATTGGCGCAGACTGTAACACAATGTTTCCCTTAATAAAATTGATTCCTAGCCCCTAGCTTTATTCAAATGTTCTTTTCTTGACAACTATTTATAGATGGCTGGGTGAGTGAATGGATGCATGGGTAGCTGGATGAAGGAAAACGGGGAGGAAGGAGGCACTACACAGGCTTCTGAAAAATTCATCAGTTGCTACCAAGTATAGTTAACCTCACGAAAAGGCAGAAACGCATGCCATATCTCTCCAGGCTTTTGCATGCTACAATCCTTCTCTCTTGCTTGTTCATACACTTTGTGGCTTGCAGAAACTTTCAGCTCTAAAAGCACTGCTACACTGTGCAAAAAAAATTTTGTGCTTTCAGTCTGGTGTCTCCACTAGTTGGACCAGGTTCAGTCTCTTCTGTTTGGAGAATAACTGCTTATACTGTGTGTTGTCGAAATGTAATGTAGTTCTAGATCAAGGGATTTTATAGTCATGTCCTGTCATGTTTATGCAGAAAGAACCCAGAGGGTGGATGACAGACTGGCAAGGGGAAACAATAATTCAGTTAGGTGCAAAGATGAGGTTTAAGAAGGAGAGGGTTCACGTGATGATGAAGATCCTGCGTGAGGTTCTGGGATTGGAGGGCTGCTGAAAGGCTTGTAGTTTAGCTCGGCTGGCACACTGACTGGTCAAATGTGTGCATTATAAGAAGATCTGGCTGGGATTGGATATCATAGCGGGGTATATATGCTGACTGGGTGAGCAAAAGATGATCTACAGGTGAGCTTGACTGCTTAGAATAAACAGGTGTGGATACTGGCAGGCAGACAGACCGGCAGAGCCGACACATAGCAGAGGGCGAGGACAGGTAACACAGAACAGAGAAACAGGAGGGCAGATACTGGTGGGACAGTCTGTGGTTTACATGGGTTTGCGTCTGCTCTAAATCCTATGTCTAAAAATGCTGATTCACAACAATAAAAAAGCTGACCTTTTTCACTCACTGTATGATTCTTTGTCTTACTTCTCAGTAGTACCCTGCTGTTTCTCATCTTGTGTTTGAAATGTAGCATTTTCATTTATCTTTTTCTTTGATCATTAACAAATTTATGAACCCCTTTTTTTGATTGACATAAAATAATAATAAAATGAGATAATAGAATCCTTGAACTGCAGTGTTGGACAGATTTCCTTGATTTTTCATGTATTAGAACTGAAAAAGAAATTCAGTAATAAGAGAGGGGAGGAAATGAGGATAACCTAAACCACGTTTTTGACATTTTAGCTCTGAAGCAAGAAAGCAGACCTTGTGGGGGTAATTTGGTAAGGGAAGAGCTTGTTCTAATAGAGTTGCACACACAAATACAATCTCACACACACACACACACACACACTCACATTTAAACTCTCTCCCAGATGGTGGTATACGTTGCCCATAGGCCTCTATAAAGCCAAAGGGCTGGTACCAAAACCAGCCGTCTGTGACACTAGTCTGGAGAGAAGGTCACTCTCAACAGACACACACACACACCACATTGGTATGTGAGAATGTCTCTCGGCGCCTACGGGTTTTAATTCTCTCCTCCTGTCATGCCTGACTGGCACCGCCAAGGCCAACACACAAATATACACACACACACAAACACACAGACCCAGAAACACTTGCATACAGGCCTCTTGCGCACGTGCGCACCCACACACAGACACACACACACCAGTGAAACACTCTCACTTCTATCAGTCAGCAATAAATTGAGTGATTGTTATATAGTCCAATCTAGAAACAGGCTTTACGACAGATGTGCATGTACAACTGGCAGGCATCTACATGCACGTGCACACGCACATCCAGAATTTGACATTGGCCCACAAAATTGCCGTTTTCTCTGTCATACAGATTTGAACACACACATGCCCGCTTCACTAACTCCTCAGTCACTGTGGCATTGAGCCTTCAACCTTCAGGCAATTGAGTCCTATGAGCTCTTAGTGTCTTCATTCTGTCTTTATTGTTGCCCCAGACATTGTAGTTAAGCTTTAGAGGGTAAGTCGATTGAGTGATAAACTTTAACTTCTGTCTCTGTTAGAAACCATCTGAGTCTGATATCAGCTTTGATGAGATAATAGGAAGGAGGAGGGGGGGGGAGCGAGCAGAAAAGATTGAAATCAAAAAGGTGAAAAGAGTGGAAATTAAGACGGAGTGACGGCCATCTCACTCTATGTATTTTTTTGTCCAGCCTTCTAAAAACATTGAAAAAATGTCAGCACTGTTCCGAAAGGATTGTTTTTGTGAAATGTTTGTATTCTAATTCATTTCAGCTCCCCCTTTTTCTTTTTTTTTGCCATCAAATGTATGGTTATTATGACATTGTGCTCAAGAAGTAATTGCTGAAATGCTGACATTTTCATAATAAAGCTGGACAGGATGAGAGGAGGAGTGTCCGACTGAGCAGATTGTAAACAAGCAAAGAGATTGTCCAAACCACTTTATTTGGATGTAATACTGAGTGAGCATATAAAGGTTTGGCTCTGCACAACCACTGTCAAAGTTAATAGGATCTGTAAACCCTATGACTGCTTGCAACAAGGCAGCTTGGGTCATAATTTTGCTGCTCATCTTAATTTTGAAAGGTAATAACAACTGTTTTAGTAACTGATTAATCTTCTGAATCATTTATCAAACAAAAATACCAAAATGATCTAATCCCAGCTTCTACTTGTTGAGATTTTGATGCTTTTTCTTGTCAATAGTAAGCTGAATATCTTTCAATTTAAATTGTTTGTGCAGAGCAAGCAATAACAAGAGGGCGTAATGGGCTTTAAGATACTCTGATTGGCACTTTTTTATATTTTTTGACATTCTGTTTACAAATTTTAGAATAATTATTTGAGTATTGTTCCAGTAACAGTTAAATAATAAAGCCTTTTCTTTCAACTAAGATTTGCTGACTAAGGTTTGTTTAAAAATCTCTTTGACTATCTGATCGTTGTGTCTCTTACCATGCAGACTGCTTTGTTGTCCCAGAGTGCTGCGACAAACTCAATTAGTACCATGTCATTTTTACCAGAGACTCTTTTGATGAGACAAAAGTTGTAATGACATAGTATTATCTTTCAATAAATGTAATATTTTGTGTTGAGAATGCGAAATGCCCATATGCTGTCACAGAGTCTTCACTACACTGATGTCGTTAGAAGAGACTTTGTCAAAATATGGTATTACATGTTTCAAGATATCTATGAATTTGCACAGAACTATATTTTTCAAGGATCTCAGAGATTCCTGCCGAACTTTAAGTAGTGATCAGAAGCCATTTTGTGTATGTTAGTACATAAAATACTGGTTGGACCATCTAAAAGTAGCGAAGAAACATATATGAGGTTTCTGATGAGGGTCAGTCTATCAGTCATGCTTTAGATGGGATCAGTGTGCATATCCACACTGAGATGTCTTATGCACAGTAGCTGTAAAAAGTTACCATCAAGAGACAAACAACCAACAGAACTCTTCTAAATTCTCTATATTCCTGCACAATCATTCAACCTCAGCACCTCTTAAGTTTTTAACCACCTTTTCTCACTCTTTATGTTTGTGTTGCTGGTTTTTTACTCCTAAATCCCACACTCATTTACAATTTCTTCCCTTCCTTTTACCTACTTTCTGTCTTCTCTCATCCCTATTTCAGTCTTAAATCTGCCTTTCCCTCCCCTTTGTCTGTCTGAATATGTCCATATATCAGATGATGTTGGCTGGTTGTCCTCCTCTTCAAAGCTCGGTCTGTATTTATCTGAGGCTGTTAGGCCATGAAAGTCGACAACATCCAAAGCAGATGAGCCTTGAAATTCATTTTGGAGGAACAAGAAATAATTTTTTTCCTGCCCCCCTTCATTTTCCCCTGTCCTGTCCTAATCTAGACTTTACACTTTGTCTGCATCTCTGCTCATGGTCATCTTCCATATCTTGTACCGGCAAAATTAGTGCTCACTCCCAGAGATATCTGGTTTTTCCCTACTTTGTGTGTGTGTATGTGTGTGTGTGCGTGCGTGTGTGTGTGTGAATGAAAGTGACAGGTTTTTCTGTTCCTTCCTTTTTTCACAGCTAATAAATTAAAAATGGAGGAGGGAAATATGGAAGGAATAAGGCACAATATTTCCCAGAGAAAACACATCCAAAAGTTAGGGAATGGACATATATAAAGATTTTGTATAAAAAGGGCACTTTGGTTTTCATAGCAAAACAGAACTGCTCACCCACTCATGACACCACTGGAGTGCTACTGTATAGACTTAACAGGTAGATCAGCATGTGTGTGTGTGTGTTTGTCAAAGAGTTTGTTTATCCTAGTTTGTTTTAATACTTTCCTGCAGTGGTGACTAGGAATTTGAGAGCTTATTGCCTCCATGCAGACTGTACTTTCTCTTTAGGTAAGTACACTAGTGTGCTTGTTTCTTTGTCATCCTGTCAAATAGAGAGGTATAAATATGCACACACAAACAATACACACACATACATACACACACACCCTCCTCTTGTATTTGTTGTACATCTGCATTCATCCACAAACATGCAGAACTGTCACGCACACCTACAGTTATCTCTGTTTAAGTGTAAGAGCAAGTAAAAGATGTATAAACTTAGGAGAGGGAGTGAGACACAGAAATGCTCAGAGTGAAGACTTCATCAATTATGCATGATGAATTTGGTCTTGGTCTGAACTGTAATTGAGAAGCTAGAGCTTGAGAGACACTGAGTGAGTGAGTGCTTTAACAAATCTTCTATGCAGCTTACATTTTTAAAACCTTTAACCCACACGCAAAGATAAAGAAAGCAAATAAGATGAAATTGTTTAAATTAGATAAACTGCACCACTTTGAAACTTGACTATTTATTCTGTTTTCAAAGGAACTCACTGGCCTTTTTGCCGACAACAACTTAGCATCTAAACAATGGCAACAAAGATCTCAGTCATCCTGATGTAATCAGTTTAATGTATGTAAACACTAAAATGTTATGACAAATGTTAAGTATGCCTGAACATGCTTAACAGGATTAGACTGCTTTTAGACAGACACTGATAAAGCTTTTTTTTGGTCAATTCAGTTTTTCTGTATAAACTTTTGTGTTAACATGAAGCAGCAGAAAATGGTCTAAAATGGCTATACTGTGTATATTGTCTCTGTGCTATATAGAAATGTGTTAAAAGATTTGAATAAAAGAGAGAGAAATATGACAGAAGCAAAGATGATTCATGTCCCTACTGATACTGATATGTTTGTATACAGAATGTGAAAGAATAAAGAGAAAAACTGGCTAAAAACATAGGTAAAAAAAAAAAAATACCGGCATTGATCAATACACCCACAATATCATTCCCCTTATTCAATCCCATGCTGTGCTTGGGCCCCCAGTCACAGAATTACCAAAAATTAGTCGGTCACACACCAGTGCACCATGCTTTGAACTCTACCCACACTGCATTCAGCTCCCAGGCTGTATGAATTTTATCAACACCTCAAACACGACCTTTTTAAAATGTCACATCAAAAGACATAATGGATTTATTCATCTTCCGAGCATTAATGTATAGATTCCAATACAAATGCAGCACTGGGGTGGATTCTTTTAACAACTGAAGTCAAAACAACTCAATGCCTGTGAATTATTTCTGCCTTAAATTCCTTGTTTTAAGAAAGTTAGGTAAATATATCAGTCCTGGTATCAGAGAGTCGCTGGATATACTCTTTGTGGTGTAGTATGTCTATGTTCATTTATATGCTTGTGGGGGTCTTCTGTAATTAAATTGCATGCTATTTTATGCATATGCAAACACAGGCACTAGAGGACTGCAGTGTACTGTGAATATTACATTCTTCTTTAGAAAAGGACTGCTGTCAAGCCAGCATATGGAAGAACAAGTGAGAGAAAGCAGACAGTTATTTTTTCCTTATTGCCAGGTTGTGAAGTGTGTGTGTCAAGTTCCCCACCCTCTGCTGAGTTAGAGGTAAAGCTGTTCATTTCACAGGGTTCACATGTTTTGACCTCTAAGCTGCTAATCACATGAGAGGGAGCGCCAGAAAATGAGATGGAGATAGCAGTAGGAGGAGAGAGAAGATTCAAGAAGTGATAGAGGGGGTAAAAGGGATGAGAGGACTTGAAGGTGAGTTCTAAGGTGGACAGCGAGAAGTAAGAGTAGATAAAAAGAGTACAGGTGAGAGGAGGATGACAGATTCATTTGGATGAGAAGCAGGGAGGTTTGTTGGAAAGAGGATGGTGTGGAAGGAGGAGTGAAGAACTGATCGACAGGAAATACAGCGCTCCATAGAGAGGGAGCAATTAAAGTCATGGAAAGGAAAGGAGGCAGTAGTAAGCGAGCTGGGATGGAGAGCAGAGACTGTGTGGGGGGGATCGAGAGAGAGAGAGAGAGAGAGAGATGCAGAGGAATAAACCTTAGCTGTCAAGATCTCATCAGAGGAAAGTACAGCCTCAGGGCATCACCACCTCCTACTAGTAACACTGGATTAATCACTAGTGCGCACACATGCACACACACACACACACACGCACACACACACGCACACACAAACACACACACACGAGTCATAGGAAGTGGAAAGGTTTATCTACCAGCACATTAAATGAAATCTGTAGGCATTTTAGATGGATATAGCTGATTTATGTGTGTGTTTATGTGTGTGTTTGTGCTGCTGCAGCAGTATGTGTATGTTCGTTTGCTGTATTAATTAACAGAGAAGGCCTTCTTTCTTGAAGTCTGAAGATACAACATGCCTGTCTGACAGCTCAGTTGACTGGAGCAGGGTGTAAAGTCATTGCTTTTCTGATAGAAACCAAAAGGATTGAACACAGTCTGGTTAGTGTCCAGTTAGATTTAAAATCTTGATGACACTTTCTTTGATCATAGAGTCCCTGATTTATATCAAAATTTTGCCAATTATAGTTTTTTTTTGATAGTTCTTGTACGGACGCTTCATACAAAATGTATAATTTGAGAGCTTCTGCTTCTTTAGTTACTTTTTTAGTTTTTTTTTCTTAGAAAAAAATAGCAAAATCTGCACATTTTAAAAATTAATTTCAATATTCAGCTTATGCTAATGGATATCAGTCTCTCTTGTGTATGTGAGGTAGACTTTCTGTTTATTTCTTCATTGTTGAGTATTTTGAAAATCGTTTGGTCTAAGCTTTTTCTGTTCCCCTGTCTTTCTTTCTTCCCTCCTGTCACAAAGGTAGTTGTGCACCTGTAGAGAAGGCAAAGTCACCCAAAACACAACACACACTCGAACACGTCCCTGAATACCAATGTGTGTGTACCTGCTGTGGCTTTGTATTGTTGGTTTCCTGACACTTCATACCACTTAGCGCAGATAAAGATTTATCTGACACGGCGTGAACACAGAGGGGTAAAGAGAGGCGATCAGCCAGAAAAGGAAACAGAGATGCTGCCCCACAAGGCAGCAAAAGAAATTTTACAATATTTCAGACCAGACGATCGCTCGCTGAGGACAGTGTGTGGAGGCCAAATTTTTTTCTCTGGCACTACACAATAGTGTCCTTTGGTTTGTTCGGTCTAGCCAAGATTAATTTCTGCACTAGGTGTACTTGCAGCTTTACTCTCCCTGATGTTTTTCTCACATCCCTTCCTCTCACTAACCTCTCTTTTTCCTTAGCATCTCTTTCATCTTTGCATTCCTACTGCCATTTCTTCGCTATCTCAATGATTGTGTGTATGTGTGTGTGTTTGTGGGTGTGTAAGAGTGCCACTTCTAATGAAACGACCCACAGTCTGCTGTAGCACAAGCTGAAAGAGGGCCTCTATATCTTGGGGAAAAGGGGAGGCAGCTGCACTTCTCTCCAGCAGAAGTCATATTGTCACAGAAGACTTTGAAGTTATAAATAATGTCTCCTGTCCTGGATTCTCTTCACAACTGCTTGCCATTAATTGGTTTGGCTAGGCCCCTTAGAGTATGTGTGTGCCCGCACACATGTGTAAATTAAGGAAAAAAGTTATTTTTGCGCAATTTTTCACAGCCTAAGAATAAAAGTGAGAAGATTTAGCAGGCCTGTCTAAGTGAATTTTGTCCTCTAAGGAGATGTAGGTGTGGGTGCATGAGAGCTTTCTCTGTATGTGTGAGTGCGTGTGTGTGTGTGTGAATGATAGGACAGATTCTCATGGTAAATCTGTGTGTGTTTTGAAAGGGGGGATCTGTCAGCTGTCAGCTTGTGATTTTTGCCTGAAGGTTGAGTGACTTTTTTGACTAATGTAGTCTATCTTTGTAGAAATTTCTCCTGTCTGCACACCTTTTTAAAATATGCTGTACATTATTCTTCGTGCTCATTTTGTTTCCTTCTATTTCTGTAAGTACAGTCTGCTCTACTTGTCTACAACTGTACATTTTCACTGAATTAATCGCTATTTTTGGCCTCTCTGGCTTCTTTTCTCAGTGTTTTTCTGTTTTAGCTAATCCACTTTTGCTTCCCTGCCTGTCAACATTTTAGCAAGCCAACTACACAGAAATAATAATACTAATTTGATCTGAAGTTTGTTTTTGTTTTTAACCTATATCCACCCAGATTGACTTTCTGTAATGACATCTTGACTGTATTTGTTCTTTCTCAATTACTTGTCACTGACCAGCAGTAACAGAATCTAAAATCTGTGTATTCTCACAAGAAGGAAAATGTGTTGTATTTTGTTGTGTTTGAAAAAAAAATCAATCTCTGACACCAGACGGGAGTCAAGGACAATATAGGAAAGCACATGTTGATCTATCTATTATCACAATTTATGCATTCAGCTTTTAGCTAATCATTGTTTTCATTTCTCTCCCTAACCCTAATACTTAGTGGTGACTTTTAACTCCTTATTAAACGAAATCATAATGACTGTTTCAGTCACTTATTGAAAGGATCAAGAGCTCAACAAAGAGTGTGAGAAAGGAATATTTTGGACAGGTTCATTTTTGTGTTCCCTTATCTCTTCTTTTTACATCTATATTAGTTTTATAGATGCACATCTTTTCTGAGGTTGCTTTTAGTCAGGATTTTAATCTTTGATTCCACTTATCAGCAGTTAAATATTGTTCTTTTCTTCAGGGGCAATTACAATTAGCAGAAGGAAATGGACTTACAAGGGCCTGTACTGTATTCTTGCACAAGTTTCCCTGGCAGTTATTAATTATTATTAAATAATTACGAGCAAATCTTGAAGTGTGTCTAAAATTTATTTTAGAATGAGATTGCTGGCTACTGATTGCTCCTCGTCTATCTGTGTGTTCCCAAGAGGAATCAGTGTGCACAGCAATTACAGGTAAAATACTCAGATGGTTTCATGGATCTGTTGCACAGCTGCTTAGTCTTGGTCTGCCTATATGTGAATGTGAAGTGTGTGTATTGTTTTGGTGTGTATGAACATCTGTGAGTATGTGCTGGATTCTCTGTGTGAGTGTTTAAAAGTGTTTTTTTTTCTGTATGAATATATGAAATTTGAGGTGGAGCATATGTGTGCAAAGAACATCGAACAAGTGCGCGATAGCTCTAAAAAGATGTCTTGAAGGTTTGTGCGTATGTGTGTGTGCGCATAGGCTACTCAGTTAGCTTGGGCTTTCATCAGATATGGGAATGAAGCTCTAGTCTGAGAGCACCTATCAGGTGACACAGACACACACACACATCTTGCAGTGGTGCTACCAGGTGCTGAGGCTTGGCTAATTGAGCATAGCTCATTGATTTGCTGGTCATCTGAGATGGGAAGTGCTTGAAAATCTATAGCCACTGGCCACAGGGAGATGGTGATATGTGCTTAGCAGAGAGACAGATATGTGGATTTTTGGACACTGACAGTGAGACAGAAGTCAGCAGAGTGTGTGTGTGTGTGTACTTCTGTTCCTAAGGATTGATTTCACCTCTTGTTTATTTGTTATTCAGAAAGACAAAGCAATCTTTGTTCGTCTGCATCGTGTAATTGTTCTACTGTGAACAGATACCTGTGCCAACTGAGGAGGGGTTTCTGTCTATGTGTTTGCGTGGATGCATGCGAATAAATGATTAAAAATACCTCACATTATGAGGAATGCCTTGGCAACTAAATTATCACTGTGAATGCTACATAACTGCACTGATACAGATTTAATTTCAGCCAACAACCTTTGTAGCATTTCATGCTCTTTTCCCCTGCCTCTTCACTCTCAGTCTCTCTAATAACGCTGAAAATGCCCAAAACACTTATTATTAAAAAAAATTAAAAATATGTTTTTCATAGACTTTTGCAATCTCGTCCTCATTCAATACCCAAAATGAACTCTTCAAATTCATTGTACTTTATGGTGAGGTGGTGACAACAGCTTAAATCTCATCTGTCTGGTTTAAATATGGGTGAGAAAAAGGTCAGTGTTCTCTCTCTCAGCGAGGGCTTTAAGGTATATTCCTGCTTAGTTTATCTACTGCAGTGGTCAACGAATAAGTAATTGAGCATGTACAGGAACCACTAGTTGAGTGTATGGATGATGTAAAAAAAGCATGTCATTTCAGAGAAAAATACCTCTTTTGCAGAATGTCTCCTTAAGAATGAAGTTATAGTCAACAATGGATTAGTTAGCAGTAACTTACTCAAACTCACTTCAACAGGTCACCCCACTGCCCTAATTGCAGCATGACAGTACAACAATATACTGTGGCATTTTTAGATAATGGTGGCAATCCTACTTTTTTATCCCCAAGGAAAATAAAATTTAGCCTTTTGTCCTGGGACTATATCTCTGGGGGACGCATGTCTACTCTCGTGGGAAGTCATCAGAAGTAGGTCTTTGTTCCATTTGGAATTTCCTGCCACTGAGTTTTGTCACATTGGCTTGGAACAAATCTACTTTTTTTTCTTACTGTCTCTAAAATAGCTTGTTAGCATTAGTGTTTTTGATTGAAACCAGGATGTACAGATTTTCCAACCAGTCTGTCCCACTCTCTCTCTCTCTCTCTGCATTGTATGAATCTGTCGATGGTGCTGTTTTTTTTTCTTGTCTATAGACATGATATAAAAGCCGCTGGAGGGAACTTCCTCTTTCCTCTTTGGTGACACAGTGAAAACATTCACAGCAGGATACACTCTCTCTCTTTCTCTCTCTCTCTCTCTCTCTCTCTCTCTCTCACAGACACACACACGCACACACACACTACCTACCCCCAGAAGCTCAAAGAGACTGATAAAAGAGTATCTCTGTCTTAGTACCCAGGAAGAGTGTATCTGTTGGTGTGTTTGTGTGTGAGTGGGTGGTGAGCTCTGCGGATGGGAAACAGAGGACAGGAACGAATGAATAGAGGAGGGTGATGAGGACCATCTCTCCGCAGATTAGGACAGATTGTTTTCCCAATAAAAAAAGAACATTCTCTTCTTTCACTCAGTTATTCTCCCTGGGAGACGATACCGTACTTTAAGGGTCCCCTGTGGGAGAGGAACTGCAATGTGTATGTGTGTGTGTGAGAGAGACAGAGTGGGTTTGCGCATACATATCTTTTATGAGCATCTTGCTTTTAAATACTTAGTGGTAATTCCAGCAATCTCATCTCTTTTTTACTTTGACTCATACACACCTAAAAATCACACCTTATTAAAAAATAACTTAATCAAACACATTGAGCATGACAGTCATGATGGAGGAGCTTTGGCATTGCTTGGATACACTCATGACCACATGTGCACGCCCGCCATTATCATAACAATCCATAAGTTTCTATTTATACCCAGATGATCCATGTCTTAGAACCAAGACATTGACCCTTGTGATCTTTATCATGGAGTGCTAGGTCACTGCTTCATATGCAGGAGATGGTACATGTACATGTGTGCGTATGTGTGTCCCCAGGGTCCCCAGGTTTAGTATGCAGGATGTGGTCCTCTTCAATCCATAATAGGGCCTGTGTAGATTTTGATTATTCTCTCACTTACATACAAACACACTCATGTATGACCTGCATGATAAAGCATTCACATGGTGGTCTCTGTTGCCTTGATTACTTTCTCCTCTCTGTTTCTTTCCTGTGTTCTGGGGGTCACGATACATGATCTCTGCCTCCCATCAGAGCTTTAATCAATGCACTGATCAGTGTATATGTGTGTAAGGAAGGTGTGTGTGTAAGGAATACATAACACAATAAAGAAGTAACTGTTTCAAGAACCTCAGAGTGTGTTCACACACGTGCTTGTACGAGGACGGACTAAGACACACACATTACAACAGTTGAACAGATTGATTACAGGCTTTTATTTTGTTAATCAACTTGTAGAGTGCAGCAAAGCAGTGGCAGGTGCACTGCGCACACAAGGAGACACTGTGGGATTAGGTAGAATCCATTATCTGCATTATCAGTGGGTCACATTGGCTCCTCACATCCCATTTAAAGCAGCACTCTCCACATAATGCACTGACAGTTTGGTAATGGAGAACAAGAGCTGGAGCAGATTCTCATGAGAGGAAACTAATATTCTCATATGGGACATGGAGAGTCACCCACAGCAGCCCAGATATGCTGGCAAGGGCAGATGATATCTGTTTTTAAGATAAATTCACATCTTTGGATATATTATGAATCTGACAGTCAGCAAATATAAAGGTGTACTGTCCAGGTTTTCCCCCAAAAAACAATGTATTGAATCATGGAAAAGTATTTCCACTCAAGCATTGCTTAGGATCCACTTAAAGTGTGTGGTGGTGTGTCTGTTAGCAGGCTCTGCCCACTCCATGCGTTTTCATCTTTTCTTATTTTGCTGTGTTTGGGGGCATTTCTGGACTGTAACCTTTGGGAAGGGGGGTGTCTTTGCCCTCAGCCAATGAGAGCTTGTGAGGTGTGAGGGTGGGAATTTGTGGAAAGGTAGTGACCAGGAGCCAAAGTATAAGCAGCACACATGGAAGAGGAAGCCAAAATACAAAACAAAGTGGCTTGTTTTCAGCTAGGTGCTGTCAGTTGGTTTAGTTAGCTTGCTGAAGTGTAGTCTACAACTGTCTGTTTGGGAGTTTATACAGGCCCTACATTTTTCACGTTCATCTTGCTACTGTCACACGTTGACACAGTTGTCCGTGGTTAATTCCCCGGTTGGGGCATGGCTTTTCTGTTTTCTTCATGTTTTCTCTCTGCTTGTTTTGTGGTCAGCTGCATGGTTTTGGTCCCCCTTATTTGCTTGTCAGAACTCTTAACCATGGCATTTGCTTTAGGCTGCAGTTGATCCCGAGGCGCTGCATTGCAGCTGCCCGCTGCCCCTTAGAAACAGTGCCGTAAATGCAGAACCATTTTATTATGCACCACTAAGTTTAACTGTCAGTAACCAAATGGCAAATTCTTCTTCTTCTTCTTATTTGTCTTCTTCTCTTTCTTGCAGTATGTGTCTTACTTAAACCGTCTTGCTTAAACAATTCAAATAACTTCATGTTTTGAAAAAATAAACCTTGAGGTCTGCTTTGCGGAGTTTGAGCTTTGAATTATTTTGTCTCACAAACAAGTCAATGTAATAGTCTTACAGTTGGAAGCTCATTACTGGTGGTAGTTTTGCAGTTTTTTTCACATTTCTATTTATGACTGTAAATTCAGTGCTGCAAGTCTGCATATGCGATTAGAGACTTCTGGTGGCATTGAGCTGGGAAGGAAACATTTTAATGTTGTGTTTACAAACAGTAACCATCAATTTTTGCATAATTTACCTGAAAGAGATAATCAAGATGTAGAAGACTGCATGGCAGATTCATGAATGCAAAACATGTTTTGAGAGCAAGCAAGGACGGACTTGAGAGTGAGAAAGGTTTTGAGGACACGAGGAATTGTGTCTCCAGATTATAGCGAGCAGCGGGGGTTTCCTTTGCTCGGCATCTTCAAAGTTAGGCTCTCACTTTTGTCAGTTTGATCATGGGAACTCAAACTGAGAGCAGAGTTAACAGCAGCATCTGCAGGGTGTGTGTGTTCATGGTGCATATACCAAGCTCATGCTTGTATATTTTGTTTCTTAGCTTAAAAGGTCACAATGTTTTCATTTTGCTGTTTTTTATGAGATCCAGTTTCAGATCTTTACAGGGACTGTGAGGAAGGATTAATTCAGTGATATTCAATACATTAAAAGCGCCTTTCCTTTCAATTTTTCGTTGTTGTATCTTAAGCAGATTCAGATGAAGCTAATAACGTAATGGTGAAAGGAAAAGTAAGACAGAATTTCTGCAGCAAGTTAAAGTCCTTAACCTGTTTGTCCTTTTGCACCAAAACATAACATGACTTGCGATTGCACTTCTTTGTGGTCTGTTGAGGCAAGTAAAGGTACCTCCTTTCCTCTCCAAAATGTGAAGTGTGTCTTTTGTGCACAGTCACTGTGTATAAAACACAGGTAAAAGGTGAATTTTATTTCAGTTCAGGCATAGAGGTTATGAAGTGTTATGAAATTAATCTAATATGGTTTTGTGTGTGTCCAAACATTGCTACTAGAAACACTAATACGAAGCGGAGGTAGTACTAATGTTTGTATCCTAACATTCTGCCAGTTGTGAAATGACTTTTTGGCTGATCAACCTTTCTCCTTTGTGTTCTCACAGTGTCCCTCGGCAAAGCCAAATGTTTAAGGACTGTCTGACAACCCCTGTTTCAGTGCTATTGAGCAAAGAACTAAAATGTCCAGAGGATGTGATTTTTTATAGAAAACAGGGGAAGACCTCAATTTCCAAAAAATCACCACTTTTCTTACTAAAGTTGTCAGGTTAAATAAAGGTGAAGTACTTTTTCGGTTTCCTTTCCCAGCTCTAGCTTTCAAGTATGTGGTGCTCTCACTTTCTCACATTCATATTTTATTACTGTCCATCAAATATGAATGCAGGTTTTGAGACATCACTACATGCCCACAAACAGACTCAGGACCATTTTTGGGCCAAAACAGTGTCAACCTTTTTTTAGCTTGTGTTCCCATTTCCAGCTCATTTGAAATTTTATGTTTCAATGCAGTTATACCCACTTCAATGTAATGCAATAAGTTTTTGATCCCTTGTATGAAAAGATGCATTTTAAAATCAAAATTATTTTATTTTTCAAATAGATTAAGCAAATATATTGAGTTTAGAAAGGTTTCTAACATTCATAAATATCCTCTGGCAACTTTTCAACCACCATACCCTTCCTCTATAATAATTCCCTACATTGGAAGGCCATTCTGATTTTATTTTCTCCCTTTATTAAATAACGCTAGATCAAATGAAACCATAGCGACAGTAGACTGGCTGCTGATGCAATGCCAGCTCAATGTCAATGGCATTTGCTATTTATTTCAGTGTCCGCCATCGCCATTGTCAGAAATGAAATATTTGTGTGCTTTATGCTGTTTGCTTTGATTAAACACCTTTATTAGATGCCCATGGATAATATAGTGAACTGTATTTCTCCCTTGTGCCTGCGATTTTTGTAATACACTTCGAGATGCTTGAGAATGAATCATTTGGTTTGCTTTTTATTAGTTTTTCTTCATAAAATATTCAATTAGCAGTACTTGAATACGTGTAGGCCCACTGCTCTAAAATATTTGCCAGTTTTTCAGTGCCAATCCCTTGTTATTCTTCCCTGTGTGTCCCACCCTGTGAAACTTGTTAGTGTTTCCAATATTATTTTTCTGTATCCAATGTGCAATTAAATGTGTTTATAGGGGAACAGGCCCACCGCTGCCAACTGTTTACCATCTCTCTAGTGCCAATATGTCAGTGCCAATCTTTTGCAGCTTTCTCTCCTCTCCCACCTTTATGAACGTCTTTATTTGTTTTTTGTGCTTTTATATGATTTTATGTTATCAAATATGCAATTAGGGAGGTTTGTTGCAGGCTTACGGACCAAACACTGGCAAGAGTGCAACAACCCTGTGCTATGCTAGCCGTGCCAGACATTTGTCTGTGATCTCTGTGGAGTCAAGGAAGAATTTGTTTTGCTTTCCAACTTTGTATGATTTCACCCAAAAGAATGTATGCATCTCCTCAGTGCCAATATGATTCTACTAATCTTTTTTACCCCCTCCAAGCTCTACAGTCTTTATAACTTTCTGAATGTTTTCTGTTAAATCTTTTTATCTTAAAAAAAACAACTTTATTTCAAGATCATACAGTAGGTTTGTTTTCTGTCCCTACTCCTTATTCAAAAGCAAGTTAAAAATATGTATTTAGCTTGGGAATACATATTAAGTTCTGTCTTTTACCTTTAAACAGAAAGACAATAGCAAAGTTAAAATCATTGTTGTGTGTACTATTAGTGTACTTCAAGTCTTAAGCATCATTCATGTGTGAAACAATTAAAATGTTGCACATCAGATGGGATGATGTGTGACAGTAAAAGCATCAAGGAAGTTTAAGTACAAGCAGACATTTTCTTTTCAGCACTGGAACTTTGAGGCACTCTATTCATAACTAATCAAAATGGGCAAAGTTTAACAACCTCTGGGAACTACAAATTGAAGCAGTTACTAATATACTCAAATTACTTACTTAGATGGAAACTTTATTTTACACCATTTACGCTGCTCCAGCTTCTGTCTCCGTCCCTCCATGTCCCTCTTATCCCATTCATTCAAGCAGAGTGTTAGCGCCAACTTACTGTTGCCACCTTTTCTCATTCACAATCACACCCTCATTAATTTTCCTCATCCGCTCTGCCGCTTGTCTCAAGGGAGCCCATCACCACCCTGGCTCCTTTTCCCATCAGGTGATTAACACTGTCTCTGGTGAAGTTCAGATGCTCTGCTGCAGAGAACTCAGCAGGGTTGCTTTGCATGATCCAGCTGTAGATCTCGAGAAAGATCTTCTAACGCTATGGATGGTTAAATTCTTGATGTTGCAAAGTCTTTTCTGGTTCAACTCAGACACATACCAGCTAACAGCTTGTTCCTCGCTATGTTGTCACTGCCGGATAGTTTATTTTATATTATGTAATATGTTGTATTTAGTCAACAGATTTATATTTCCTGTGTGTTTGTATGTTTCATTTCAAGAGCCAACTGTCTACTCTACGTGGTGTTCCCCTGTAACAGCGTTGTACTTCCTCTATCACACACTATGGGCAGTGTGCCAAAGGGATATCCAGCTTTTGCCAGCTCAGTGACCAGTCAGTGATTGGTCATTCACCACAGGGTTGTCCCTGTACTTTGAAGACACACACAAACAAACACACACCAACCACAGTTGGTGGAGTTGATTCAGAAGCAAAAGGAAGTGCCGTCACACTGAGAGGACACAATAACACTCAGTGGAGCCGGATGGAGCTCATGAGGAGCAGATTTTCTTCCTTTAGGAATGAATATTTACCATATACGTGTGTGTGGGTGTGTTTGGTGAGGGGAAACACTGTGTTTTGTCATACTGCAGTGCGGTTGTTGTATCGTCATAATATGTCTGTGCCAGTAAGAATTTAGTCCACTATACTGTAACAAAGCACTGTAATTGCCTTTCCAATAACTGTACTATCTTTTTAAGCCAGTGTGTATGCAGTGTGTGTGTGTGTATGTGTGCATGTGGGGGTGTGTGTGTGTGTGAGTGTGAGTTTGTGTGTGTATTTGTGTGTGTGCGTACTGTGTTCTGCTCATGTAAAACCTCTTCACAGCAATTTTAAATAAGAGAAAAATCCAATACAAATACTGTCTTCAATACTGCTCTCTTCAGCTGTAGGAGGGGAAACAAATAAAAATAAAAGCAAAACAAAACCAATGCATCCTAGTGCCTGCCCTGGGTCGCCAACACACACACGCAGACACACACGCACACACAAACACACACGCCCATACACACTAATTCGCTCTCTCATTCCCTCTTGTCTGCCAGCCTGCCGGCAGAAGTGTTTGTCTGCGAAAGGAAATGGAATTTGATGATGAAAGTACCCTTGAAGCGGAGACACGCACACATACACACACACACACACATACACACACACACACAAACGCACGCACACACGCCCGCATGCACGCACACATACACACACGCACATACGCGCACACACACACACACGCATGCACACACAGCTCCTAAATTTCACTGACATGGCAATATGACAGAAAATGTGTTTTTTCCTCGGCGTGGCAGAGGCATCAGTGGCTGTTCTCTCAGAGAGATGAGTGATGGAAGGATAGATGTGCTGGTGGAGGAGAGAGATTCTGCCACAAGAGATATTGAAAGGGAAAGAGAGGGTAAGAGATCTCAGTAGACGTTAAACAGAAACAGAAAAGTGGAATAAATGGAGTGGTCTGACAACAAAAGACTTAGAAGGTAAATGGGGAGGTCAAGAGAATTGGGAAAATGTTTAATGAAAGGAAAGAAGCATCTTGAAAGTGAGGTATAGAAAGAGGAAAAGAAGGTAATGAAAGAGGAAGGTTGTGAGATAAAAGCTTGTTGAAAGGAAAAGCAAAAGAGAAAAAAGGAAAGCTTAACAATGGCCTTGCTTAAGTGTAACAAATAAGAACATTTAGCATTAGAAAAACAAGAACATTTAGTATTAGCTAAACTTGCTATCACACAATATATTTGCAGCATATGCATCTGCTAAACAATGAAAGAACACACTGTTCAAATAGCCTTGTGTCATGAAACTATTGCCAGAACACGATCACATATTACATCTGTAGTCTTAATGCAGCACAAAGTGTATTTTAAAACTCAGATGATGCCAATACAGGACTCAAATATGGGATTTAAAAAGAGCACGTCTTGCTGTCCAGTTTTAAATGCATATTCAACTGTGTTACAATCACATCATTGTAAATATAACTTAGAAAGGTTTTTGTGAAACTCTTTCCCCACATTTTTGTGCACTCCCATTAAGACTTTAGATAAAACACTAGTATAAAGACGCGGTAATCCAAAGATAGCAACCCTTTGAGGTTACAATGAGACAGGTCTTGCTAGTGCTCAGATCACCACGTGGTAATAACATATTGTGCCAAAGGCAGACTCCTTTCCTTCAGTTGGGAGATTACACCTCGCATGTCAAGATCAAACTGTAAGCGGGCAAGGTGATGTCCTAGAAATGAGTAGACCTTCAGGCAGCATGGATTATTTGGGGCTTGAGTTATATGTAGCTCTAACTGTCAAACACTAAACCTTTTCTGACTATTAAAATTTCAGTTTGTCATAATTTTTAGCCTCTTTCCCTAAATAGCTCATGTGAACTCTCCTGTTTCGATCAATAATGCACTCTTACCGTGTGCCTGCTAAGATTGAGGCAATACAAAAAGGTTGTTTTAGGATGTATGAAGTGTTTCTGAGAGAGAGACAAAAAAATGGAAGCCAAGCTTTTTGGGCAAGAGGAGTTAGAGCCAGAGAAAGGGGGGTGGGGGCACAAACCCAGGAAAATGATTAACGACAAAAGAGAGCAATACACACACACAAGTGTGCAGGGGACAGGAGGTGTTATTTTGTACTCGATCATAACACTGTGTACTGGCCGCCGGGTTAGCCTGACTCTCTGCAGACGCATCTGTTTATCTTCTGTCTCCGTCCTTTTATCCCTCTTTCCACCTCTTCACCGCCGTATGCATCTCTTTTATCTACCCCTTTTCCGTCTCTGTCTGCTGAATCCATCTTTACTCACTGTTCTTCCTACCATCTTGACGGTCTCTATAGCCTTGTCCTTTAAGAAATCAATAACAGCGTCCAAACACAAATAAATACATATTTACAATAATATTCAAAGTATTGGAATGTAATATTGAGCTTTGCCAAATCCTGTATTCAAAAAGATCTTGTGAATTATCTGAAACTCTATGTCTGCATTGTCTAATTTATTACCAATATAGATTTACCATAACAGAGGAAATCAATAAGGGATAAAGGCATGTACCTGGATTGACCTCGTCAAGCAAAACGACTGCTGCATATTGCTATAATCACCATCTTATCAAAGCGAGTATAAGACGTTGCTGTTGGCCTTTTCATCAATAACAGTATCAGTAGGCATGTTACCGTTGGCTCTCCCAATTATTAGTGTCAGCTTCAATTAGCTGAGACAACACACTTATTGATCAGAGTCCGCTGGCTGTTTGCACTCAGGCATCCTCCTCAGAGGTCATGCGACAAGCATCACAGCAACCCCGATTTAGATACTCCCACACAACTTGAGTCAAATTAAGGTCTGCTCATGTCAAACTCCCTGTCAGAAACTTTCAATGTGTTGGTAATAGAGGGAAGCAGTTGTGATGTTTAACATTTAGAGTACAAAAATAGAAAATTAGTCATCTAGTTGCATAAGCACAGAGTAATTATCACAACAGTTTTAGGATGGTTGAATCCTAATAACTTTGGGGGCCCCTTGAAGGGTAGCAACTTCTTTTAAAACCCTCTCTCCCAGCAACAGAGAGGAGTGAGGAAGCAACTGTAGGAAGTGTGGCCTTGTGGCTGTGTCCTGTGTGTAGCAGAGAGTTGGATGACAGTGTTGCTGACTGACCATTGCTTGGTAAATAGTAGACACTCAAAGCTAGTTGGTCTTTGGAAGCTACTGCGCAACTCTCCATTTTCCTGCTTGAAAGGCAGGGAGTCCAGTGGAGCTTTATAGTCACTAGAAACGCATTTACTTTTTTGTTGCTATTATTATTAAAGCTAGGATATTGGCTCCACTGGGGGCAAAGAATTATGCTAAACCAAACTCTTAAAAATACAATACACACACAATCTCATTTGAGAGCACGGTAAATTGGCATTGTGATTATCTTAACATGCCAGTGTTGGCATTTAGCTGAAATTAGAGCGTCACAGAGAAGCTAGAATAGCAATTCCAGAAAAAATGTCTAACTATTTGACAGAGCCTAGGCTGATGTCTTCAGACATCCTTAGTTGTTTGACTTTTTACCAGCAGTAAAAAGTCTGAGGGTTTTTAATTTATACCAAAATGAAATAGGGGAAAAGCAGCAAAAACCCACATTTAAAAAGCAGGTTACTGTAAATGTTTTTTGTTCTTATGTGTGTTGAGAATGTGATGTCACGGGTAACACATCTAGTGTTATTGAAACTCTATTATGACACCTGATCTATATTTATAAGCTGAAGATGGTTGTGGAACATGACTGAAACTCAAGAAATAGCTCAGTGAGACGACCTTGCCTTAAATATTTATCATGTATTTGTACAAACTTATATAGTCTGTGACCCACAAAGCTGTTACAAATACACATGTACACACAGACACACACATGCAACAACACGCACCCACATGTACACACATACACACACATAAACATATACATACACACACGCTTCAGATTGTATACCCCTTTCCTCCACCCTTTGCTATCCATCTCCAGAGGTCAGTAGCATCCTGCAGTCCTCTTTAGATCAATAGGTCAAGTCATTATGCTGCTGCTGGAGTTTAAACCAAGACCCAGCTCAACCTTCCGACTATCTCTGCACACTAATAACCACAAGCACACACGTTAAAACACAAGACTTTTTTTTTTTAATGTTGTATTGTTTATTTTTTCTGTTTGCGACAGGTCTTGGAATTGACCATCTGGCACATCATGTCTTCCTTTAACCGTTTTATTACATTGTTTACAAAAAACACATAACTTCCATCTGTTGTTGTTAATTTTCAGTAGTAGAACTGATTTTGGGAGCTTAGAAAAAATGCACCATGTAAGTAGAGGTGATCTCTTTGCTAAACTTTATGGTCTTTTCTCTGTAAAACCTGTTTAATTTTCCTTTCTTTGGCCATCTCTTTCAAAAGAAAAAGGTTTTGCATTATTGATTGTTATTACTTTGCTCACAAAGGATGCAATATTTAGAAAAGGGGGACATATAAAATAATTACTGATGTACTGCATTAACTAAATACTTCCCTCGAGTGACATAGAGTGGCTGCAAATCGAAAATCTGACCTTTACGTCCGAGATATGAGACTCAATACCATTATTCTGATGTGCTTTTATTTTGAAAAGAAAAAAAAATAATGTAGGACAAATCGTGTAGAGCTTGGCCTGAATGTTGTTCTTTGAAAATTCAATACAAAATCAAATGATGGCTCTTGAATGAGACAAGAGGCTAGTGACAGAAAATGCTCATGGACAGATGGCGACAGCTTGCAACACAGAGAAGTCCTGCGTGCCGCACCGCTGTGTGTTGTTGGCCAACGAAGGATGTTTTGCTTTTAAAAAGGTGTCTTAGCCCCCTCCCTGGAGCACAGCGAGGTTAGAGGGGTTTCTGCTGGGGGAATCAGCAGCCAGGCTGAACTAATTGCCCCTGACAGGGATGAAAGAGGCTGAGAGCAGTTGAGAAAGGTTGAGAAGGGGTTGCGAGGGGGCGATGAGAGGCAAAAAGGGCAGGGAAGGAGGGGTAGCTAGGGTGGGAGATGTGGATCCCAGATTGACAGGATCAGATGTATGGATTGATGGTTGATTAGAACCTAAGAGGGAAGGATGGATGGATGGATGAAAGAAACAAAGATCCTATAGACAGAAAGTAAGAGTTAGAGGATTTTGGTGAGGGAAGGAAAGAGAAGCAAAAGCAGTTAGATTGGCAGTTTGTTAGCAGAGATGGGTTAAGAGGATTTGTGTGGAAGAGACACTTAGAGAAAGTTTGAGTCATTGAAATTCCAAGAAGGATTTTGCATCTCGCAGCGTCATGCCTCAGCGTGCCTGAAGAAACAGGACAGAAACCAGTCCACCCCACTGTGCTCCACACTTTACTCGGCTACGTCTGGGGATGTTTGCCTGTGTACAGTACTGTTCTGTTTTAAAATCCCCCTCTCACAGTCTTGTCATCTTCTCTGACTTTGTTTTTGTTTCCAGCTGCCACATGCTGCTACTTGAATATAAGCACATTATCAGGGAGTTTGTTGATGGCGCTGAGCAAGTCATCTCTCACTTTTTCCATCTTTTGCTTCATGTGATATTTTTTCTGTTTTTCTGGGTTGCTGTCTTCATAAGCGCTCCTCTATCTCTCTCCCCTTCCGTCTTTGTATCTCACTTTTTCTGCTGTATGTAGATTTCTTTTTCACTGTTTGACTGTCAGCTGTGATGACACAGCGACCTCTGATCTTCCTCTAGACCTGAGGGGCATTGTACTGCATGTTTGTGTGTGTTGGTACAGTGGGGTGAGAGCATGCCTACCCTTTGAAACGTGTGGCTGTTTGTGTGTGTGTGACACTCAAAGAGTCTGTTTCTTGTCACATCAATCACTGTGTCGCTGTGTCAGCTGAACTTGCTCTCTCTGTATCCTCTTGAACCTCTGCGAGAGGGAAAATAGCAGTTGGGTTTTGATAAAATTTATTATATCTTCTCCAATTTTTTGAGTAGCCTGGTTTCAAATGACACTGCTGATAACTCTACAAATTCTGAATCTGTCTAGGAATTAATAAAGGCTTTAGCTAATATCATGCTGAACTTATTTGCAAAAATAGTTAGAAGGCAGCACTGAGTTACAATGGGCCATATTGTGCTTGTGTGCAGTGTTGGATCAATAACACCATAATGTATGACACGATCTGCATTATTGACTACGACAAAGTAAGCCAAACATCAGCAGTTTAATATGGTAATTAAACTGAATAAAATGAGAAACATTTGTACAAGTGAGTTACTGATTTAATATAAAGCAAGGTTGCATTAGAGGATCTGTCTGTTTAATTTTGCCTTGCCAAGGTCCAACATTACCCACTATACGAAACAATATCTTTGCATTATTATGTCAAGAAACACCCATCACCACAACTCGAATCCTGCTGTTTCAAGATGTTATTCTCCAACCTACCTTAGGCTTGTATAATGCCTATCCTTCACATTGTCATCCATGACTCATCATCCTTTGTTGGTTTGTCCCACTGCAGCTCCTTTTGTTAGCAAAAAAAGTGTAAACAAACTCAAATAGAACATGATCAATAATGATTTTGAGAAGCAAATTTTTTGGAAGGAAATGAGGAAATGTGTAATTAGATAAAGTGTTATAGACAGAATTAAATACCTGCAAATTAAGGTAATTTGTAACCCAACGTTGCCATTAAGCAATCCTACTAATTAACTTGCAGCAAAGACTAGCTACATCCAAGGACATTAGAGAAACAATTGTATAAACAGTAAGAATAAAATCTGTAAAGGCTGCTGAATATGCATCAGTTCACAGTATAAATTGTCTTACCACCCAACCCTAACAGCACTTGCATTAACTAGTCCATATGTGCACCAACACAGTCAGCCTACAGCCATGGCAGATTAATTAATCACATAAATATTTTATGGATTGCAGCAGACATAACGCTAATTACCAAGCCCTACATAATATCAACATGTCTTATTTTCATTACCAGGCACACAATAGTAAAAAAAAAACATATGGAAATGCAAACCTTTGTCTAATCATGCCATCCTATTTATGACAGCTGTATAGCTGAGTGTTTTACAGTATGTTCCACTGCAGAGACATTGATTAGACTGTATTTATTTGTGTGGTATGTGGGTTGGTATCAAGGTTTTTTACACAAAAGCACTTTGTGTCTTAAGTTATCGTGTGAGACATTAGCATAAAAAGAACACAAATACTCATAATTATATAAATAAATGCGGTCATGCAGTGTGTGTTTGTGTTTTTGGTGCTTGCCTACACCAGTGCATGCTCTGCACATCAGCTATCTTGAAGCATTTATACTCTATATCTCATATTTCATCCTCTTGTCATTATCTGTTCTTTCCTAAGAAGCAGATAGATCTGGAGAAAGCTGAGAGAAGGATTGCCAGCTTTAAGGCCCCAGGCAAAGATCTTTGTCACTCAGTCCCCTGTCGCTGTCTCTTTATGTATCTCTCTCTGTCTCTCTTTTCCCTTATACTCTCTCCCTCTTGCTATCTTTTTCTCTGTCTTCTTGCTGTTGTTCAAAGAGATAAATAAAAATCCCCAAAGGCAGCAAACAGTCATTTATCTTAAATAGGCAGGTGTTGTACATAAGCTCAAAAAATCCCAATGGGAAATTTCTCCCTGTGTTTTTTACCTACTGTGTAAAAATGAGCGACATCTAGTGGTAAGATAGGACATTGCAACCAATTAAACATACATCTGCTCACCCTCCACTTCCAAGCTTTCAGGAAAACATACAGTTGCTGTGAAACTCGAAGAAATTGCAAAAGACCCTCTCAAGGTGGTGTTGTGTTTGTTTTGTTTGTTTTTTGGGCCACTGTGGAAATATAGCAGGTAAAACATTGTGGATTAATGAAGAGGACCTGCTTCATCAGTATGTACAAAGAGCTCATTATAAAGTAATAAAAACAAAACAATTGTTCTATACAAGTAAATATACACCAATAAAACCATAATAAACAAAATTATATACAGATCAGCCTCAGCCTTAACCACCAGACCTTTAAACGATGCTGATTTAATGCTGTCATTTAAAAACAAAATGTGCATGTCAACTTAGCGGACAGCAAATGTCTGTAATATCCTGAGCTCATGCAAAAGTTTTTTTTTTTGCTGTCATTTTATATTGATTTGAAAAAATGTCACCATGACCTTTAGCAGACTCGGAAATAAAGAAATAAATACAATAACTCCACAAAATCAGTACTGCTGTTCTAGACAACGATGACAGGCCTCGACAGTGATGAAACATAATAATGGCATGGAAAAATTCATTGTTGACAGGCACTTGTAGTCCAATAATCCACTCAGAGCTATAAAGTGATCTCATATTATCACTGCCGTTCCTCAAACTTGATCTAGTTGGCAACAAACTGAGAAAGAAGTAAAACTTGATGCCAGAATCTGTACTCCTGCCCTAAAAGCTTGGTAGCTTTCCATCTTGGTATTGATACAAGAGGAAGTGGCAGTATGTCATAGACAAAACTATCTCATATCAGACTAAATCCCCTTTAAAATGGCAAATATCTTCCTAAAAAAAAAGGCAAACTGACCCAAAATGAGCACCTACACTCTTGAAAATATTATGTATACTAGAGTTATTGCTGTGTTCAACCAGTTTACTCAATTGTCCTTGAGTAAAGACATTGTATATCTGCCTACTATGGGATTGCACTGATTTTTGACGCCAGTGACGAGTAAGAAGGTAGAGTACATACTGCATATTTATCCGTCTGTTTTGGGCCTGTCACCAAAGCTGTGAACATGGGCGCTCTTCCAAATATACACAACAGCAGACGACAATTATATCCAAGCTGTGACAATGCTGCCAAGAGAGGTTGATAATTAATTTGTGAGGTAGGCCCCTTCTTTTTGAGCTGAGACAACTTCCAAAAGAAGTCACATCTCTCTGTTCCTCAACAACAGAGAGAACACCTGGTGAACTAGAGGCTACATTTGGAAAGTGACAGCATCATCATTAGAAACATTCAGAGTGTGACACAGTGGTGGTTATGAATTCTCACAGTTGATGATAAAAAAGTAAATGTGACATTACGTGAGAGTTCAGCATGTTTGTTGTGTTTTGCCTTGTGAATCCCCCTACATAAATAACTTGTATTAGTTTCCATTTTTAGTTTCTCTCTTTGTTTCTCTCATTTTGTCTCAATACATTTTTTCTTTTTAAGTAAATGGCTAACTTGTTTTTTGTTTTTTGCAATTTGACCCCTTTTTCCTGTTCTTCTTGTTCAAATATGAAATACCAACACCACAAAATCAGCTGTATTTAAGGTGTAGGTTGCTATGTAGGCAAAGGTTTTTATATTTAACACCCCGCAGACATTACTTATATACACATTTGTATCAGAGTAATGTTACATGAAATGCCAACACCACGGAACCGGCAGTAATATGGTGGAATGCTGCTAAGTGTAGAAATGTTTTTCCTGTGACACCGACGACCTCAGCTGCACACAAGGACCATTAAAGGAAACAAGCACACAAAAAACCTTCACATACACATACTCACACACACACGCACACACACACACACACTTATAAACACATGCAGCTTCCATATCAAACCAAGAAGTCAAACCATACAACAGGACTCCCCTGACTCTGAGGTTAAGTCACTTTGACCGTCTCCTCTCCTCCTGTCCCCTCGCAGCTGCAGCAGAACATTATTACATTTACCTTGGCATTAAAGTACTCAGATATGTATTCAGAAAAGCTGAATTTTGGTCTTCACTGATTAGGGATTTCACGGCAGTGTGTCCTCACAGCTTGCGGTGCTGAGCTGCGTGCTCTCTTTCATACTGTAGCTTTTTATCCCTTTTTTAGCTTTTTCTAAATAGGTACTGCAGCTGCAGCAAAAGCAGCTTTGGTTGCTGGGTCCACATTTGATGCTCCAAATCAAAACAAAGTTAGAGTAGGGAAGTCAAGGCAGTTTGATGTGCCACACGATGCTTTTGATGAGATGCCACCATTTAAAAGTTAGAACATATCAAAACATCAGTGTCCTATAAATTAAGTTTTTGGGCCTAATCCTCTTTTCTTTTTCAACATTTTTTTTGTGACTTTTCTCTCCTTTCTAGTCTTTTATTTTTTATATCCAGCCCTTCTTTATCATATCTGCCTTCTTTGCACTTTTATTAGTTCTTCCTAAATTTTTAATGTAAGTTGTGAATTTTCTCTGCTGTTTCTGTGTCACTTCATAAGAGAGTCAGCCAAAAGCCTGAAATATAAGTATAAAAGTCTCTATTGTGCCTCATGTGGTTAGGTTATTAAATCAGATCCTGACACCTTTTAAAACTTAGTTTCTTTTTATGCACTTTTCTGGATTTTTATTTAATGTTTTTTTCACATTAGGGATTAGTAAACAACTTTGGGCATCCAGTCCTATTTGATCCATCTTCCTCCTGTCTGGTTTTTGCATTCTAACCATCTGCCTCTCAGATGTGCTTCATACAGCATTCCCGCAAGCCCCTGTTCCTCCTTCCTTTGTGAAGGACTTTTTGCATCAACAAAATATTCTGTACTTTGGGGAAAAGACTAAAAACACAGCAGCTCCTTTCATTTTTCTAAATATAACTCAATCATGCTGATGAGCCTTGATAATACAGTATATTTATTGTTTTAACATACTTATATATGTCCTATTTGTGTCATGGTCATGCGAGCCGGTCTGTGTGTGGGTGAGCATGTGTGTAAGCATAAGACAGCAACACATGCACATACCGAACCTACTTGACATTGCTGCAGAAGAATACTGAAGGGGTGGCAACTTTGTCTTTGCCTTCATGTAACCTTGTAAGTTGCTCTGTGCTCCCTTTGGCATTCTTACCATCTGCTGTACATTGCATTCAGTTTTACCCTGTGGAAAGGACACAGTGCTTTTCATATAGAAGGCAGGATCCATTCTTTATTTACAAGGTTTCTCAGCTTTGTAAAATACTCTACCGAGCACATTTAATCTTATTTCCTAAAATGCAAAGTCTCTCTTTTTCAATAAATGCAAGATCTTAACATAGATGTGTTAAAAAGGCTATTACCTAGAGCAATAACCAGATATCACATGCTATGCACACTACTGTCTTCATATAAATCCAGCATTCATCTCAAAACCAAAAACTGATGTAACTTTTATATTTAGATTTTAAATATGACATTTCCCAAACTCATGCATGACCCTATATCTCATTTTACGTGCTGATTGATATACTGCAGATTCTCTCTTGGCACATCTTTATGTATTTAGTTGAATGATAATTGGAAAGCACTCTGACTTTCTCAGCTACATGAAGCAATTTTTGAGGAAAAAGGGCAGAGAGTAGACTAACTCATCAGAAAATGCACATTATTACCTAAACCTTCACACCTTTCTTCACCAGCTGCTTGTTTACCTGCTTGCTATATTTGCTGGCCTCCACTGATAGGTGCTGAACAGGTAGCATTTAATTGGTTTGTGTGGGAAAAGAGGGTAAAAATATCTGACATAATTAAGGAGGGTTTGAGCGATTTTGATTACAGCAGTTGTTCATCTTTAGGATCTAAAAAGTCTTTTTTCTCTTGGAGAGAAATCTATCACCAGTGACAAGAACAAAAGCACTGGATAAGATACAGTATACTCCTCGGGGTAAAGTTTCATCTCTGGCCAATGCTAGCTGCTGGAATCAAAAATGGCATAGTGGTAGAATGCCAGATTGTGGATGCCAGATGGGGACACAAGTTACAGTATAACTGTGCAACCGCATGATGGTCTGCACACTATTATAATAAATAGTTTCCTTGGTCTGTTGACTGGTTCATAAATATTGATGATAAGCAGAAGGAGGATGTTACCTGATTCCAAGCTGTTGAGGCAAAAGATTTTCAAGATGGGGATGGCAGGTGGGAATGCAAGCCGGATTTGCTGAGTCTGCACAATATTATAATTAGTATCTTTGGTTTGCTGATGTGTTCTCATAAATATTCATGGAGGGTAGGCAGGTGTACTGGAGGAGACATCAGACGGTTTCTCAGTGCCCTGTGGAGCCAAGCTGCCCAGCTCCATTACCCTGGACGTAAACCGGCCTGATGGGTGCTGGTGGTAGGGAGGCTTTGCACCTTTACACACACACACACACACACACACACACTTCACAGACTTAGCGAGCAGAGCATTCATCATTTCTTGCACACATACAAGGCCCAGGTATATCTAACAGAACATACACTTTCCTGTTCACACTCTGAGATGCAAGTCGGAGGATGACACACACACATGGTGCGCTTCTGTGTGTGTGTGTGTGTGTGTGTGTTTTAAAATTTTTGACTCCAAGGTAACTCATCCCTGTTTTTTACCATACTGCCTCTTGTCTTCCCAAACACACACACACAAACATAGAGACATATAGATGCTCTATTTTGGGTGGTATTGAGGTGTTTCTGTATGTGAGGGTATTTGAAAGTTTTGAAAGTGCATTCGCGCACTGTCAAAAATACAAAAACTTAGCTTTCTGTAAAATATATTAGTGTGCAACAAATAACAAACCAAACTGAACTGAGTGCTTACTACAACAATGGGCATCATCCAATACTGTTACTGTAAATGTTATCACTGGCTGAATACTGAGTGCGAGACCTAGAAAAACTACAACACATCAAAGTCCACAAGGAAAGACGGAGGGAAACTCACCATCTATGGGGGACTCACCCTATATTTTGCCTGATAATGTTACATGATGAACAACAAGTCTGTAATGAAATTGGCAGGGGGAGAGCTGGTAAGCTGTTTGCAGCAGATAACAGAGCTAATAGCTTATAGCTAACAGTGCCTAATAAAGGTGAGCCAGCCAACACAGATGAAGTTTATTAGCCATATGGTTTTATTTAACTGCCAATCTGCATTCACCACCTGCACACCATCTTGGCACAGCCCACCGATCTGTCAGTGTCCCACATGGCAACAAGTGTTATCAAAACCTTCAGCTAGAATCTATGGAATATTCTATGGCCCATTGGTATATAAACCCAACAATATTGTCCAATCATGAAAATGAACAACAAAGACTTTTATTTTTAGTCAAAGTTATTACTGAAAATTGCCTGCTTTTAAAATTTGATTCCAATGAGCTCCACTTTTACTTTTTTTTAAACCCAATACTCTCATATACTGTATACTCTGGTGAATGCATAGAGATATATGAAAAAATAAGATACTGCCTGCCACCTACTTGATGCACTTATGAATACCCAGATGTACACATGTATTTACTGGTGTACATGTATATGACGTGTGAATCAAACATGCACGCCTATAAACAATAAGAGCCCCTCAATACATATTATGCTGAGGCTATTTTTCTTGAGCTAATAGAAACATCAAGAGGTCACCTTGTATGAATGTGGGTGTTGTGTATGTGGTGTACTTGCATATATGCATGGACTACTCCCTTAAACACATATTGTAGCCACATAGTGTACATGTGTGTGTATAATATTTAGGAGTGATGCTTTAATTCATCATTCTCAGTCGCAAACTTCTTAATATCCACTGCTTGACCTTGTTGGAAATATTATTGTGAGCATTTAAATGCATAAACCAGAACTTAGAGGGCTAAAATCCTTACTAAAATAATTCCTTTTCTCTCTTGGAAAGCAATGTGAAGCTATTTAATATTTTATGATAGGGTGCCATCCTTTTAATGGTTCTCTGTACAACACCATTGGGGGATATTGCTTTCAGAAAAGGTTACTCACACTGTTTTACTAAAAAAAGTGCTGTTTTTCAATACATTTTATTTGCAAGGATGATTAAATAATATGCTTGCCCTTTAACTAAATAGTTATTAAATGGTAGCACAAACTGTTCGTAGTGGTATGAAAACTCAGCTGACATATCAAGAAGCTTTGTGCGGGGAACTGATCATTATGACAATCGAACAGGGTCTTGATCATCCTGAAGGGTCTCATTTTGCAATTATGACCTGCTCGCTGTACATTATGCAGCTGATGACTCTGCTACCACCATTAATCAGTTAGCATGAAATTAATCATTTCAACTGTAATCATTTTCTTTAATTTTGAAAAGATGAACTGTCTTCAGTAATGTCTTTTGGTACAGAGCATGAAAGGTTAATGTAATGTATCACTTTTGAATTGAAAAGTTAATATGTAATAGATATGATAGTGATACTGATAAACACTGCAGTAGTAGAGACGCATAATAAATACTTAACCTTGGATACTGACATGAATGAATAAGGAGAACATGTTTTTGCCGATTTATACAATAAGAAGTCGACCCTAAAAATGAGTTTACAGAATTCCAAGTTTTTTTTGTACCCGGAGGTAGCCTTGGCCCAGCCTTTTTTGATAGTTTTCATTTCATTAAAAAGATATAACTATTTAAAGTTTCTGTCCGCTCTAATATGTGAATGATTTTGATGAAGGCCAGTGAAAAGAGCTAAATTATCACTGTTTCACTTTTGACTTTTTTGAACCAGAGCAAAAGCACTTTCCTTTTATTCCATTTATTGGAAATGAATAAACATGATTGAATGTCATTGTTGGTTCCCACTTTGACATAGACGCACAAAATCTTGTGTCCTGCTTGTCACATCTTAGGACACCTAAAACACGCACCGAAACACACACAAATCCCTGAAAACATTTCACTGGAACAGATTTCCTTTGCCATCAAGTGAGCATTTCTTGACTTAAACTGGAAGATGTTCTCTTCAGGGAAATAAAAACGCACGCACACACATTTATCTCTGACATGTTGAAAGCGGTAGTCTGGCTGAAATCATGTTCACCCAAGGGCATCTCCTTCTAGACGTCATGTCTGTGCAGCCCCTGGATATTGTGGTGTTTGTGTTTGTGTTTGTGTCAGTGTCCTTGTGTTACAGAAACGGGCACTGTTGCTCACATGAAGTAAATAAATTAAAAAAAAAAATGTTGTTGCATCAGACTGGACAGCAACATCCACCATCTGTAGGGTACACATTTTAAAGTCAGATTTTATAGGCCATGGAATAATCATCTGAGCACTACAGTCAATTCAGAGCTTTACTAAGCTTTAATCACAGCCTGCTTTTGGATGTGTGTGATGAATTAATTTAAAAACACAACTCATGTGTCCCTTCAACTCCATACTTGATGATTTGAGTGACATGTTCAAACATTAGAAATGCTTACCCCCCCGCATCCATTCTCACGTCTCTTTTACAGTAAGCGCCTCTCTAGTGTGAGTTCCTCCTCTTTGTAGTTTAACCTGAATTAAACATGCTTAGTGCATTATTAATTTAAAGAGATTTTTGTTGGAACATTAGCAGTTTGTTTGCAACTGTATCCAGTGAGGGATCACCAGTAATCAGACGTAGAATTTTTGCTCTTTCTGCTATCAGTGTTCATTAATTATTTGTGCTTTACTTAAAATATGTCCTTGTAACTCTGAGCTGACATCCATCGAGATGACAGTTTTTCTTTTGGGGTACAAATAATCTTACCTCGGGCTAAGCATTTCCAGAAAGTAAAACAGGGAGTTTGTAATTATGGCACCATATCTTAAAAATATTAAAAAAGAGAATACCAGTAGATTAAAAGTTTCTTTATTACCAAGACTGCAACTCTAATGATCGGCTTTTACTGAATTTGAGTTGAACTTGTGTGGGAGTGTGTGGGAGTGTGTGTGTGTGTGCTTGTGTGTGTGTGTGTGTGTAATGTATCTTGGTATAAAGTTTCAAATCAAGTGAGCTCAGGCCACAGGGCTAAGGATCACACTTGCCTAATCTATACATGGCTGGCATCCATGTCCTGGATCGATGAGGCTGCGATCCATTGATTAATCCTGGATGGCCTGGGCCCTATGGGGTTCAGTCTGGGGATGACTGCAGCTTTACCACTTTCCTGACTACTCTGTTTGTGTGTATGTGCTTTTAATTTGCAGTAGCTGTCTTCTCTACACATTAATGCAGATAAAGACCTAAAGACCTATAGACCTATTATCCAGTTGAATCATGAAATATCACTGCTAGGTGCACTTTGACTCAAGTGACAACACTTAGGATGTGTATTGCAGATGAATCCCTGTGACCTTGTCTCCTTTTGAATAACTAATGCTTGTCCAGGGCAGCTGAAAATGTCAAGTTGTAAATATCAGAAATGTTTAATGTTATCGGTGAAGCTCAGGGCAGTCTGGATTTTGACGGAGGTGCTTAAAAGTGAATTTGTAAAACCCATGCACTTCCAGATCATCATCACCAACCATAGTCCAAGTGAGATTTTCCCTGTTAAGAAACAGGGTACTGTTTAGGATACTACCAAACACTTTAATCTGGCCTGAAAACCCCATCCTGTGTGACAGCTATAACCCCAATAAACACATCTGTAAATCTCTGCCTTTTTACCGCAAAAAATGGAGAAAATCTGATTTTTTTCCTGAAATGAAGGTTTCAAGCTCACAGCATAATGCAGGTGACAAACCTTATAACACTCCTACTTAGCGCAGAATTGCAATTGTCGACGCTGGCAAACACACACTTAATAGTCACTGTCACACATAAATATGCATGTGAAACTCCCTCTGTGACACATAAACACACACCCAATCACCAATTTACTGTAGAACTCCCATATTCAGCTGTCAAACATAAGAAATACACCTTCAACGGCACGTACACACACTCTTTCTCTCACACACGTGCACACACCAATCAGTCAGTTACATTGAAGTGGCGCCCTGCCACTTGCTCCACAATGGTATTACAGTGGCTCCCAGCCTGTTATGATCTCATTCCAAAAGCATTCAGCAGTACCACAAAGCAATTCCAAACACATTTCCAAAACACATTTTGCAGCGCCACAAAGTGTTACATCCATCACTGGGGGAATAAGGCGTAATGACCGACAGACACTGTTACAGTTGATTCCCCTGCCAAGGAAGTGTGTGTGTGTGTGTGGGTGTGTGTGTGTGTGTGTGAAAGAAAGACATGGAGGGACAGTGCGTGCGTGTATAGGTGGGGGTGCACTCTGCACATCACAGCGAGAGATCCTCAGTAGATCTATTGTGTTAAAGTCAGGATGATCTCTCCTTTGCTCTAATACCAATACATATTTAATGAAATGGCGAGGAAATAAATTATGCATCTGCACCTCTTTCACCTAACTTCCATTCTCCTACTTTCTCTTTTACAACTACCCCCACTCAACCTTTATCCTTGTTCCTCCCCCTATGCCCCTGCTCTTTCTCATCCACTCCACATGAAATAAAGATCTCTTATATTATCGGTCTTCCTATCATACTGTCTCCTGTTAACTCGACTCCCTTCCTCTTACAGTCACAAATACAGGAGATTGTTAGTTAGTAATTAAAATATATGCCTTAATGTCTCACTAAGCTTTCAATTTTGAATGTTTACTCTAAAAAAAAAAGAAAGTGAAAGATCAGTTGAGTGTTTGCAATGCCAGTAAATGGAGAGCTGCTGTGTGAAAACGATGGAAATTGTGAAGAGTGGGCGAGAGATGAAGAGAGAGAGTCAGAGAGAGAGAGAGAGTGGCACCAGGGAAGATGAACCAGACAAACTGATCAAAGAGTCTGAGGAGGCAGAAATATATAACCAGAATGAAAAGAAGAGCGCCAGTGTTTGTGAGAAGACAAAGATAAGTAAATCATGAGCAAGTGTGTGTGAGAGGAAGGATACAGTGTGTAAATATTTGCGAGCATTATGTGCCAGAGATAAAATAGCGAGCAAAGCAGCAGACAGACAGATGAGAGACAGAGAGGAGTCGTGGGCTACCAGTCAAAGTGCATTTACTGTATAATAGTGGACAACTCCAAAGCGTTGTTAACCTCACTGTAACCCTGCTCTCATCCTCTTCAACTCTTAAGTGTGTTTATGTTATGAAGATGTAAATGGAAATGCGTGTGTGGATATGAGTACTGTAGGTGTAGCCGGTTGCAGGAAAGCCTGCTTGGTTCTTATTTTTGTTAGTTTTGTAACTTGATTTGTTTATTTGCACATTTACACAGTGCAGTGTGTACATTTGGATGATAAACACACTCGTCGCATTTCCACTTAGCTTTTGATATCCTGCAACAGGAAGAGAAAACCAAAACAGACATGCAATTAGTAGAGTCTAGAGCTCTTATTTAAAAAAAAAAATGGTTTGAACAAATTTTAAATAACACGCATAAATTTGAATGCAATTTCTCTTAACAAATAACATTATTTTTGTTATTTTGAATATTCCAATCACTTATCATATTCTTCTGGAAACTGATTATTAATTGAGTTAATGATGATTAACAGCCGAGTAATACATTAGTATAACAACAATACATTTATTTTAACACATTTTTCATTCATAGGGAGCTGTCAGAGACTCTCCAAAGTACAGTTTAATAACACAGAATATGGCAATAAGAAAATAGAACTTAAGAGTAGACAAAGCCCTACCAATAGGCTGCATAATGCATGTAAATACTCCTTTCTTATCGGTTCTGGAATTATTTTAAGCTCCTAGCAAGGAACCTTATGAAGCTAAGTGTGTGGAATAGCAGTCAGTGACACAAAGATGACCATCTGCTGTTGCCACCCTTGTCTGTGGTGCCTTGCTGTCTTATTTTAAAGGCAGACTGGCAGATGAGTCTATAGTTTTTGATTGTAACTTTGGGATCTGCAGTGAAGGATCAAAAATACTTCCACACACTGCACCTCACATGCTTCTCTTCCATTTTCATAGCAATTAGGCATGCAGTTGATCATTCAGGTCTTTGTTGCTTTTTTTGTTTGTTTTTTTGAGCACCCCATGCTAAATTATAAGGCTAGCTACTGTCAAACCGTCTGTTGCACTTATAGACTGAAACTTTTAAATTCTAACGGATCGTGGCTTGCAATTATTACCCCCCCCATTTGAATGAATGTTGGAATTTCAAATCCAGTCAGTGCAATGTCAGCATCTGCACTCCTTGCCTTTCCTTGATCATTCAAAATTAAAGCATCCTAAAATGAAATTTAATGGGGATTTTTTTTTTATTTAAAATTTTTTTCATGTCCAATATGATAGAATGTGAATGTAGCTTCATAAAGTGCAGTACAGCAGGATAAAGGTGGGCGGAGTAGTCTGGAATTCAAGATAAACTAAACTGGAGAATGACAAAACCAGAAGAGAAAAGTAGAGGACATAAGTCCCAGAAGGAGAGAAAAAGAAAGAACTGATGTGAAGTGAAGAGGGTTGTCATTCCTCATGGCGTCTCTTTTCTGTCTTTTTTTTTTTTTTCATGGTTGAGCCTCAGTGTCATTGTGAGAGGGTCACACTCATGCATCCCCTCTTCAGCCACTTGGGTGTTTTTCAATAACAGTCAGGAGGAAAATTGCTGTGTCACAGGATAATGTGTGATAGCTTCGTCTCTTCCAGGCTGACAGACAGACTGACAGACGGGATGGTGTGCAGACAGATAAGATAGGCAGAGAGAAAGACGTGCCTGAAGGTTGGCGGGTAGATTGACAGACGTGGAGAAATACACTAGCAACTGTTCATCATGTCCTCTGTAAATGACCATGTTTCCAGGGTAATTTCTACTCTTTCTAATTAAATGTAATTTGGTTTTGTTTCAGACTTTTGTGTGCATATGTAGTGGTCTTAATGTGGAGAGAAGGTGAAACACAAAAGGTCTAGCAATATCAGGTGTGGTGATCTTTACACGTTAGAAAGACATTTTATGCTAGAAACTGTAATTATTTTACTTTATATACATGTAACAGTTTGGCTTGTCAGCAAATCTGAAGTTGAATTGCAATAGTGAGCAGATCAGACACCATGATTTCCAAGGAAGACACAAATGTGACGGTTGAATTGTAGCCTCAGAGACAAAATCTTGGGCTGTCAGACTGTGTGGTTTAAGAAGAGAGACCAGCAGAGAGCAGAGAGAACATTAATTTTGTTCTGCAGTGGTGGAAAGTTTCATACCACTTGTGTAATACCGCCAGCTGCGTGCTGATTCACTTATATGATTGACTACCTGCAGGGTTTCTCCCGCCTCGTGATTGGCTGCTCTGTTCCGCCTCCGAATCAACGTCAAGTTGGCTAATTTAAATGTCCTAAGGACATTATTTGGTGGCTTGTGTGCTCAGCTAAGCAGCTGCTTTCCCTGAATTTATGCAGATGATTGTGCTGTTGATGATGATTCAATTATATGTGAGTAACTGTGTTGCAGGGCAGCAATTATCTTTTATTTGTCGAAATGACAAATTGCATTTTGATTATCCTTTAACACAACTGTCACACTGAAAACCCTCATTTTTAATGGGAGCCTTGACTATCAGACAGAAAGACAGCCAGGTAGGTATGAAGGCTTATGTGTTCTGGGGTAATATTGTGTGTTTTTGTCCTCTTGACAAAAAGAGACAGACTGACAGACAGGCTAAACCCACTGTCTGTTGAAAAGTGCACTGTCCTATGGTAGGAATCATATTACTGTCCCTCTCAGAAAGAGACTGACAGATGGACTCAGACAGACAGCCGGAAATAACAGAGAAGAAACAAAGTCATCAGTCCTGGGGCAAGATGAGAGTGAAGAGCAGGAATGACAAATCAGTGGAGGGTTATAGGATGCTTTAGGAGACAACCACTTGTTTTTCTTGACATTTCTCTGCAGAACACGTTTGTAGAAGGTGTATTTCTTTAACTTGTGTCTAAAATATGTGAGATAATTAAAACGATGGTACATATAGTCTGTATCATACACAATACACAGTTCTTTACAATTGTAGTGTTAAAGTTATGTTCTTGACTCTGACACCTCAGATTTTGTTTGTGGGTTCACCTCCCATTGCTGAGATGGTAAAATCTACAATAAATCACCAAATATTCCCTTCTGCAATTCTATAATGTGATATAACCAGCAAGCCTTATATTTATGTCTTTATATTTTGTTGTGTGTGCTACATGGTTGCAGGAATTGTTTCTAACCACAGTTTTCTGCCTACTTAAGGAAGGCATGTGCTATTGTGTGACAGTAGCTCCATCACCTTGCATTACTGTCATCATTAAGAGAGCAAAATGTGAGACGGTGTTGAAATTTCTGGAGACAAACTGCAGCAGAATCACACAGGGGAACATTTGGGTAGAGAAGAAAAAACACACTTGGAAAGTTAAGGCTCCAGACTCCAACCATTTAGTCACATTCTGCAACCATTTTTGCACGCAGTGCAGCTAAAGTTTAGATCCAGTGTTAGCATCAGTGTTAGTGCAAACTTATCCTCTCTATTTCTTTTCTTTTTTTTTTTTAAGTCACTGTATAACAAACAGCAGGAACAGTGTTTCAGCTGGAAACTTCTTGCCATGACTAGCCTTTTCAGTGATAAAAAAATTGAAAAATGAAAAAAAAACATGGTGCAATCAATCATCTGACCCACATCCACAATACATATGCAGTTGCTGTTGCTCCGCAATGCATTTGTTGTGCTACCCGCGAGACCCAATCCACCCCCTTCTGCCCCAAGGAGAAGAAGAGGGAGTGAGATGGTGCCCGGACGTGGGTGAGAGTTGTGACCCATGATCAGATTATCATAGTTTCAAGAAAAAATGCAGCTCAGTGAGGATGCAGCCATTTCATGCATGAGATGTATATAAATCAGTGATGTGCCTTTAACCATATTGCAGCTGTCATATGAGTGAGCTGTCACTCTGTCTGTGGAAAAACAGCAGAGAATCCAGTCTTTAGTGTTGGTCATACTGTTGGTAATGGAGCTGATACACCTGTGAACTGTAGAGTAAGCTTAGAAAGTGTTTGTATATGTGAACTATCTAAACTTTTGTCCAAACTCAACAAAGAGTTCACTTCACTGAAGAGACTAGAAATAGCCACAGATGAAAACATAGGATATGTATGAGGTGATAAAGAGACTGAAATGTTGCACAAATTAATACAAGACAATTGTTAGTTTCATATTTCTGTTCTATTCACTTTTTGTCTTAAATTTCATTCTCACTGGGTTAATGAGGTCATTTTGTTGTGCCCTCTTCTTCTGTAATGGTTTAATGGACCCTGACTGGAAAATTAGCACCATTAGCCGTTATTTCAATGAACAAAACTGTAATATTAGCATAACGGTAGTGAATAGAACACAAGAAACATTCATTTGTTTTTTGTTTTTTGATTTGTTCAAAATTCTATTAAAACATTATCTACATTAGGATGGAAACTTGTGTGTCCAGGCCCTTTAGCTAAAAAGCAGCCGGAATTAAAGAGGAGCTAGGGGGTTCACTATGCTAAACATGAACTTAACTACCTCCTTAATGCATGGTGGCTCTCACTGTGCTTCTCTAGGCTGTCATTTCAAGGTAGACAGCTAGTTAAGATATGTGACAATTGAAAGGGCATGAGTATGATTGACTGAGGTGAAGGTGGTGGGACATCAATACACTTCACTCTCAAGGTAGAAAATGTCCCTCTGGCATCTATATTATCTGCACACTTCTTTCAAACGAAAAAGACACAAAAGCAAGACTTTGCTAAAAAATTTTGAGGTGAACAGAGCATGATGTACCGCACTTTCACTCTCCTCTTGGTTTTTAACTTGAGAGAGAAGTACAGACTTTCGAAAGCAGTGTGGTATAGAGAGAGTGGCACAGTGGAAAAAAATGTGTGAAAGAGCTTGGGAGATTGTTTAGGGAGATGTGAATGGAAGAGAGAGGGTGAGAATGGGTGAGAATGACTTGGGGAAAATGGGACATCAAGATGAAAGATGGAGGGAGATAGAGAGAGATGGTGAGGTGGACTAGTGGCATATGATGTCGGGTCTACCATTACATTTGTCTTTGAGCCATAAACAAGGATTCCTTTGCTCTTTTGCTCTTTTTCTTGGCTTTGTTAAGTATCTAACTTAAAAGATTTCCATCAAGACTTGGATGCAGAAAGACACACACAGAGAGCAAATTGAAATTCTCCATTCATAGAGACTGTGAATAATAATGGAGCTGAGTAAAAAGTGTTTGGTCAGGGGTAAGGAGAAAGGTAAACAGAGTGAGATAGATGCAAGTTGCATTAGCTGGCAGATATATATGCAAAGATTTGTTTACAGACTCTCATCCATTTTTCTAAAAAAAAGGTTGAAAAGCTAATATATGTCTGATTTCTGCACAAAAATATCAAATCGTAATTACCAATAATGTAACCTGAGCTGCTTTTTACTTAGTAGCTGTCCAGTTTTGCCTTCCTGCTTTTCAAGCTAAGTGATCAAAGTCATCAGCTTCCTCTCTGAATGGATAAAGGCTCGGGAGATCTGTACAGGCGGCAGGATTGAGAGCTTTGAGGAGAGACAGGACAGACACCTGCGGGGGTGTTAGGACAGAGGTGTAAATAAGTGAGGAGAGGAATGGAGGTGTGGAGAGACAGCAGGGGAGCAAGGGAGAAGAGATAAAAAGCAGGGCGTGAGATGAGGTTTGGGAATGATATATAGACAGAGGTGGAGCATGTGGACCCTCTTTGATTGCTGAGAGACAGAAAAGAGGGAAAGAAAGGATAAATCACTCCCTCATGTGTTAAAAGTGATTTTTATTTTCTTATTAATTGGAAACTTACAGTACTTGAAGCCCAAGACATCACTGTACTTTTCTTGACATGCTAGTACTTAAAAGTTTTCTCTTTGCAGTTTTTCTTTGTAGATGATTTTACACTTTGTTTACACAGTGTCCTGCACTGTTATTGCTGCTGGAAGCAGAAAATACACCTGTTCTTGTTTGTCATAGAAATTTCCAAGCAAAGAAGTGCGTGAAACAACAGATTTAAAGATTTAAATTTCTGTACCTACAGAATAGGCACGGTTTGAATCACCATCGTGAAAGACTGTATTCCTTGGCAAAACTAGCAGTCATTGATGGTAAACTGAAATTAATTAATTAATTAATTAAAAAACTTGTTAGCAGCAGCACAAATGAGCTGACACTAACTAAACAGGACATTTTTTGAAAAGAGAAACGGGTGAAAATGGGGAAAGGACAAAAACTGACGAGAATCACTGTGAGAGGGCATTAGCTGTCAAGTGAAACGAAAAGCAGGGAAAAGACTTGAAAATAGAGAAAATAGCCACAGTAATAGTCTCCCTTTATGTTTCCTGTTTGATTGATAGATTGGATATAGGTATATAGAAGCATAAAAGGATAGTGTATTGAGAAGGTAAGGAGAGGACAGGACATGAAAAGAAAGAAAACGGTTTGAGCTGAAAAGAGGAAAGTGGACTGTAGAGAGCAAAAGAAGTTAAGAAAGTTGAGAAGACTTATGTGTCAACAGAGAAAAAGGGGGATGTGTGAATAGAAAAATCGAGTTATATAGTCAGAATATTTAAAGCCCCACTGATAGAAAACATAAAAACGCAGGAGAGACGGACAAAAGGAAAATGCTAAGCTGAATACAATAAGTCAATTGATGGTTGGCTGAAAGTACTTTTATGATGACAGAGCTTTTGTGTGGTGAATAGAGCTCGGTGCCGAGCAGCTGGGCTTATTGAAAGACTTTAAGAAAGAGTTGGTCACACTGTCAACTTTCCAAATTTTTGTCTGTATTCACATCTGTTTATGTGCTGAATTCTAATCACGCCATTTCCCCAAGGGTTGCATCAGGAGAGCTAAATTCAACATCACATCTGATATAATTCTTCTACAATGTGGTCTAATTTGCAATAATGAAGTTTCAGACAACACTTGCGTGATTTGATTGCTAATGACACCTTGTTTTTCGAGTTTGTTTTCTGCTTATGGCAAGCCTGTAGATCTGTTACTAATGAGCCAGCATTTGGCTTTAAATTCTCATATTTTAACAGTTTTCTATAAATCTTTTTTTTTGAGATACAGCAATGATTTTTTCTTACTGAAGTGTTTGCTTGCCAAACAAAGTTGGAAGTTTTTCTCCACAACGAATCGAATAAAATGGGTTTTTTTGCTTCTCAAATTTGTTGTATCTGTCCCCCAAACTTTTCTCCTTTTTTTTTAATCAGACTATTCATCAAATTCAAAGCTTCAAACTCAGTTTTAAACTTTTTCAGTCTCAGTCTGTTCCCTTCCCCATTTCTTTCTTCAATTCAACCCTACCAGTCATGCCTTCCCGAAAATTTTGCAGTGCTTCAGAGATATTTCATATTGATTTTAGTGTAATTTCTCTGTAGGGTTAGGCTGGTTTTTTGGTTCTGCTGGTCAATTTTATAAGCGTTATCCATTTTTGATATGATATAAGCCAACTGAACCTCCATTAATTTTTAATATGAAGAATAGGTTAGCTTTGCTCTCATTTGCCCTGTTAGGTATGGATTAGGCTGCTAACACAAACTGAACCCTTTCTGTACCTCTTTAAAAAGTCCTTCAGAATTCCATTCCATAGTTACCTAAAGGCCTTTTTTGTGAAACATTTGCAGTAACCGAAAAGACTCATTTACTTGCAAGAAAGCAGTCACGATCCCATATGGGTTCTTGAAAGTTGTAGCTATTGCCATCTGCTCTTTATTTTGATGTTAAGAAAACACCTACTATCACTGATTTTGGTGAAACCAGATCATATGGAATGAAGACATGGCTGTTCAAGAGGCTCATTGAGCACAGGGTTTTTGAGGTGAAACAGAATGAACACTGAGCTGTTTTCCTCACCTCAGAGTTGTTTTTAAGTGGTTTGGTCAGCCAGTCTTGTTTGTTACTGCTAATCACTTTATTAAAAATTAGTCTCTGGGTGATGGCATAGAAACCATTCACAATGTAGTTTATTAAACGTTTGTCTGGCAAAGTTTGAGGATAACTAGTAATTTCAGTAATTTACGAAAAGTTGTAAATTGTCAGGATGCTTCACAACCCTTGCAGTTGAGTTCCACCTTTCTCCTTCAGTTGAAATCACATTATTGATTTACATTTAGAAAATTGATTCTTGACACCTGTGAGTTGGTGCAAAATCAATCACATCCAAAATCGACCCCCAACCCCCACCGCATGCACTCAACTGCTATTCATTCTTCCTCCCTTGGATTCTCTCTATCACTGCCTCTCTCCCATCATCCCTCTTTCCACCGTTCTTGCCTCAGTCTCCTCACACCCACAGATTATATTAATATTATCCCTCCATCCCTCTTTCTCCTCCCTCCCTCTCCCACTTTATTCTTCCCCTCCCTCCCTCCTTCCCTCCCCCCTCCCACCCATCCCATTATATTAATAGGCTGTTGAGAGTGTGTGATTTCTGCAGTAGCTCTTTCTATTAGCCAACACTGCATTAGCGCATTAAGTCTGTATGCACACTGCTGCCGATTACTCAGTTGGACACATTAACAGCAGAATGGCACGCTGCTAGCTGTGTTCGCATGCTTTGGTGTACATGTATGTGCATGCACACACAAATACACACACAAATACACACACACAGAGCAGATTGATATTCTAACAGGCCCACACAATTTTTTTCCTTTTGCTGTCAGTTGCTCTTGCATGCGTGCACATTGTAAAATACATCTCTCTTCCACATACAAATACAAGCGAATGCACAAAGGGGAAGTGTTAGAGTTGATATTCACAAAGTCAGAGTCAAGCACATTACATGCATGTTAATGGGGCAACCGATGAGTCACACAATGAGTTTGTTAAATAGAGAACACGGCTGAAGACCTCACTTAGGTAAAGCAGTGATCTTTTCCAGTTGAGGTCAGATTTTGTTATATGATACAACTTTTCTCTTAAAAATGAGCAAGGAGTCAAAGAAAACTTCTTATTTATGTGTTTGTGTGTGAATGTGAATGAGAATGCACACATGTAAAGGCTTGCATGTCAATCTATGTGAAGGGCAATGTGGATTTGAAGACACAGGGGGTACTCAGAGATGGTACTGCTTCCTCTCAGCGGGTGTATGTGAGCGAGAGTGCATTCTTCCATAAAAATAAAATGATACCGCTTCTTTCAAGACCATATGGTACAGATAATGAGTTAGTCCTCCACCAGTCATGCATATGCTTTCCCTAACAGGCTCAACGACTGGTTCTTATTTGAAGTTTTTGTTTAATGGGGTAAAGTTAGCGTATGGAAACTTAAAAGTGGGAATACGGAGCATCCATTTCTCTTAACCTTGATTTTAAAGGTTTCGAGTGAGGGAGTTATGGAACTTTAATGCTGCACCTGTTTTTCTCTTACACACCTGTTACTCTGTGTGGGCCCAATCACCTTACGTTTGAGTGCAATTAGCTATCAGGAAACTCACATTGTGCTAGATTGAATGACCATTGAACAACTTCCTGAGCAATAAAACGTTTTGAAAACATTAGTAGAATGACGTTCTCTTTTATTAAATTTTTTTGGCAAGTGCAAACACCTGCTGACTAACAACTCCTTTGACTTGATTAAAACCACTTCATAGACATAAAATATACAACTTGATTAAATACACCTCCTGATTAAATGTGTTATCTCAGATTTTTAGTTGCAATGGCTGTTTTTTCTTTTTTTCTTTTTAAATTCTGTTTTGGGAACAAACTTACTAGATGAAGAAGGTACATCTAATGTAATGAAAATCTATGCATTTTTATCGTCAGGTGATAATAGACCTAATGAATCTAGTTAAGTTTAATGCTTTTTCCATGTCTTACATTCATTTGGCTTTGGTGATGCTGCCTGAAATGGCTTCAGTGCAGAGTCAAAGCCCTGCAATGACAGGGCAAACCTGGATTTACAGTCACCCTCTGCCCTTTGATTTCCTGTATAAATAACACTATAACTATTTGAACTATTCACTTTCTATTTGACTCTGTTAACCTGTTGGTTGGCTCGCCTGAATGGCCATTTAGTGATGCTTGGGAGAACAAGAAGTAGATGAGTGTAATGTCTCACCATCTGCCGCACTGTTGTTTCAACCCTGAAACAAGTGTTGAAATGTCAGAATACATTTGTGCTTTTTGCTGCTTCACGGAGGCATAGGAACCGCTGTGGCAACAAGCTGTTCAGTTCTCGAAATTAGAATCACTTTAATCAGCAGCACTATAAACATTGAGGGGTTTCATCTTGTCACACTGCCACAGAGACACTTTTAAGACACAGAGGGAAAAAGCACCTACAGGCATGTATAATTTAAAAAAAAAAACAAAAAAAACAACAACAGTAGGTTTATTAGTTAGGAAATAATCTTGACTTGCTTCTATAAAGAGTAAGCTCGCTGGCTAGGCAAGCTAAAATTTGCGTTTTTTAAGCAGATAGACACAGTTTCATCCATTTGTTACGCTTATCCTTTTGAGTTTTTGGTTTAAAAAAGACAAAAACAAGACACCACCCTCAAAACTTCAAAGATATAAGTAAGGGCCTGAACACAGCAGCTCAGCAGTGACTGGATAACTGCTACTTGGGTGGTAAAAATGTAAAATTAGAAAAAGTTTGATAAACTATAAGCAGATCAAATATTAAATAATATTGTAAGTGGGTTATCTTGAGCCTCACCCTCCTAAATGACATTACAAGAGCCCAATGGATCAACAGACAGAGACTTTCATTCCACAGGCCCCTCCCATTCTTTACAGTGCAAGTGCTGAACTTCAACCTCAAAGTCTGTCATCAAATTTGTCGCTTTTGTGGATCAGACAACAAAAAGTAAAGCCTAATGACACTTCATCCTGCCCTGTAACCCACAGTGCAGAAACCCATCAAGGGATTAGCCCTTTCACCCATGTTTTCCTCCGTCTACACAAACCTTTTTACATCCAACAATGGCTCTGTCATCTATTTTTACGGGCAACACACATACCAGAAGCCCTATATCCGACAATGATGAAACATGGTGTTTTGAGGAGGTATATATTTGGCAGTTAATTATCTCCTTAATACAACAGCAAATTTGTAGTGCAGGTCACATCCTCAAAAAAACTCCCCTGCAAGCTTTTCCATCACTAAGTGATTAGATTTCTTTTCACTCCTGTTAAATAAAAATCAAGGAAACACTTCATCAGTAAAAAAAAATCCCTCTGAGCACTTGGAACTGTGATCTGCCCAAACTGCTCTGAAGCCAGTTCAAACAGCTTGGCAGTGTAGTCATTAAAAATCTGAATCAGGGAATTAACAATATTACATTTCTATTTGGATTGTGTCACAGCAGCATTGATTCAACTCTATGGTAATTTATGAGACCATATTTTGTGGTGGTTTTGTAAAATATAATCCAATCTAATACAAGTGTGTACATAATTGCTCAGTTTTTGGTGCTTTGTTCATTTATTTACGTCTTTGTACACTGTGAAAAACACTCATACACCTTTTATATCCAGGTGTTGAGTCTTAAGGAATTGTCAGTCCTATTTCTTGTTCACTATTTGAAGTTACTCTTTAGGAACATATGTCTACATTTACAAAGAGTTCAATATTACTGTCCCAAATTGGCTCTTTATGAAGTAAGGGCACATTGTACAGAGGCATTAAGTTATCTTAAGTGTGTGACATTGAATACATAAGAAGTCCCTCAGATGGCTGTGGCTACATCTACATCTACAGTTTTGCATCTCAAAGACAGATTTACTCAAATATGAATTGGGCCATGCCAACCAGCATTTTTTGTATCGTTATTGATTGCAAAGGTAGTTAATAAAAAAAAGACAAAAGATTCTGCTAAATCCAATGTCATTTTCAGGAAAGCAAAATAAACAACCTTCACCCTCTACGAAAGAGACACAGTAAGAGGCAGCCTTAAGGGCCCAAACAAGGAGGAAATACTGCACAAGATGAAGTAATAAACTGCATGCTGTTTGTGGGTTAATAACATCCTCACTTGCTGTAGATTTTTTTGCTGCACTGAAGTTGAAAGACTCAATGTTGCTTTTACAATATCAGCACAGGTGTTGGGGGATTTCAATAAAAAGCACGCTCGCATACACACGCCTAATGATGCTGATACATAATTTAATATGCAAAACATGGCCAATTTCAAGTGATCGCCTGCTGAGCTGATGATGTGTCTCTTGTAAGGGGTCAACAAGCTCATACAGAGGAGTAAATCAAATTCACACATACACACATACTCACACTGTGAGGAACACTGAGGAGTCCCAGCTCCCACATCACCCAAAACGGAAAAAAAAACCAAAACAAAAAAAACCCGAAAACAAACACACACACACTCTTTGCAGTCACGACAATAGCTGAGTGTGCTTAAGCCATGTGTGGGCACGCATTTTGTCTGCGCCTGGGGAAAATCTGTCATCCTTGTGTTGTGTCAGAGAACAAAAAAAAAGAAAAAAGTACTAACACCAAACACTTATCCAAAACTTATTTCATAACCAGAGTATGCATGCTCAAATGGTTTTTTAAAAACCTTCAAGCCTCTAATTTGCTGCTAAGTTGTTTTTCATTAAACAGATTTGGAATGCTTTCTGTGCAGGTCTGCTGGCATATTGCATGATGTATGAGGCTCATTTACAAGTGTAACAACGGGAATATATGCCTAATGGGTTTGATGCGAGGGAATACCTGTTTGAAACTTAGATGTTCTCTGATTCCTAATTCTCCAACACCAGCAGGTGTGTCTACTGTACTGTGTCTACTTGTGCGTGGCTGCCTTTATGAATTTAAAAAGAGAAGAACATGTATGTAAGTTTAGCTCTCTGTGTGTGTTTGGAGGAATTCATGGCATTTTCAGTTCCAGTTGCATAGCAGGGCATAGGACTGCACACAGACATACCTAGCATGAATGCTGGCAGGTGGCAAGCGCTCTTCTTCATACACACAAAACACACCAACACACACACACACACGCACACACACACACACACACACACACACACGTCATCATCATCATCATGCTCAAAACTCACAATAAAGCACTGTTGGATAGCACTTTGTGTAACGGCAGGGAGAGAGAACAGACAAGGGAAGCGGCAGGTGTCTGGCTTGGATCAAGTACAGTCGTCTGATGCCTATCTCCTACTGTATGTGTGTGTACTGCTCATGAGATTTAGGCTGCTGAAGAGATGCAGCTGTCAAGGGAACTGTTACTTAAATAGCATGCACAAGCTGAGGGTAAGACAAAGTAAGAGACCTTACATCTAGAGGAGAATAGGTGGGAAACAAGCTAGAGCTGAAGTGCTGAGGACAGAGAAAGCATCAATAGTGACTCTCAGACAATAAAAGTTATTTATTTATTTGTTCAATCAATGAAATTAGTCATGCATTAGATTGTTTGGATGCATTAGAGGGGGCAAGTTATCAAATCAGCCTTTAATCTTAAAAATGAATTCCATCTTTTCCATCTCAGAAGATTGCTAGAAGTCATCTGATTTACAAATAATAATTATCGACAACAACTATGCTAGTGACTACCCCATACTGATTTCATTGCCTGGAGTAATAATAGAAACCAGATAATGAGCAAAATAAAGAGGCTTTCTACTTAACTGTCAGATATAATAAGAGCATTATTTCACATGCCTGTGGTGTTTGAACTTCTACTGCTTGCCTAAACCCTCTACACATCTCAAGACTGCAGAAAATTTGGTATCTCACTTATAGAAGTAAAGTTAGTGAATGTTTCTGCCTGTAATTGACAGTTTTGGCTCTTTTTTTTTAAGTCATTACAATTGGTTCAGAAAGCTTTGGTTTGCTGTGACTTTATTCCTGTCAAAATGTCCCAAAATGAAAACAGGAAGCACTCAGACACTGTTTTACCTGTCAAAATGTCCACACTGAGTGGTGGTCATTATGGGTGATAGCTAAAGATGAGGGACAGATAAAAGTCTACCAGTCGTGTGTGTGTAGGAGACTTGTGTTCCTTCGGTATTTGTCGGTTATCATCACTAGATTTGTATTCAGGACATTCAAAGACAGGTGAAGGACAGATGGCTGTTTGTTTTGCTTTCAGACTGCCTGGAACATGGCTTTAGAGATGTGTGTGTTTTTTGTGTGAGAGAGAAAGTTGATAATGTATTGACAAAAATATATTAAAGTCTGCAGCCTCAGGTCCCTGCCCCTTGGCGACCCTCACCTCTCTGATATTGACAGTAGTATAATGTATGCGTGGGTTGAAGTGTGCTAGCATGTGTTGTTCTTAGACACAAGTGTTACCCCAGAAAGCCCTGTGTTCACCCATGCCTTAAAATCCCAAACATCATCTCGCCACAGTTGGCTCTATGTGTTTGTATGTATCAATTTATATGAATAAGCTTACCGAAACAAGCACAGCTACTAGAACATCTCAATCAAGCGCCATTCCCCATCCTCCAGCTAACCCTCTGACCTTCTCTCCCAGTAGCAGGTGCAGATTCATTGCTGCAATTGTAAATCTTTTTTGACCCAAAGTGCAGCCTTTAATAAGGTTCCTCTTGAAATTTAAATTGACTGAGGTGGTGGGTTGGTATTACCTGCTGCGTCTGTAGCAGAGCTTTCTGTGTCACTGTGGTTAATTCATTGTCACCCTGAGCATGTAATACCTGCAGGGGTATGAAGGGTTCAATTTTACGTTCCATCCTGTATTTCCATGTTCATGTCCCTACTCGGCAACACTATGAACAGAATGTCTGACTCGGTAATGCAAGTCTATGGGCATTAACCACCTGAACTAGATGACACCATCCATGAGCCACTTGCAGATAATAGGAGCTCAGTTATTTAGCATCTTTCTGAAGCTTAATGGTAATGTTATTCAACAAAGAACTTCATTGCAGATATATCTTAATCTTTTGTAAAACAGAAACCAGATTGGGTTTGTTAACTGCAAACCAAGCTTATACGAACAGGTCAAGGGGGGCCAAGCAGTAATGAAGCAGATCTATAATCAATCAATATCTTCAATTAAGTCACTCTTAATCCATGCTTTTACTGTGGCTCAGCCTGTTTGCTGTCAGTCATGCTGTCCATAATTAAATGAAATCACCCTCATGCTATGATTACAAATACCACAGTTTTAAGTAGGTAGTTTTACACAAAGGCCACAATCAACTAAGCATTGATTTTTCCTTCTGTTACTTCACCTGTTATTTTAAACCATTTCAGGAAATTTTCTATAAAGAATATAGAGTGAGTAATTGACAGTGGCAGACGTCCCGATTGGTTTCATTTGAATTGCTTGGTTTAATTTGATTTATTTGTTAATCCCATAAACACAGCAATCCAAGGTTTAAAGTGTTTTGGGAAGAGGAAAGGAAGTGGTAGTTTACACTGCAAAACTAGTAAAAATTCCAATCATCTTCAATTTCTCTGCACTTCTAAGTTCACCAAGCTCTTAGCCTGGATGTAAAATCTTAATCTTGTTTTAAATATACATCATTTTCAAACCTATAAAAACATGCTACTCAAATAATGTTCATGTATAATTGTGCAAACATCAGACTAAAGTAGAGGCAGATAACAGCTACAGAAACAGTATCATTTACATTTCTGCTAATCCCTTCTCGTCGATGATCAGTGCCTCATGGTGCATGTTCAGCTTGCAAAGTCGTGCCACAAAGAGAAATTATAACCACCAGATGAACACCTTCAGTGCTACATTCTGCACAGGGCTGCTGAAATACTCCAGGGAATTAAAAGCTCACTGAGTCATTAATTCAGGGCCTCACGAACACTTGAAACCCTCAGATAAACTCAATGTCAATGTCAGTGTAAAGGTATAGAACCACTGATTCAGTTCTTCTCATCTTTTGAGTGTTTTTGTGACTTTGATACATCTGAATATGGATTCATCTCTTTGCCTAATGGCACCACCAATACTGCATAATTATATAAGTATGGAATGAGAAGGACATGAAAGGGTTAATTGGAGCCCCAGTATGCATTTTAAAACAGACCTCTGTCTGCTTGCCTCGTTCTGTCGTTTTATCTCGCTTCCCTCTTTGTGATTCTTTTTCCTCTTTCTTTACTCTTGCCTATGTCAATCTCATCTTTGTCACTTTCGGCTCTGCTCATTTGCATTCTGCATAATAATCGCTTTCCCATTCCCTTTGTTTTTCGTCTTCTATCAGTGTCATCTCTCTCTCTCTCTTGGCTTTTTAAGCACTCTTCTCATTTCAATTCTCTCGGTTTCTGCTCAACTCAGATCTTCCCTGTTGTGCCTTTTTTTTTTCGAGGAATCTGCATCACTCTGCCTCCTGTTTCCATTTGTTGTTTCCCATCAATTATCTCAGTTTCCTTCATCCATCTTCTTTCTGTCTTTCTCTTATCTGCCTCCCTCTCTCCTGACATAAATTTTTTTCTTACCCTTTCATTTCCTTGTCTTTTCCTTCTCTTTATGACTGTGTTTAACATTCCCTCTCATCATTGCTCTCTCATCTTTTCCTCTCATTGTTTCTTACTTCTCCTCATTCTCTTTGCTCTCATTGAATGTTTCTGTCATTTTTTCTCTCTCCCTCCCTCTTGCTCCTTATCTTCCTCTAATCCTGTCTTCTCTGTTGTCTTCCCTCTCAGCTCTTTCTTCAGTGTTTGTGCTCTCATCAAGTGTCTTCCTTTTACGTACTTTACCTCACTGTCTTCCTTTCATCTGGTCTACTTGTTTTGGTTGTTGTTAACAAACAAATTACTGACTACTATTAAATTCTGAATTGATTTGAGGAGCATACAGGGGGTAAAATGAAGACAGGAAAGGGAATGTGTTGTTTAGCGACAATTAAATTAGCATTTCTGATCCAGACAGAGTAACTGTGAGGTTCAATAGAATTGACAGTTTTTTCTTTGTCTTTGTTTCTCTGTGCTTCCCTGTCCCTCTGACTTTAACTTTCATGTGATTTTCTGCATTAAACTCAAATGTTGATCTATATAACATTGGCAGGGTGGTAATATAAAGTATGAGAATGTGACTTAATACAAAGGAAGTAGCATCTAATGTTATTTCTTCCTTCTGAATAAGAAATATTTTAATTGCAGTTACTTTCCGTGGTAGTTTTATGAAGCAACTTTCTCAAAAAGCATCAAAATTGGAGTAAATGTGAAGCAACATGAATGGGAGGACAGACACAGAGGCAAAGGGCCAAACTGCAAGAGGAAAAAGAGAGACAGATGGCCCCAGACAGAGGCGTCGAGGTTAGACAGAGCGAGAGACACCCAACTCTCAGCCCCAACAGTCTCCATCCTGTTAAATTAACTTGGTGAGGTCCCACTGTGCCAGTCCTCTCCTCATTAGACACAGACCACGGCTGGCTGTTAGAGGGCCGAGTCAAATTTTGAGCAAGTAAACAACTCTCTAGGCTGACTCAAAACCAGGGCGCCACACGGCCAGATCAATTTACAGCATGTGTGCCTTACTTCTCTCGGTTTCCATGCTCTGATATTTCAGTCAAAATTTATTCCTGCTCAATCTAGAAATAGATATTTTGGGCCAAGCGTTGTTACTGATGCTGCGATACTACCAACAAATTCAAATATTTCACAATTTTCTCTCAGTGCAAAAGTCTTAACAGAAAAAGTTGGAGTAATTTAAAAATAGTTTGGTTATTCAGCTTGTGTATGTGTGTGAAAATACATATAAACATGTTTGTGTTTAATTCATCAACATCATTAACCATGTGCATACACTGTACACCTTACTTACAGTTACTCTCTGTTTCTGCAGTTGTGTGTTTGTATGCAAGTTCAATAACGTTTCCAGTCCTCTATCTGACACCGTTCTGTGTGTTTGCTGGTGTGTGAAACAGAGAGACTGTGCATGTGTGCAATGCAGTGGGGTTAATTAGCTTCAGACCACTGCCATCTATCAACCTAATGCTCAGACTCTGGCCCCCGACAGCTTCATTACTGCCAGGCACACACACACACACACACAGATGGGCACACACAGTCATGATGTGTGCATACAGTCATATTGTTCATACAAACTATTGGATATTACACATACTGATCCATAATTTTGTTTTTTCACACAACTACAACACATAATCAACCTTTCTGACAAAGCTAAGGTGTGAGACTAGCTTATTTTCTGCAGGCTTTAGTTTATCGTTCAGTTTAGCCTGAAGATGCCCTTCTTTAAAGTCTTTACATGACAAGTGACATGATACTGTTTAGACTGGAAGCCCTTTTTCTGTCTCAAATGTCTGATTTTTCTTAGACTTTCCAAATGGCATTTCAAAAGGTCACTTTTAGCTGTTCAAGAGTTTCTTTGGCTTGAAAGCACAGCACAGGTTGCTGACTGTATAGATTTCCTCACTTTGGATCAAGTTCACCAGATACATTTCTGATACTCTTAAGCATCTTTTGTTTGATATTGTGTCAGTGTTTTGAACATGTATTTCTTGGTTCTTCTGTGCGAATAAGTGATACTCTAAAGAGTAAATTTCCTCAATTTTTGAGCCTCATTCAGACGCACAAAAAAAGCCACTGTCTGGGATCATTAGGTCTGTTAAGGGCCAAGTCTGGCTGTTAGTTGTATGTTCAGCTTCCCAGTGGGGTTTGGCCTGATCTATAGTGGGGGTGAAACTGTTACCGGCTGTCGCCAAAGCCATTAAGGAATAGACTGGGCAGACCCGATTGTCTATAGGTGGCAGTAGCTCTGGGATATTGCTTTATATTGGTTTCACTCGCCCAAGTGTTCACTCAAATGACAAGGGAAGAGTAATGCAATTCGCAATTAAGAGCACTATTTAGAAAAGTTCCAAAAAGTGTTTTCCACCACAAGACAAATGACACATCATCAGCCTACTGGTGTGCATTGATTGTTGTCATGGAGGGGAAACATATTAGTCCCTGCTCTTTCATTAGTCATGGCTTGGAGGGGGGAATACAGTTCAATTAAGAATTAACTTCTGTTATTTTATAGCCAAGGGATATCTGTTTTACGTTTTTGTTGTGATTATTTTTTTTACTTAAATGCACAGTCTGTGATGTCTGCCACTAGGGGTCTGTTAATCAAAACAAATAAAATAATACAAAAGATTTAATGATGTTGTAAGTAGTGTGGGATCGTGAGGGGGAGTTGTCCTCATTGTTAATACAACCACCATCAATCAATTTGCCGTTCAATTGAAACCACGCCACACAAAACAGATTGTTTGTGTTTGTTGTTGGCTAAATAAGAGTTCAGGCTTCTTAGGAAGTTAAATGGAGAGAAGAAAGGATGGTGCTGGTTCAGATGCCTGCTGAATCTGCTAAGAATAGTGCAAGAGAGTGAACACTGCAGTGCTGTAAGCCTTTAAGTTTTCATGCACAGAAGAATTTTGGTAATCCGGAGAACCTTGGGAAAAGAGGATCATCAACATTTATTTTAGTACTGCACTGAAAGACACTGAAATGCTGTGCTGTGTATTTCAAAAGCCTTGTAAAGTTTGGTTTGTTTGAATCTTGCATGTTTATTATACAGCACAGATGCCAAACTTCTGTATGAGATCCATAATATGTGCAGAAAATGTCTCTGTGATTACACAGAAACATCAAAATGGATGAGCAAAACAGATGCATTGACCCTCTGACATAAGTGAGGCCAAAGCTGGAGACAGAGACATTATAAAAGGAACAAAACCAGGAGTCAACATCCATGTGGCTAAATGCTAACATTAGTGTGGTGACATCTTAGTTTACTGTGCTAACATGCTTACATTTTCCAAATTGCAATAAGCCACGGAGCACAGTTGAGGCAGATTGGAATGTAGATTTGCAGCTATTTAGACTTTCATTCTGATCTCATAATGGAACTGGATAACCAGAGTGATAGCAATCCATCTGTAAAGGATGTAAATGTTCATAACAAATTTGGCAATCCATCCACAGCCGAGACATTTCAGTCTCAAATGTTGGAGTAAAAATTTACGGGATCACTGAACTCAGTCACTGCAAATTGACTGACAATTTTGTAAGCAGAGAGACTAATACAACACCCCATTGTGCACCCCATAAGTGTGTATAACAGGAAGTGCATGTTTTTTTAGTTCTTATTGAAACTGCACATCCAACAACACACACACTTATACTCTTTCCTATTTATCATACACGCTTGCATTTTCCCCCTCACTCGCACACAATCACACATATTCATTAGAGCAAATGGAATTAGGGGGATTGGAGGTATAATCCTCTTCCCTAGTGATGTAGGGAAACCAAGCCGTTAATTTCCTGCCTCCGACTACAACTCAGAAACTGCTTGCTTTGAAAAAGGCTGGAGTCGGTCACAACTCACAGAACATAAATAATTTACAACACTTGAATGTCACATGCCATTAGACGTGTGCCGTCTAAGCAGGTTTCTGTGACGATACTTGTGTGGCTGGGGGGATCTATAGTTGTGTGACTATAGAAATGTTGCAGAAAATGTTCTTTTTCAAAAAGTACAGGTGTGGGTGTAAAAGACAATATTGGTTTGTGCCTGCAGCAGACAATAATAGATGTCACTGGGTCTGTATCTCTTTCTTTCTCCCTCAATGTTTTCATTTCTCTCTGTTTCTCCTCCTCTTCCTCAATAAAGATTCAGAGAAATGACAAGAGGATGACTGTGCGGCGTACACAAGAGTGTGTTTGTGCCTGCATATGTCTCGGTTTCCCAGCTATTCAGCTGTTGAGGGAAATAACAAAAGATCAAAGTACCAGGTTGGCCCTTGTCACAGGGTTACTTTCCCATTGCTTTTGTAAACACACAAATATCTCCTATTCCCACAGCCTTGCATTCATTTCTCTTTGAAATGGATATTCTCATATTTAAATGCACATGGAGAGCAAAAGGCCAAGTGAAACAGAGAAGACACTCACGCAAATACACATCAGTGTGCATAAACATGTGCACATACAGTAAAGACTCACAAACACATGCACGCAGGTTGTTTTACCAATTGGTTCCCTCTGCTCCCTAAGCTTTGATATTTTTCAAACTTTTTCCTTTCATTTGTTTATCTCCATGCTCCATGAATTAAACATTAATGTCCTGAAGTTTCTGAAAGTTTCCAGTCGCGTTCCCCTTGGCAGACAAGACCAGTAACAGCACTCAAGTGTCCAAAATGTGAACTCTAGCAAAGTTCACCGAGAGCAATGGGAGGTGGTTTAAAATGAAAGAAAGGACACCCTGCCCTCCCAAAAAAAAAAGGATTAAAAAATTGAGATGCTGTTCACTCAGTGGTTTGCATCAATTGCTGTTGTGGGAGTAAAAAATGGCTGTTTGATGTTTTGATACTCTTTGCCCTAGGAGGTGAATGACTACTGCTCAGGTTAAAAATTCGTTTTTTTTCTGTCATTGCTGTGGCACAAGAAAGCCGCAATGCTTCAGCACCAACAAAGAAGAATGACGAAGAAGATCCTTCAATGATCCCTGACCTTTTAAAATGGCAAAGACAGGTGTAGATGCAGGGTAGCATGGGCTTAGGGTGACGCTTAAAGGGAATACAGACAGTGAGTGATGAGATCACTAACATTCCTGTCTCTCTCTCTATCACACACACACGCATGCACACGCACACAGACACACACACTACACACTGTTCGTCTCATATCTCATCATGCAGTACCAATGGATTTTGGTGTGGTCAGCAGTTGTGGACGTTCATGTGTGTGTGTGATGACACAACTGACACACCTTACACTTTGTTTCAGATTGGCAGTTAACTCTTACTCCCAATGAATGCCAATGAGACATCTACCCAACATCGTATGTGTGTTTGTGTGTGTCTGTGTGCATGTGGATGTGTGTGGAGAGCGTATTTCCATTTGAGTGTATGTGAATGTGTGTGTTGCCAAATACCAGGTCTTCCCTCGCTGTCCCCCTCTGTTGGGGGGAAATCAATCTGCCTGTCAGCCATCTAACACTGTTACACCACCTATCAGTGTGTGTATGTGTGCGTAAGTGTGTCTCCTGTCATTCTGTCACCTTCTGTCTCTCCATCGTCTTGTCGGCCTGTTGTGCTTTTTGTCTGTCTGTCTTCCTGTCTGGTCCCTGCTTTCTCTCCTGTGTCTGCGTTCCTGCATCTCTACCCTTAATCTGTCGGCCATGACACCAACTTTGAAAAATGACTTTCATTTCACATTCTGACTTTTGATAATTTGCCACTTTTACTCCTCTCCTCTATACCTGTTTAATCTTAAATTGTTTATTTGCATCTTTCTCATCTCTCAGCCAACAATAAGTCTACAGTACTGCAGTGGAATTTTAACATTTGTGATGACAACTTCTCCTCACATCCTAGAGAATTATTAATCATACCGATCCCGCCGGGAGTGTGAAGCGTTTATATCTCTTTTCTACATATACATCCCATTAAATATGCATAAGGCCTAAAATAGATGAATATTATCGCTGCCTGAATCGACCTTTTTTATTCAGGAAGAAGTTTCTGCCAGTATGCTGATGATAAATATGAGAGATTACTTTAGAGAATATATAGTCCTCCTACCTTTGCATGTTTCAATCCGCAGAGAGAGGTGGACACTGTTTTACACCATTTTGCCTTATCATCATGTCTACCTTTTAATCAAGTCTTCATTCCAGCACTGCCCCTCCCTTCTTCATCCATTCCTTAATGACCTCTTCACTCTTTCACCTTCTCTTGTTCAGATCCCTCAAATCAGCTACGCTTCCACGGCGCCAGAACTGAGTGACAACACCCGCTATGACTTCTTCTCCCGTGTGGTGCCCCCGGACTCCTACCAGGCCCAGGCTATGATGGACATTGTCACAGCGATGGAGTGGAACTACGTGTCCACGCTGGCCTCTGAGGGCAACTACGGAGAGAGCGGGGTGGAGGCCTTTATCCAGATCTCTAGGGAAACTGGTAAGAGCCTTGCCTTGTGTTTTGTAGAGCATTAGTTTATCACTTTAGTAAGATCAGCATAAGGTTTTCCAGACTGGTTTGATTCTGTATATAGATGCTGAAGTTTTTGATGCATAACTGTACAACAGTGGTTCATAAGACAGGGCCTCTGGTAAGTCCTCAATAAAACTGGGAGTAGCATAAGTCATATCATATTATACATATGGTAAGATGTTCATGGTTCACTTTGGGTTATGAAACATTATCAGTGGCTTAAGCCTGTAATTTGAGAAGAGCCATGCCCTGGTCTAGCTAGAACACAGCGGAAACCTATTGTTTATATCCCTCGGGAAACTCCAGGGAAAATTCACTGTCTGGGTAAATTGCCGGTTGTAGATTCAAGACTGTGGCGAGCAAGCTGAGACAGAGAGTTATCACAGCAAGCATTTGATGGACAAGTGCGGCTGCCTCTTTAACTTTCCTTTCGGCTGTATTAGTTCCTAACAATGGCTGTTGTACGAGAATCAAGTTAGTGTCAGAAATGTTTCCTGCCATGCGGATCGTGCCTTGAAATTATCAAGACATGCTCTGTCACATCTAATTAAAAGAAGAATCAGTAGACAGTGCTTGTGAGTGTATCTTGGAGATGTTCAGGTGGGTTACAAAATACACACAGCATTTAGTGTCTTAGTAAGGTTTTAGATCTCAGTGCACCAGAGATCAAACAGTGGGAAAATTTCTTATTGTATCATTATTCTCTCACTCAGTCACAGTGGGTCCTAAAAAGACAGTGACGTTAATTGCAATTAGCCCCTTGACATTAATACTAAAGAGTCCTGCATGAGTCTGTGTATTTCTCTTCTTCAATGTCTGTGGGATTGCAAATTAATAAAAAATATTGGGTGGATGCACATTTTTATTTATTTAATTATCATTAGAGCCTGGTCCATTTGGCTTTGCATGGCTCTGTACATCTTATAGAGAGAAACAAGCAATGTCATTTATTTTCCCCGCCGGTTCTCTGCCATGTCCCACCCTCCTGTGCGTCTACCGGCCTGCAGTTGTTACTCTGACACAACTTCTAACTGGGTGGTATCATAGACAACATGACAGCTCTTTAAAAGTGCAACCAAAACGTCTCAAAATCCCTCCTCATGCAGTGGTTGTCATAAATTTCGACGCCCTTTACTTGTTGGTGTATCGGGCACAGGTCAAACTATTAAATCAAAGTATATGTCAAATAAATTTTTCCTGAGAGTGGTTCCTTTTCTTGAGTAGTTCTTTTATCGTTAATGTATACTCGAGTGTTAATTTCTCTGCTTTAATTTATATAATATAGATATATATAGTAAACAAACAAGCAGAGTTTTCTTAAAACAATATTTAATACTGTGCAATTTTACTTGGACTGGAACAACAAACACTATCACATCAGCTGGTGAGAAGGCAATTTATTTTGCTTGGCAACATCTTCAGCATCACTGTTTTTCCATTTTTTTTATAATAGCCATCAAGTGCATAGAGAAGATAACTGTCATACCTATTAAACTTTTCATTGAGTCTTGGTGCCCTGAATGGAAGCATTTGCAATTATAAGGTTTTTACATTTGTTTTTTAATTCAATTTTTCACCAGTAATCACTGAAAAAGTCAATCTAAGAACATGTTGTGAATTGATTGAAAGTAGGTAATACACTAGTTTCAGTAGTAAAATACACAGGAGTAAATTTCACACTTCCACTCCTTCATTAGATAGTAGCAAGCGAGATGAGGTTAAATTACACAAGAATAAATGAGCGTGACAGAGATACAGAAAGGGAGAGAAACACAGAGAGAGGGATCACTCGTCGTCTTTGATGTAAGACTTAAAAGCACAGTCCCTGTGGTCCTGAGAGCATGGAGTTTGGCTGAACGCTGCCTCAAATCAGTTTATGAAATCCTCCAAGTGATGTTGACAGATCAAAATGCTGTCGGTTACCCTGTTTATGTCTTTAGTGTTTATTGAAAACACATCATGTTGGATGTTGACAAATATTTACAGACTGACAGGACTAAAGATATGTAAAGAATCCATTTGAGAGGGTATCAGTTGAGATGTTACTATTTTTATTGCTCTCCGCTCATCCCTGACTCCCAGTCTTTCCCTCTGTTGCTTTTTCGGCATTGTTTGTGTTCTGCAGGAAGGATGACAGCTCAGTGTACGTCTGGGCTGCTGCCTGTCTGTCCATCTCTGTCGCGATGCGTGTTTGGAGCCGGCTTGCCCAGGGCTGTAGGTTGTGGCAGTCAGCACATAGATGTTTACCGTGGTGTCAGATCACTGTGTGTGTGCCAGGGCATGCATGTGTACCATTGTAAAGAGTGAAGCAATCCTCAGCAATGTGTGTTTTTTGTGCTCTGAGAGTCAGCAGATAGTGCACACCCTTGCCCTCCATGCGTGTGTGAACTGGAGGGCTACATGCTGTGACAGCAGTCATTCAGTTGTTTACCCTGCGACTCTGCAGATGTGAACAGAACCAAGAACAAGAAGGGATGGAGGCATGGAAAATATGAAGGTGAAGAAGAGGGCTAAGGAGGGAAAAAGGAAAAAGTGACCAAAGGAGAACTTTGGGTGACACATTTCAGAAACAAAGAAAGGGTAAATTACAAAAAGCTGCTGAAAGTTGGGAAAATATTTGTTTTTGGGTCAGTGTTTAAGCTGAAGGTAAAGGTATGGATTAAACAATTAATGTTGTTATGGTAAGGGTTTAGTGTATGTAATGTCCCCCAATGTGACCAAATTAAGTTTTTGTGTGTGTGTGTTTGCATATAGAAATAAATGGAGGCAGACAGAGAATGGGACAAGGAAGTGGAAACAGTGCCAGAATAATGATAGGGGTCCTAAAATAGATTCATAGCACACCCTGCCGCTGCAAACACACATGCACACACACACATAGATATATACATATGCACTCAAACACAAACAGACATATGCATATATTTTCACAGTTGGGTGTTTTGATACACATACACACACACAGAACCAAAGGGAATTTCTAGGTGATTATTTTGTGATTGCAGAGTAATGTTTGCAGCTTATGAGGCACTCTGCATACTAATACCAAACATCCATATTAATTGGTGTATAATCGTTTGCTGATGATTCTTGACAATGTCTGTGTGCACATTTAAGTGTGAGTGTATTAATCACCCAAATTTTTCGGAATAGGTGCTTAATTTTTGAGAGCATAAATCAGGGGTCACAGAGTCTATGTGTGTGCGCTAAGCTTAAATGCTAGTGGTGGTTTCAGATCCTGTTTTATGTAGCCCAGTCACGCCCCCCAGAGCCTTCTTCTTCTCCTAACACCTTAAGAAAGTTTATTTACTTCTCTAGTACACCATTTGAAACTAAATATGTCCTACCTATGGATGCTGCTTCACAGCTGCTGCGATGCCCCGTCCCACAAGGAGTTATGGAAATTTCTGCACAACTTATTTTTCAGTGAAGTCCACATGGCAGTTAGCAAAATCTTTTTGTTTCAGAAGGATTGCTTTAGGGAAAACTTGAAATAACTTTGAAATTGAGGTTACAGCAGTGAATGGATGGAAACCCGTGATGCTGCCATTGAATATGCCAACTTTTAAATGGTCACTTATGTACAGTATATGACTGTAAGGCCATTTTCTGGATTTTCAGTGAATATTGCCATTGTCAAAATAATGCCCCCCTGTCTTTCCCTGCTCATGTTAATCAAAATGTTTGCTTGGAAGAAACTCTTTACCACAGACTGATCACTTCCATGCATTAGGGTAGCATATGAAAATGTAATTTAAGCCAGTTCCTAAAACTTTAGTCTGACATTGATTAAGGTACTTTGGAGGAAAAAATAACATTTATGTAAGCATCTTTGCCTTGCTTGTTAAGTAGGTCTTAGCCAGAAATGCTTTTATGCTGCACGTAGCTGACTCCAAAAGCAAGTCAACTCCCTTAGATGCCCCTGCTAAAATGCCCCTTATAGCTGAAATAAACTTTTACAGCTGGATTCAGAAACAGTTTGGTCTCTATGGCTAATTCCCTCATTCATGGAAACTTTAAGGGGGGGATGCATTTTTATATAATCGCTCATAAAAATTTCAGTAAGACTTAACGTTATGCATAATTATGCGCCTGGCTGCTATGAGTAAAAGCAGCCCCTGGCTATCTGCTAGGCCTCGTACAGGTATTGGTCAGTAAGCTTGCCCCCCCCCCCCATAAAATTGAGGACAGCCGTACGTGAACTCTGGCTTTTAAGATTGTACTCCACAAATCAGTGGGTGACAATAGTAAGAATTATTGTGCTAGTATTGTCATTGTGAGCATTGTAATAACATTAGCATTTAACTCAAAGCACCTCTGCATCCAAGTAAAGCTCGACAGCGCTGCTAGCATGGCTGTTAAGTCTAATACAATGGCATTTTTTTTTTTAAGCTGATTTTTTATAGAAATATCCAGATTTGTATGTAGCTGATCCTACAGGATCCTGAATCAGTCTACCTCTGTCTAAATTTAATATTCATGGTTGAGTAAAATTTTATAACTAATGCTGCAAATTTTTGCTATTTTTAAAGGATTATCTTCAAAAGTCTCATTATCCTGTGTTTATCGTGCAGTATGTTTTGCAAAAAAAAAGGTTTGCATTTTGCCCAATCATGCCTTCATCCTGAAATATAGCCCCTATTACTCTTACAGCCTTTGCAGCCTGTGTGTTGTCACCCCCAGCTATGACTTTTCATTCATGCAGAACTAGTCACAGACACAGCTCAGTGAGCATTGCCCAGCATGTTTATTCATCAAAGTAGTTTTTACAAACTGGGTGCATAATGCATGGTTTTGCTTATGTACATCAAAAGCTGACGTTGCCCCATGATCAAAGGTTCATGAAAAAATAATAGCATCAGGGTAAACTTGGGGTAATATTTTTAGGAAGTTGTTTCAAAGGTCATGCAGGAAGGAGGGCGTTCATTTGTAGCGGTAAAATATGCCAACTGTTACATCAGGAGACTATTAGCAAAGGAAACCCCGTCTCTTTAGTGACACTCATTTGATCTACTGAAAAATAAATTATTTTATCAAGTTTCAAGTGCATAATAAAAAGGAATTTGTCCAGATCTAGTAGTGTTTCATTTTATTGGTCATTCAATTGAGCGTCTCCACAGAGCTGGCTCTCTATTCCAGGCCTTCCTACCCTCTGTGTGAATCTGCCGTCGGCCCTTTCTGTAGAAATCACAGCATATGGAGCTGCATCTTCCCATGCAGAGAGACTCCAGCCTCTCAGGTTGTGTTTGAGCATATGGATTGCTGTACTATAAAACAAGAGGTGGCAGTGTAGTTACCAAAGACGAGAGGATCTTTTAAATCAAGTCACGGCCGTTTCTCCTTCTAGTACCCTTCCTCACCTCCTCATGAAATCCATCTGGGACTGAAACTACCACATCTGCATTCAGACACACTACAGACAAGGGAAAAGGAATGGAAGTGTGCATGTGGGTGTGCAAATGTGTGTACCTATGCACTTATGTGAGACAGAGGAGGGGACTTTGTGCCAGTGAGAGATGCAGTGGGTGAGTCTGTATAAATAAGTGTGTATGGCAACCCGTAGGTGAAGGAATGAGAGAGTGTGTGTGCGTGTGTGGGTGTGTGTGAATTTCCTGGGACAGAACATCCACCTCCCTCTGACACTGGCCACTACACAGAAGCTCTGAAAGGCAATAATGAAGAAGGGAAGAAGAAAATGAGCGGGAGAAAAGGGGCTGCGAGAAAATAATTAAACCTTTATCTCCAGATTCATTTAATTAGTTCTCTGGCTCTAAACTAATCTTCCGCCTTTTTGCTTAGCTTTGCCTCTTTAGTTCGCTTTCAGTCCACTATTGCCCTCCACAATGGAGTCAGTCCTTGTCATTATCCAAGCCTTGCTACTGGCTTATGTTGTTTTATTCAGGCAAGAGGAATCATACTTTAATTGAAAAGCAATGTGATGCATTTTGTTCCTAATATATCTATTTATAGGCGTGATTGCAGTATTCTTCGACCATACTTGTGTTGAAAAATCACTTAGCTTGCATTATTGAAACTGAAGTGTATGTTGTTATTCATGAGGATACTGGAATGATTTAGTAACTCTTCTGCACAGTTGCAGGACTATTCTTACAATATAATGATCTGAGGAAATGAATGTGATTATGCTACATTACAACATGCATTATAACGCGGTGCAATATAATGATATACAATTAGTGCAAATGCATTATAAGTGTCAGTAAAGGATTTATTGTGCTGAAACACAGAGATTGATGTGTTTTTTTCATTTTGTAAGATTTTTGAAGTACATCACTCAGTAATTACAGAGCTTATATTAACTCTGAGCTCTCTCGACGCACAAACATGCCTCACAGAAGCACATATTAATGCTAAAGAAGCCATACAAGGCGCACAAACCCGCCTTGTCTAACTCATACTGAACTGACAATGTGTGTCCTTCAGGTCAATTTAGCTCTCTGTTTCTTGTCCTTGATTAAACTCCCCTCACAACTTAAGACTGATAATATTCACAACCACACCCACACAGACACACATCGGGAGCACAAACATCAACCCATCCATTTGTAACTAATTACACCAGCCTTGGTTTCCATCTCAATGTGAAGCTGTCTTTGTTGTAATCTTGAAAGGCTTCGATATCTCTGTTGCTTGCACACTTCTTTATGTTTTGTGATGTGCTCATCCTTGTAAAATTGAGTTTAAGTATTAATAAAACCTTTTATGCATGTATTTTAAGGATGTACGGACTCTGAACTTATACTGGCATTTACAGTCGCAATTTGGCCAGTGGGAATATTTTTCATTTACTTTGGTTTTGTTTTTTATTACTCACTTTTTGTTTTTAATTCAGTCTTTTGTGACAGAAAACAAAGAAATCATCACAATGAAAAATTAATTGAAAAGTTTACAGAAGTTCAGTTTGGAAGACAGTTTCCCTTTGAATTCATTCTTGAGTCATAAGCAGGGTTTCCTGTTATCTTTAAACACTTTTCTCTCTATTCAGTTGTGACTTGACGCACTCATCATTAGCCAATCACTTGCTAGCTGTCAAACTTGAAAAGCATTTTTTCTCTCTGCTGTTTTTTAGCTGATATTTCAGCGCCAGGAGAAATTTTTTAACCACCTACCACATTCACCACTTTTAAAGTGGAAGTTTAGCCATTTGTACTCACCTGCTATACAGCTACCTACCAGTTCTGTCATAACATTACAAACTGATGGCAGGATTGTCAAGAGCCAGCAGCTCATTAATTTGTCTGGTCATAATGGAGTAGATATCCGGGACACTGGAGAGACTGGACATTGTGTAGCTGGGCTTCATAGTCATTTATTAGGCTTTTATACCTCACTTCCTCCACAGCTGATAATGACTGGTCTTTTAATGCAGTGACCATGTTTGTGATCCCCTTTAGCTTTGGTGATTTGTCTCAAATGCTGAGGTCAACAGTGATTAAGTATTGTTGGTGGTAGTTGTCCTCTCTTTGTGTACAGTTCATCTTTTTATCTGTAAAATTTGTCATGTCTGGTTGTCATGGGTGATTAGATTTGACAAATACTCTCTTGTAGTAACTTGTTACAAACTACATGTTGTCGATGTTTTTCCGATACAACATGAAACAACTAAAAAAAATATTGAAATGTTGAAAACTAATGTGACGCAACACATAAACATCTAACACTGCCTTCAGGATGTTTCATCTTATTTCTTCTAACAAGTCTAACATCAGCCAAACATCCGTGTTGGTTAAAGTCATATTTATGCATCCCTCATGTTTTTTGTGTAGTTTTGTTCAGAGTAACATTGACTGTGAATGTGTTAACTGTTCCTTGGAATGAATAATGTATTAAGTATTTGCTTTCATTTCCTTGCTGATAGTGGTTTGTGCGATTTTTCTCCCAAATATATCAAAAATTATCTCAGACAAGTCATTAACATCTTTCTAAGTTGTAAGAATCTTTTATGAACCAGCTGATATTAGCCTTTTGTTGGCAATCTCTCACCTGGGTAGAATTGACAATATCTATTAGGACTTAACAGCCCTCTGAGGATGGCATTAGTATTGCCAGAGGACATCTAGAGATGGTAATTATTACCTGAGCAGCTCTGTGAATTAAATCCCATCCAGCTGAAACAGCCATTTTTAGCAATTTTCCCCCAGCTGCCCCAGTATAAAGTCCAACAGAAATTACCCGCTGATTTTCAGAAAACTCTGGGTTTGCCCTGCCTCGCTTTTTCAACCTTTTAAAACCACCTCGGAATTTTCAGCCACGTCCTAGTGATTACTAGTGGTAGGGAACCGAACGAATAATTAGATCTGCCTCCTACAAAGCAGTTTTGCTGATGTGCGGTTTATTACATAGCAGTTTTCATTGCCCTGTAGCCAGAAACATAAATTTGTCTCGTTTGAGCAGGATTATTTTGGAAAGTTGAAGTTTTCAGAGTGCACCGAGCTGAGCAACACAGCTCACTTACATTGCAAAGGGATATTGCAACACTCACTGCAGACTGTGTATGCTTTTGTGTGATGTAAGTCATGTTAAAATGTGCTGTAGTTCCTCGGCTCTACTTTGCTTTGCGCTATCGATTTAATGCACAGTGTCAGTTTACAGTCTAGTGATTTTCTTGACAGAGGTAAGGAACTCCTCAGATTCCTTTATGACAGAGCAGTAGAGAGGATACTGGGCAGACAGACATACAGAAAAAGGGAGAGAAATAAGGCACTGGTGTGTTGGTGTTTGTGTGCGTGTATGTATGTGTGTATGCCCTCTATTTTCCGTCCCTATTTGGCCTCTTCGAGTCCTCCAAGAGATCGGGGAGAGTAAAAAGCTCAGCCGGTTGCTGCTAAGCCCCAAAAGTAATTTCAGCAATATTACTGCACCGGTTGGTACACAAAGGAGTGTGTCTGTCTGTGTGCGTGTGCGTGTGTGTGAGTGTGTGTGCACTTGTCCTGGATTGTGTGTGTTTGTACAGCTTACGTTGGCAAGGTGTATGTGTGCTTTACGCTGTGATTTTATGGATGTATGTTTGTTTATGTGTGTGTGTAGGTAAGTGACTAGATGCGTGTTTATGCCTGGAAGTGTGTGTGGTGTTGTGTGTTTTGATGTGAACGTGTGTTTGCAGGGACTTGGAATCTGCCTGCACAACTTAAAAGCACTTTGAAGCCTCTTCACCATTCTGCTCCAGTAACTTTAGGTGTTTTCTCTTTCCTTCCCCATCTTTTCTGTCTCTTTTTTTTTTTTTTTAATTTTTCATCGCTGTTTGCACAGGGGCTTTTGGGTCATGGTTAAAATAAATGACAAGAACCAATTTTGGTTAAAAAAAAAGTGCAGGAAAGTACTTGTTTGACTTTAAAACCTTAAAGTGCTTTGAGAGTTTTGTCCCAGACCTTCACCCCTAAACCACCCAATCAGCTATGCATATAAAAGTGACCACAGACTTCATGCACATGGTGAGTTGGTAAGAGAATTCTGCAAAAAACAAGAATTTACCTTGTAATAATGAGAAACTGAATATACAGCACAAACACATTTGATTGCATACAAATACCCTCACAAGTTCCTTTCAATTAAAATCCTATATTATTGCATCTGTTACAAAAACATTTTCACTGCAATAAAAATGGATGATTTTGGTAAAAAAAAAAAAAGGATGAGCCAGGCTAAGCAGCTTTAAGCTAGAAGCTTCATTTGTAGGAAATGAGATTTACAGTTGGTGATCAAAGCTGAATTGAACTTTGAGGTTTTTAGCCTGTCCTTATCACATCTAAGCCATTATATTTTGATTCAAAAACACTGAGAAAATTAGACTCCTTAATTCTACTCAGAAGACAAATGACGGAACGCATAAATGAACATTAAAAAACACGACAAAGAAGACAGGGATATCATCATGTTGACAGTCAGATCACTTTAAAACATACTGCAATAAACGGAAATGGAACCTGATCAGGTTGTTTCTTTTAGCCCTTGTTAACTTTAAAGGAAATTCAACTTAACCAAAACTAGTCTTAGATAATGATAACTCATTAAAGTGCTCTTTTTAATCCAAATTTGAAAACAAGGCATGCAACATTGAACTTCAAAATCTAGAAACTCAATTGAAAAGCTGTAAAACACTTGATTTTCACCAATGTTCAAAGATCTTTGACACAGTGAGTCAAAAATGATTAGAAGAAAATGGCTAGACAGTTTCAAATAGACAGTCTGTAAGGTAAAAAACTGTAATCTTTCACATTTCAATATAATTCTTACATTTTCCTCATAACATTGATCTGAACCAACACAAAACCCAAGTAGAGGATCAAAGTTACTCCTCAGACATTTAGTAACAGCCATGATAAACTGACCGTCAAACCCACACAGACACAGACACAAATGAGTCCTGCTGTCCTTCACCTGCTAGGACCAGCGAGAGGACAGCCGATGAACCTTCTGTGGTCGTCTTTTGTTACTCTCTGCTTTGCTACTAATAAATCAAACCTCGATAACAACAAATACATGTGCACAGACAACGCTACGCTTGGCATCTCTCCGTCATTTCTCTTCTCCTCAGTTACAAACACACTCTCATCTGCACACCATCTCACACACTCACATCGCCCAACAGGCTGATGGATGATGAGCTGGCAAAGGCTGATTAGCTGAGAGAGAATGGGGCAGAATTACAACTCTGTCGGTGCTACGATTGCATTGTTGCTTCGACAACGATCCATGTCGGATTGCTGGAATGCCGGGATGCGGGAAGAGTAATCGATGCTCTCCATCTGTCTCTTTGTCTGTTTATTTCTCCCCAACCAGTCTGAAATTCTCTGATTTCTTCTTTTTTTTGTCTCTCTGTGTTATCTTGTTTTCTCTTTCCCTCTTTTTTTTATTTGCTTCATCGCTTTTCTTTCCACTTTCCTTTTCCTGCGGTGGAACTACTAGCTCATTGGGCTTTCAAGTTGCCTTAATCACAGTACAAATGTTTAAGACGTGCCCTTGTACGTTCCTTTTTTACTAGATAATGCCCTTTTCCTTTTCTGTCTGTTCCCCTCTCCTTTTACCTTTTTCCAATCTTCTGTCTTTCCTGACCTCTGAATTTTTCTTTTCATGCGTTATCCATTGTATTTGTTCTCAGACTTTAAATATATAAAAAATCTTTTCTCACACCAGCACTTATATTAAGTTCTTTGGCATAATAAAAACTGTGGAAAAAAACCCCGACGCCATCATCTAAGGATTTTCACAGCTCTTTTACATTGAAATCATATCTGAGTTTTCTCATTGTTCATTGTTGTATTATCTCTAAAACCCTTCTGCTTTCTTAGAAAATATACAGAGAAGAAATAGAGGAGGATATATGATTAAACAATGAGCTGAAATCAAATCTGAAAACAGTCTGTGTTTGTGTCCCTTGTGGACATCCAGCCTTTGTTTGCATCTTTAAAAAACTTCTTTCAACCCTTGAAAGTTCAGCTTCTGGTTCATATTCAGCAGTCTTCAGGAATTTACTGTGAGGGTGTTGATTTCCCTCCCAGATGAAATATTTAAGTGCATGCAAGATGCATATTTATATTGACTGTAAGACCAGAAAAAAACAAAACAGAGCAAGTTAAAAGTTAAAACAGAAGGAGAGACCTAATGTTCACTGTTGACAAATGACAGAAAGAAAGACGGATGACGTACCCTGTCATACTTTTCTCCACATCATCCTCAAGAAAAACTCTAATCCCTGCATGAATTCCTTACAATCTTAGACTTTAAATCATGACGCAGTCTCAGTTGTAGAGAGAAAAGCTGGTCAGGTCTCACCCATCAAAAGCCTGTGCCTTTCTTTCATTGGCTGCCCCTCATATTTACATCTAAATGAGTGTTGATGTTGGTAGAGGTAGCGCAGACCCAATTATGCGATGGAGTTGGCAGTGGAACCTGACAAATGATGGGTAATGGCAGAGGGTAGAGGAGGCATTTCCAACACTCTCCGTTCTAACAAACGTAGCTGTGTCTCCATAGTTTGACTCTGACAGAGTAATTTATTCCCACTCCGCCAGCACGGAACCACGGATTTAAAAGTTTCACCACTTACCCAAGCCTTCCCCATTTTTCACTCCAGAATGAAACTGTTATTATTCAAAAGAGAAATGGGAATTTATGCAGGCTTAGACATGGCCTTATATCTTCACTTACTTTTCTTCTTTCCCTCCCTTTATATTTCCCCCTTTTACCCTTCTGTTTGCTGGGCTTGTTTTTTTCATTATGTGGTTCCGGTGCTGTAACGTTTGTTTTTAATTTGCCTTGGGTTGCCTGTTTGTGCATCTTTTTTTCTTTTTTTTTCTGTCAGTCTCACTTTACTGAAGGCTCAGGCTCTGTAAACGTGGCATAAATCAGTTCATATTGATCTGCAAAATCAAGTGATAGACACTGACACTGGGTTCATGTAAGTTTAATTTAGCCTATCAAACTCCACAGAGTTCCTTTACAGTGGAGACAATCTGAATGCATGATACAAGATTTAAAAATTACATTAATATGTGATGAATAAACTTTATAAAATATTCTGAAGTCTTGAAGTTTTGAAGTTCTATAATGCTTTGAAGAAACACCTCAAAAGTCGGATGCACATGTTTTCCAGCCTCACTAAATGCCTGATTTTCTTGTCATACTGCTTTATACAGTATAGTCACTTCTGAAATTATCTGCTTTCTCTTTGATGGGAAGATGTTTGACTTCCTGTAATTTTCAGATCTTTTACATGTGAATTTGGCTGACAGAAAACCATATGCAGCGTGACCTCCACTTCTCTTGACTGGTTATGACTTGTGTAGTGCCTTCGTACTTGCTCAGAATGGTGTTGGCTGCTTTAGCAGCTGTTAGTGGCACATCAAAACATTTCCTTTGGCATGATTGCTGTGGACACAATCATCACAGACATGAGAAAACAGAGAATTGAATTAAAAAGTGACACTGTCACTTTTCTGGTTTGAGTGTGAACGTGTGAGTGAGAAATTCACAGCTGTAATCATGGACTGTTGGTGGAAAATGGGATGCAAACATTGATTTGGGATGTCATAACCAGATGCTTTTAGAGCTTCACCATTCACCCTGACCTTTTACCCAATAGGTTTTGTGCACTGCCTTTGCTTCATAGTGCAGTCAACACATTGAAACAAGAGATCTTTGGTCAGGAAAACAAATCTGTGGTGTGACCAAGCAAATGTGCTGTCATAAAAGTAAGACAGCAAAAAGAGCTGTAATTAGGAAACGTGGGGAAAAAATTCTTTTAAAATTTTTCATCTCTTTTACCTACAAACATGCATTCTTGCACACACACCATTTTTGCCCTGGAATAAGTCCAAGGAAGTGTGCACCCTTCCTGTGTTAAACAGAAACACTCTGAGCAGCCCTTTCATTGCACATTCAGAGTTGTAGCTTAAACACTACTGGTCATTAAAATGTAACATAAGGTTGAAATGATTGCAACATCTGCCAAGCACACTGTAACTCACTTACAGCTAAACATACAGTATTCTAACTGTTAAAATATTTAAAGATCCAAACAGAGGTGAAACAGAGGTGAACATAAATATTACATACTTAAACCGAAACCATCCGCCTTTTTCCCTCATGGTATAAATTCTTTGCGCTCTGTAAAACTCATGCCAAATATCTTTGCAAAAGTGTATTTATGCAGAAGGTATTTAAACATCAGCGCTGTTAAAAAGTAAGTGATGGCAGACAAGCAGAGGAAATGTATAATATGTTAACCTATTACAAATTCTATAATTGCTTGATTTTCTAAAGACTGTTTTTAAAGGAGAGTACAATGTGACTGGCACATTTTCAGTCATGCACAAGTGAATCCAGGTAGCAATGTTTGCTAACAGCTGACAGGAAGTTAAACTTGGACCTAAATTAGCTCCTGGCGATACAATGCCAATTAAAACAATCCATTTAATTACTCTTATTGTGCTCACACACTGGTGGGAAGTTCCAAACATCTGGGACATCAATGTTGGTTGCCAGACCTGAAAGACAAATGATAAACAAACACTGGCATCCTCCGGCTTCAGGTAATTGAAAGCAAAATCCTACTCAGGTTCTTAAATGCACACACCTCCTGTAATCGTGAAAGATGACCATAAAATGTTTGAACCCTAATCCATCACAGCAAATACTGCACATACCAGAAAATGGTAAGCTTAAAGAACACCCTTTTTTAAATCAAATACAAATTCAAAATCATATCCAGTCTCACAAACTCTCCCAACATGTTTATAGCTTTTTTCAGTCAATTAGATGCAAAATGTGCAGGATTTTCCCCAAAGAGAACAATGAAACAACAAAAGCAATCCATCTCCATCATCATTGATAGGTGCTATTGTTCACACTATCAGTTATTCTTTATCCCTGCATTGTTTTTTTTCCTGTCATTGTCCTGGTAAGACTCTTCACTACTGACCCTGACATTTCTTTCTAACCCTAACCATCCAACAAACTGTCTAACCCTCACCATTATGAGGCAATCAACACCAGCCAATCAGAGTAACAATGGAGTTTTTTCTGAAAAAACAGGCTGTTAGAACAATAGGAATTCCTCATTGAGACCTGGATCAATTGGTTGTGTATCTGAGTAACTGCACAAAAAATATGTTAATAGAACAATAGTATATTACTTGTATTCTGCTCTAAAAGTGTTTTTTTCTGCAGTTGGATGACATTCATTTACTTAAAAAATATTAATGTAAAGCCAAAAATTCTAATTATAAAATAATGTGTTGATGATACTGTGATTCACAAAACAACTGTTTGGTCGACATTGAGTGACGTCAGTCATTATCAGCAGCAAACTGTCGTCTTATTGTTGCCATGGTAATTTTGATGACAAGAGTTAAGCCCCATCCTCTGAAATTCAGACAGTCACATAAAGCATGCCCTGGCTTTGTGTTAAGTGTTAAAAAAAGAGAAAAAATAAGAAACACCATCTCTTTTGCATGGATCTGTTTGTTACATGTTTCAACAGCTGTTTTGTCTTTGCTGTCACAAATAGAGAAAGCTGTTTTTTTTTTGTTCAGCATGTATCACCACAGTCTGAATGAAACGTGAAAGTGGGACAGAGCTTTACAAGAGTCCCCAGTCATTTCCGTGGAACTAATTTAAATCTTTAGCTAATCTCTTACTCATTATATACAGTATCATACATGAGTATAGCATATTCTTTACGTTGAGAAAGAGTGTAATTTTTTTTTTCTTCCACTGAAACCCCCCCTACTTAAATACTTTTTATTCTTTTTGTTTTTAACATTTCACTTCCTATTTATGTGTACATTTCTCTTGCTCTCTCCAATGGTCGTCTTCCTCTCATTCTTACACATTTACAAAACTGCTATCCTTTGATGTGAGATTTTGAGGTCAAATGTGAATTTATGCAAGAATTTAAATAAGACTCCTGTTTTCATTCTTTCTTTCAAGTCATTTTTAGGCAAAATATACAGTAGCTGTTATGGAATTCTGGGACTGCTGGGCTGTCTCATTGAAAACATAGAGGTATTTATTTTCTGATATATAACAGGTTTTATTTATCGGACGGAAAGGTGCCTAAAGTACCTACACACATAGAGTAAAAAGTAAAATATCTA
>JAPZDV010000015.1:9218410-9303863 GCA_029814665.1 Acanthurus lineatus
CAGGTTTTATTTATTGGATGGAAAGGTGCCCAAAGTACCTACACTCATAGAGTAAAAAGTAAAATATCTATTTAAAATGAAAGAGACGATCATTTTTCATGCATCGATTTTTTAAAATCTATCCCTTACAAATTATTTATTTAGTCATTTGGTTTGGTTGATTTCACTACTTAAATGTGTTTTTTGGGATTTGGCTGCTGTGTTGCCATGGCAGCAGAGACGGGGAGGTGGAGGAATGCAGGCAGGGAAGCGAGTGTGGAGCAACAGAGTTTCTGTTAGTGGAGGAGAAAGTTTATGATGTCAGATTTTGTCTTCAGCAGAGTGTTCCATGTCGCTTCCAGAGAGGTTTCTTTTTCATTTCAATTGCCACACCCACACACACACAGAGGCATGCTGGTTGTGTGGTCTATGTGTATGAGTATATACACAGTTTATACTTGTTTTCTTTAATGCAAGTTGTGTTTAGAATGTTAGTTTAGTTTCAGGTAAGTATTTGAATCAGAATATTAATGCTTTCATACAGATACAGGTTGAAGTCTTTGCTTCAAAAATAATCTGTAAAAACAGAAAAAAAAAAGTCCCCGCAGGTATAGAAAATAAGCATGGAAAACTAAAATATGTTGCGCACCTGTTCCTCCAGGAGGCTCCGACCCTATTCTGAATTCATGAGGTAGAAAATACAAGGAAATGCGCTGCTCAACAAGCGGGGGTTTGTTGCTTGTGTTTCCTCCTAGGTTTGTGTATATGTGTTCATTCATGTGTGTGTGTGTGTTAGTGTTTGCGGTGGTCGATGGTGGACTCACAATGCACATGCCTCCGGCTGTTCTTACAGCATAGCAGAATGCAGGGAGCTTTCAATGAAGGAGAGAAATATATGGCTTTGTGTCTCTCTGCAGTCCTACTTTTTGTTTGCCTTCTTCTTTGTCTCCTCCTGCAGGCACTCTGCCACCAGTCGGGCTCTTGATCTCTATTTCCTTTGCTGCACACACACACACACATCGACACATGCATTATGAAATATTAGTAGCCTATTATACATGATGATGAAATCTCATTTCAGCAGGTCAAATTATTAACTCCCCTTTGTGGAGTACCTCAGGCACCTTATATATGTGCATTGCTATCTTTAACTGTGGCTATATGTGTATTGTACTGCAGATAAATGTGTGTGTGTGTGTGTGTGTATGTATAGTGCCCTCCACTGTAGATTATGCCGATTACTCTTCACGACTCACAGGATTATATATTTTGATGACATACCAGGGGCTCTAAACCAATTGTTTTCTCTTCAGATCACACCTATAGTTTGTTAGTTTAGCACAGCTTTGGAGTTTGTGTTTAGTTTTGAACTTGTAATCGTATTATAAACCACAGGATATTGATGACTTTCTCGTTTGAAAGCCCTTGAATATTCCTCACTCAGACTTGTTTTTAAGTCTGAAAAGATGAAAAAGATGAAAATGACAGAATGATAAAGACTTGTGTCAACACTGTGGTCATGCATATTTGTGCACATGAAAGTTTCAGCGTGTGTGTGTCAGTGAGAGCACATGAAAGGGTATCTGAATGTGCATATATCTGTGTCTCCTTGTGCCTGTTTTGATGTCCTGATTAGCTCTGTTTATATTTAGATCATATTAATCCGCTCAAAGTCTGTATTCCTTAAGGCACTGTCAGAAACACACATACACACACAGAGACACAGAGTCATCCCCTCTTCCCTCTGTTCATCAACTTCAGGACATAGTGAAGGAGAGTGTGTAGAAACCGAGAAAGAGTAAGAGAGATGAAGCCAATGATGCTTATTAAAAACCTGCAGAGTGGGCATGAACACAACAAGACTTTGGGTCTCACTTGAACAGCTAGTTTTCCATTTCCTCCAGATGTTTTGGCAGATTCTAAACTAATGAGTCCATAAGAGCATACAAAGCTGATACTTTCTGGCTAACAGGCAGATATCTGGTGTATTAGGGGCATATAATTTTTATGAGGTTCTGTAATTGAAAAAGCAGATGGGCCACAGAAGATGAAGGTGGTGTAGCCTCTAGGAATTGGTTGCCACTTAACTTATGTAGAATTTAGGGGGATTTTTTTTGAAGGAATGCAAAGCTGGCAACACTGAGAGCAGTTTATAGCCAGCAAAGGAGGCCAGTGCACAAACTAATGAGTCAAACACTGCTGTCACCCATGAACCTATAAGCTCACTCTGCTGATGGCTTTATCTCCTGATATGTGTCTGCGTGCTGTGATGTTAGCATGTCTCATTCCACCCTTTGTACAGGTGTCTTTGTATGTGTACATCAGTATGTGCAAGGGCGAGCATGCATGCAAGCCTGTATGTGTGTGTGCGTGCATTTACATGTGTGTGACAAATCCCTGCAGTGTGATGGCCTTAAGCCCTATGTTCCCTTGGAATCACTCTGAAGAGACAAATCCAGAGGCTTAGGCAAATAACACACACTTACACCTGTGCCTACACACACACACACACACTCTCTTTCTCTCACACACACACAGGCTTTCATACTCCCTTATCTTCTTTGTCACTTTCTCCTTTGCTGCATCTTACACACACGTGGGTCTCTGCAGCAAGCTTCTCCTCTCCTCTCCTCTCCTCTCCTCTCCTCTCCTCTCCTCTCCTCTCCTCTCCTCTCCTCCCTCAAATATGCTGCCTCACCCACCCTCTCCATACTTACCTCTCTCGGACGAGGCACCCCCTCTTTCCTCTCTGTCTGTTTCACTGGTTTGCAGTCATACATTCACTGAGGCGTAAAAGCAAAATGGCCTCCTCGCGGAATGGTTGGGTCGATGATTTCGGAAACACCACACACACACACAGATAACATGTAGACACTGCCAAAGCTTCTCTGGCTTATTGTATTATACTTCCTCCCCTATGGTGGGAATGACCATATGTCTTCATGCGGATACACTCGTGGGTGTGTGCGTCCGCGTGCATTTGCTCACGCGTTGTCATGCGTGTGTGTGTTCCACGCCACCCTGCAATGTGTTATTTCCCAGTGTGTGCATGTGTCCTTTCAAGCAGAGAGAGAAGCTGCTGGTGAGTTCTGGTGGAAAGATTTTAAACTGTGGACATATGAGTGAAATGTATTCTCGCCCTGGAGGTCTTGGCTACTCTGTCTTTGACTGGCTTTTTAAAATAAAACATCCAATACTCAAACAATGTAATCACTTTTTCTTCAGAATAATAGCCGGTATGGCTTTCATTTTAATTGTCAATTTATGCTAGTAGGGCAAAAGATCAGTTATTAATGTGGAAATTCTATGAGACAATTTAGGTTTACAAAATAGGAATTTTATAGGACGTAATTTGAGAAATATTTAGCAATTAACATTAATGTAGGTAATCATTGTTTTCCACAATGGATGTTTCACAATGACCGCCTTCAACAACTATCCTTCAACTAATTAAACTGCCTGCTTTTGAATGAGCTTAATTGGCAGTGCAGCTGTCTGTCTGCCAGGCACAGACAACTAGATGATCATTCTGACTGGAAGCCATAGGGATGTAAAGCAGAAGATCATTATCCCACTCTGGTATGAAACTGTTCGCCAGGCTAGCACAGAAGGCTGTTAGTGTTAGATTTTCTCGCATTTTTAATCACGAATGGAGGAGCAAATTATTTCATAAAGTTAAAACTTTCTGAATCTGCTTAATTAACAGCTGCACTATGAGTTACTATGAAAGATTTTTGACCAAAAAAGGATGAATTGGAGTCAAGGAGACTTTGTGATGTTACCGTACCTTCCTGCCATTAATGCAATTTTACAAAAAAGAAATATTCATTTTATACATATATATATACTCTAGTTGTGAGTTTATTCTGTTGAAAACTAAACAGTTTTCTGCTTGTGCCATTATTCATTAATTACATTATTGTCTGTACCTTTTTAGATACACATTTACTTTTTTATCCACCTGTAATACATATTCTACCCTTACTCTTGTGTGTCTGTGCAGGAAAAGTGAACTGAAATCCAATATCTCAATTTAAAAAGCACACTGCACTATATCAAAGATTGTGCTCTATTCCTTGCTATGGTAAAAGTCAAGTCTTCTGTTGGGATCTTCCAAGTTTCATCTTAGAAATTCAACAAACCAGACCTGAATCCACAATACAGTTAGCACATGGTCCACACCTCCTGCCCGATTAATCATCAAAACAGGCCTGGCAAACAAATGGAGCCCCTCTGATCTATTACCATGGGACGTTAAAGCGGGATGTTGTAGGCGTTTGGTTTCAAACACCTGTGGTTTGCCTGCTGATGCTCCTGTGAGGCTGCTGCTGCTGCATTTTGTCTTACTAAACCCACAACTGCAAACCTGAAAAGGAACAAAAAAAAATGGACGCGAGTGGAAGACAGAGGAGCAGAGAGAGAAATCAGTAAGAGCAGCGAGATGTAGAGTGAGAGAGATGAGCGATGCAGGGAGGGAATAGAAATCTCATCAGCCCCTCCACTCTTCACTTTCTCTCTTGCTTTTACCAGCAGTGGAGACAGACTGGCCCTGCAGTCAATTGCAGGTGTTAAACTATAAATGGAGTGAGGATGTAATGTTCCCCTTCCAGGAGAATACCAATGAAATTCAATGTCAGTAATATGTTGAACACACCACAAACAGAAAGTTTACAGACTCCAGAGTTGACTCATATCAGAAGTAAGACCATGCTTGTCTCATTGACCTCTAACAGAACACTTCCCGTTGGTCAGAATGAAGTAAGTGCACTTTGGTAAACTCACAATAACATTCAAAAGGAGGTAAATAAAAAATACTGTTGATTTTATTAGCTAAAACAAAATCAACAGTATCACTTGTTGATTGCTAGCTAACATTTAAACTAGGAGTTGGTAAAAAACTGATCCTGGTTGTTTTTTTAACTACTGTTTTGAAATAAAAACCCTGTAAAAAGGTCATAGATGCTATATTCATGATGTGCTATTAAAATTAAGGCTAAAGCTGCATGAAACACAATATTGGTTGATTATTGCATTACAGAACTTTGAAAAGTTTTAATGAGGTTAAATGTGGGGAAACACTGCTCTTTCATCGTAACATAACCTTGTGGTACTGCTGAGCTTACACGCCTGGTTAAGAAAGTCACAGGGTATGTCTGCTTGTAACTTTTAGTGTTAGTGTTAGAGAATTTTAGCTTTGAGGATGAGGACTAACTGATGAGTTTGGTAAAGGTTGAACTGTGGAAGAAAACCAGGAACTTTTCTGATTCTAATAAAAGGCATGACAAAGCAGCTATACAACACTAAGCTTTCACTGCTTCCAGGACTGGTGTCCACACAGTGGGGAAATAATACCCTGTGGATTTTTTAATATAACCTGCAACATTACTAAGTATTGCAATTAGTTAACAACATGCTTCTCTAAAGTACTGCTAACTTAGGGACACTTTTTGGGGAGAGGTTTAGCTATTGGTAAATTAAAGAGCCTTTTGTCTTTGTGCCTTTCTCCTGTTGCATTGCAGTTGACTAACTTTCTCTCAGTTACAGTGCCTGAAACTAGTGTTTAGCTGTTGACTTCCAACTGTTCGAACACTCTGTCTTTGTCTTACAGTGTAATTAAACATTCACTGTTGACTTGCAGTGGAATTAGCTTCGTCCTTGACTGACAGCGAGATTAGCTTTGTCCTATTGATCTACAGCACTGCAAACCTGTCCTCACTGATTTACACTATAGCTGCCTGTGGAAGGACATGCTCTATGATATACTGAATCTCCTGAGTACTGTGGATGCTTAAAGAACACTAGAGATGAATCAAGGTAAAAGCAGTTATCTCTGATTGATATTGCTTATCTGATATATATCAAACACAGAGAAGGCGACAAAAACAAAGCTTAGGAGGGCTTTTCAGTTTTGAGACAGCTGAGATGTGAATTTTACAAAAGGGGCTTCAGCTTAAGACATGGAACACGACATTTGAGTTAGCATTGTCCGATCCGTTTAAAATCTTCTTCCATGATCCCAAAGCAATGTAGTGACTCATCGTCCCTCTGTCTGATACATTACAGGTGTGAACAGGGCTAACAATGCTATTTTTACAGACCTATTGTTCCTACCAGCACTGGCAGAAAATGACCTCAAGCAGTGACAGTGACGCCCGTTCCAATGTTATCACACTGGAGACTTTCTTTATGCTTGCATCGTTTTGTAGCTCTTTGTCGCTCATTCCTGGAGATTTATAATGGTGTCCCTTTTTGTCTCCTCGTCTAACTTTCCCTCACCGATTTTTCTTTTTTTTTTTTTCATCTCATCCTCCCTGTCTCTTGCTATCTCAACCTTCATGACCCTCATAAAATTTGCTGCCCAAGCTTGTGCCAGCAGGGTGATGTTGAAACAGAGTCAGTGTGATAGACCTTCAGGAGAGTCAAGTGCCTTGGTCCTACACTTTATTAAAATGCCAGCATGTCTCAACGGGTCAGCAGGCTATGTGAAGTCATAACATGGACACTTCAAAAAACCCCAAACTAAACAGAGCGTGTGGTTTCATACAGCTGAACCGAGAAAACAAACAAAACCACACAAGTTTGATTTGACGAGTTTCTGTTGTTTAAAAGGTATTTTCTTCACCCTGACACTATCAACTCTTGAGAAGCTGTAGATTCCCACAGGACAATGAATACACCACAGCACAATAAAATGTGTCAGCCTGCAGCCAAATTTTAAACCGAATTGGGTAAAAATCCTGGATGTAACACTGTTATAAAAAATGCATGAGTGTAGAAGAGGAAGCTGTAAATTCACCGTTTTGTGGCCACACACAGTGTGCAGTACAGTTATTCTCTACACCGAGAAGGAACATTCAGACTGACAACAGCAGAACAGCCTAAGGGGCAGCGTTGGTGTGGGCGAATTTCTACAGGGTAGAGACACAGGATAAAATATGATCCAGGAGTCCAGTTTGAAGGTTTAATCAAACTCCAAGACACAAATAGTTTATTTACCTTCAAGGTAGGATCATTACCTTCCTGATTGTTGTCATAGCAACATTAGTTTACTCCTGCATGGCTAACATTCTTTTATGTGTCCTTGCATGCATTTGATTGGCTTGAAAAACTTTTTTCCCAATGACATTGCAAAGTTTTATGGCAAACTAAGAACAGGGACATAGCGAACTTTTTCTTAGATTGTCCTGTTTTTTATTGCTGGAGTCTGCTGTGATGGCATTCATGTTAAAGCAGTGCTGTAGTGTCACTGGAAAACTACACTTGTCAGTACCAGTACACATTAAAGTTCAATGCATACTAGATGTATTGTTGCATGTAAATTATTACTACTCCCACACACAGAACATGTCATGTAGACAGAAGAAGTGGATGGCACAGCGGCTTGAAAGGGCCGATCCAGGGAGTGAAAGTTATAAAATATTTAAAAGAAGGTGCTCGTGTTTTGACGCTGTCTTACACCACCGATGTGTGTTCTCCCTCTGCGGCAGCCAAAGCCTTGCATTGAAGTCACGTAATATAATAGAATTCAAAGAAGCGTTTGATAAGTACAGGTAAATTCAGTGTTGGGTCGATGTAAGCCATTTGTTCTGTGATTCTTAAAATTACAGCACTGTGCTACTACAGAACAGGTGGATTTTCTGAAGTCAATGTACATAGCTTCAGGCATCTTAGTCATCATCCAAGTTTTTTGTTACCCTTTGTAGAGCAGACGTAAAAAGTGTTTCACACCAAAAGACAAAAGCAGGGCATAAAATACCTGCACCATGTAAAAGTAATGACAAAAAATAGATAGTAGAGACAATAGAATAATAGATAAGATAAAAAAGGGGCATTACAGAGGCATTATAAAGCCATTAATAATAAATAAAATATCCAGTTGCTAACTAAGTGCAATGATTTTCTTTCATAGATTCCCAGGAGTGTTACATGTCCTTAAATGCCTCAACACAGCAGCCATGGGGGAGAATGACACACACTTTGTGAACAGAAAGTAATTTCAGAGCGTTAGTGTGACGATAGCAGTGCATCAGAGAGAAATATGCCCACTGCGGCTACATAATGAGGTTGTCATAAAACAGTTAACTTATGTCTTTACATAATACTGTGTAGAATTTTCCTCCTACAATTCTCTGTGGCCTTGGCTGCAGCAGCAACGTCAGTCATCATATTTTTCTTTTTTGGTCCATTGATTCAAGTCCAATTGTTTTTTAACCTAAAAAATACATTTTCTTTTTTTCAATCTCTCTACTTTTGCAACAGAATCATTATGTCACCACAAACCCAGTGTTATTGCTCCAGAATCTTTACATTTATGCTCAGTTCAATATGCTAGTTGCTTGCTAATGTTCTATTGTCTTTCAGACTGAATGTTTTTCTTATTCTGCAATGACCCCAATTTTCCAAATGGATCAATAAAGTCCCATCTTCTCAAATAGGCTGCTCTACATCTGTCCACGTTGCATGTGAATGGCTATTTGTTACAAACACTGCCCCTGTTTTGTGTGAATTCACTTAGCAAGATGATGACCAGTAATATTATCTTCTGCATTTTATCAGCCTGAGTCACTACTGTTGGGTTTTGAAAAGAAAGCGGTCACAAAGATACTGCTACACACACCAAATGTGTCAGTATCTATGTTTCCAGCACTTTCTTTCTAAAATGAGAAAACAGACAGTCAGACAGTAAAAACAGAGAGACAGGTTAAACACAGACAGATGATCCCGCAAATACAGAAATCATCACGTAGGGAAGAAGTGTTTATCAATACAGCGGAGAGATGTCAGCCCCCTCAGGGTTGCATGTTGGGTTGCACGGAGGTCTCAGTCTTTATTGCAAGGTGAATGTGATTCCATGGTTCCCTAGTTGTGACAGGCTACATAAGCAATTGTTCCACCACAGGATTTGATTTGATTTGACAGGATACATAAACAGTTCTAACACCAGCCCTGTACCTGCAGGCTGTCTGTGGCCCAGCGAGCCGACCTGTAATATGCTTTACATTATACACTTTATACTTTACACAAAGAAAAAGTCAACAGCTGCTGCTGAGTGTTAGACATTTCTGCCACTCAAACCTCACTTCACCCACATTTTCTTAAATACACTTTCCGATATTGCTTACATGACAGAGCTGTGCTTCAGCTATTGTGGTTTGACAAGGTAAAATATGTCTTTATTGTACAAGTACATGAATAGTCATTGTAGTATTCCAGCAATTTTTCAGGAAGCAATGCTGCTGTGCTTTAAATTTTAATTACCTTGAGGGCTGCTTTAAGCTACAGCTTCTTACAGTGCCATTAAGTAAAAGGAACTGTCAAACGGCACAAGTGTGGAATAATTCAAAGATTGTGTTTTTGTTAGAACAGTGGTTGTAAAGTTAGATTAGGCTTTTTGTTTCGTTGAGTATGTGATCAAGCCTGAAATACAGCAGTTGACATTAACATCATGCAGGTATATTCAAATGGTTCATTGTATTGTAGTGTATTGCCAATCATCGATTGCAGACTTTAGAGGTGGCCGTAAAAACTTTGAGAAAGAACAGTGGCTTGAATTCTCATCAGTTATATTGGATTTGGTTTGTGAGAGACATGAATGCACTGCAGGAATGGGTCGACAAGTTCACTGTGAAAATTTGTCACTGCTGGAATTCATTGACACTTAAATTATTATAGTCCTTGTAAAAGCATAACTTCGCTCTCTGCTCTTGTCAATTAAAGGTTTCGTCTCACAGCCAAAATACAAGCAGAATATCATAAATGAAAAGCTTCAATTCACATTGGAATCCACAATTGTTGAAAAAGTTCAGACCCTTGCTCCTTTCTTATCACTTCTTAGCAGGCCAATCACGGCAACTTTAAATAAAACAATATGTATGCAAGCAAAATCAATGTTATATATATGTAAAGACTTGTTGCTGAGCACGTTGCTCTTCCCTTGCTGCTTTTCTGTTAAGTCATTGAGGCGTTGTGTTAGTTAATAGTGTCACCAATGGATTCAAAGGAGTAGAAGTGTCAGCAGAGGTGTAGGTGATGAGCTGATTGATTGGGAGTTTCAGTTCAAGTGGAGTTCCTGAAAGAAACCGGCGACAGTTCAAGTGTACAAACACAACCAACACGAGATAAAAAGGAGTGGCATAAGTGTGAGCAATAAAAGCTGCTGGAGTACTTTTAGTATGAACAGTGCTACTGTGGGAGTCAGACATTTTGACTGAGAGTTCATACGAAGTGAAAACACCTTAAGATGTGCAGGATGCTTATGATCAATAGATTGACAACTGAGACAAGAATGGTTTTTAGAGAGCTGCTGGATTGTTACATTGACTGTCACTCCATCTGTATTTTGTTGCCTGTCTGGGTTTTCTGTTACAGTGACTGTGTGTTTGTGTGCATGCATATATATGTGGTGTGTCTGTATGTATCTGCTTTGTTTTAAATATCTTATTTCCTCAAGAGTTTCCCAGCACCAGCATTTTGGCCTCTGTAATTGGCTAGCAAGCCTAAAAGATGTGTGGATTTTGTTTGTGCGTGTGTGTGTGTATTGAGACACTAAGAACTAATGAAGACCCATAGGAAAGTCATTGATCTAATCATTTCTTAAAGTGTTTTTTTTTCAGGCATTTGCAAAAGACACACTGTTAATAGGATTGAAGCCATTTACAACCCTTAGCTTCAGTGCTGTCTGTGTGTTTGTGTGTGTGTGTGTGTGTGTGTGAATATAGATGGCGACTTCAGTTTTATTTGTTTGTGTGCGCCGACGTCTTCATTTATATTAAACATGTCCCTGTGAATGCACCAAATTTTGTGTATGTGTGCTTTATTGTTTTGTTTTGTTTTGGGTGTGTACTCATTTGCCAGTATGCTGTATTTGTGTGAGTGTGTATGTGCTTGTGTGTTTAAGCGCTCATTAATAACAAGTCTGCTTGTATTGTCAGTTAAAGCCTGTTGTGAGTGCAGCCTGGTTAGCCGGGTTCTCTTTCAGCTAGTCTCAGCTTATGTTGTGCTTTTATGGCATTAATTAAAATCCAAGACACCCTGTGTGTAGGCGTGCGTGCGGGTGTGTGTGTGTGTCTGTGTGTACTTTGGGGAGGAGTGTACAAATGCTTGTGAGAAAGAGCGTGTCGCCTGTTTGCCTGTTTCCAGCACAGTGTTTTGTTCATGCAGGTGCAAATACACACAAATCTGGCACCGAATTAAAGAGGGCTTTTGTTGATCCTTTTATGCAGATGTTGCACACACACACACACACACACACACACACGAACACGAACACACACAAGTATAGCAGGTGATACCCATTTTTCTTTCCTTTATAATGAATTCCCATGCTGCACTTTGTCACTGTTGATCCTGTCACAAACTCAAGAATGTTAATGTATATTGACGGGAATTGTGAAAAAGATGCGTAGAGAGGAAAAGAAAGAAGAAAGAGACATAAATGTTGGAAAGTGGAGAGAGGGATACATACAGCATGAAATGGCAAACCGCACACAACCAGAACTCTATCTCACACACACACACACGCAAATATAGATACACACACAAAAGCAGAGCTACAGTGACAGCTATAACAGAATAGACTGTTTAACATAACGTCAGGCAGTTCTCTAGAGAGTGCTTAACCAGAATACCTGATCACGCAATTACCATAGAAAGAGCAACAACGCCCTCTGGGCTCTCTGTGTGTGTGTGTTTGTGGAAGTATATTATGTTTGCTGTCTCTGGTTGCTGTATTTTCTGTGGCAACTGCAGCTTTGTGTTTGTGTGTGTGTTTGATTGTTTGTGCCTCCTACCTTGAGATTTGCCTCTTAGACCGCATTTACATCATTACCGCCTGTGTACGTCTCTGTAATTGTGCTATTTTGTGTACACATACTTTATTGTATAATGGTATAATCGTATATTGTTCCTGTGTGTTACATATTGATTCCCACTCATTTTGTCCTTGATACCTGCATTTGCCTCATTGTTTCTTGCTTATACAAGACATCTATTAAAAGAAAAACTAGTCCATTCCAAGGCTGCTGGGCACAAAAGAGGTAGAAGCTTTTTAAACTGCAGCAGACAGCTTGTATTCTAATTCAAGGTTTGAGAGAAGTGCTAACCCATGCACACACAAGTTTCCTTGATGTCTCCTACATATGACAGTTTTCTTGAGCATGTATGCACATAACTAAGTTCTAATCAGCTTTTGCGAGTACATGAGAAAGACTGATCATGCAGCAACCTGTAGGACTGAAAAATGAAGCACAATGAATGCCCCTCTGCCAGGCATCACACAGTAACTGGTGGCAATGTTTGGCCTCACAAGCTCCACCCTCTTGTCCAAATATGGTCATAATATGGCCATAATGCCTGACCTTGAGACATCAATACTATTCTTCACAAACCAGGGGTGACATCATGTGGCTTTGCCCAGTATTTATCAATCTATTACAGTATTTATAATCCAATTCCAATTTTTTGTTGTTACCTGGTTACTTGGCAGCATGTAAATGCATGATTTTTATGTCTTTCATGTCCACTTCAACAGGCCTGGACTGAAAATCACTCAGTCCAACTAAGTCCAATTAGTCATGCATCCCAAATTATAAGAACAACAAGTGTAATGGGGTTCCTCGCCTATACAGGTTGTAGTTTGGTAGAGCCACGCTTAATGATGTGGATGTCATTAATCTACAGACAGATACAGAGAGAGTAGAGAATTTCTAAATCAATCATGGCATGAAAACACCAGTTAAGTCTCTGTAAAGGGGTCTAATTATGCAGTATTGAAAACAAATGTGTGAGATAGGCCTTTAGCTTCACGTAACTCCGATTTAAAATCCCATTTCCCAGAACATTTTTATCTTTTCTATCTCGGTTAAAAAAGTTTTTTTGCATTGATTTGATTTGTTCACTATAATTATACAAATGTGGTAATGTTTTGATTTTACTCTTTTGAAAAAAATGCCAAACAGTAAACACTTCCACAGATGTTATTCCACTTTTATTTTGGTAGTAACGATGATTCCTCTGCCCACTGTGAGCACATCACCTGTTTGAAATGGACCCTCTGATTCATGCACAGCTTTGACGTCTGCTTTAATCTTGATTCCAGTCCTGGTCATTGTGCCACCATTGTGTCTGTGCGCCTGATATGAAATGATCACAGCTTATTGTTTTCACACAGCTTTATTGCCGCCCTGGGCTTTTTGGAGAAGGACAAACATAAATGCAAGGACAGAGGTCCTCTCTGTTTTCTCTGATTCAGTGAAATGTAAAACGAGGCAGAGAGATTTGGGGAAGAGGGAGAGGTTGATGGTTGATGGCCTGTGGAAAATGGAGAGGGGAGACGTGAGAGACAGAGCGGGTGATCAGAACAAGGTGAGGCTTTTTTTTTGTAGGATTGTAAAAAGAGAGATGAGTTGTTAAGCTTGATGGCTTTTGGAAAGCGAGGGCAGGGGCGAACAAATAAAGAATGAGATGCAAAGCGTGGATTTTGACTGCCTTTGGAGAACAATTAAGTGACAGTGAGGGGAATATTTTGAGGGGGAGAAAGAGAGAGAGGTGATGAAGATAAGAGAGAACAACTAATTTGGCTGGCCGCTGCAGAGGAGAGCAAAAGAGACAGCGCAAGGAGGAGATATGGCATAAAAGAGACAGAGATGAAAGTATGATTAATTTGAAGCTTGGATAGTGCTAACTAGGCTTTGAGAAAGAGGGACAGAGAGAGACATGAAGAGATGGAATTAATTTGAAGGCCAGGTATTGCCGCTTTGACTAATTGACGCTCTTGACGACCTGCAAGCTTTTTTGATGTCCCTTATTGCTGTGCATCACAAAGGTGTTGGACTCATGTTTGCACTATCATGTTGGTTAAGTGACTTTTTGTCTCTCTCTTCACCTTAACCTGTCTATTTGCATCTTTCTTATCATATACATTCACTTAAACACGATTCAAACATTTTAAAACAGTTGACACTTTGTAGAAAGCAACATTTTTCAAAGGCTTTTGTACTTGGTCCTTGAACTATTCCCGGAACAATTTAATATGTTTCAATTAACACAGTTTCTTACTATGAATTATGCATGAATGTTTTCCATTTTGTAGCTTTTCTTTTTCTCTTTTCTCTTTTTATGCAGCCACATAACAGTGACACCTCTAGTGGTTTCTGGCCAATCCAGTGTTTGGGATTGAACACGCTGGTTACACCTCATTATTGGCAGGACAGACAGTCTTTGAGGTGTTTAAATGTGATAGATTAGACAGCAGGGATCCTTAAGTTTTGGAGGATGATCTGCTTCGCAGTATTGGGAGAAAAGCAGTTTTCATCAGAAGCAACAAAGCTAAGCTATTGAAGACCTGGAGAGGTGGACAACAGGTCAATATCACATGAAAAACCTGGATTTATAGCACAACAGAATATGTTAGCACTAAAACTATGCTCCCTCAACCCTCTGAGCATGGACAGTTTTACGTATCCTCAAACATATACAGCTCTGTAGCAACACTTACATCCAAAATCGACTGCACTTCTGAGATCTAGAAAGTAAATATACTGCAACTTTTGTCCTATTTGGTGCGTTAAAGAGAATCAATAAACAGAATTTTAAATTGTAACCAGAGACAGACAGGTGTGACTCATTTTGATGTCATAGTGGCAGAAACTTAACTCTTCTAAGAGAAATAATTACATTGCTGACTAAATTCTTTCTGTCCTTACTTATATAAGAACAGCTTGTATCTCCAGCGCGGAACATATTGCTGACTAATTCCCTGACTAAGGTTTGTGACTGAGGTGACACTAATTCCTCAAATGCCCCCCAGATGAATAATGTGACTGTGAGCCGCTGTGATTGGACAGGATGATTATATTGTGACGTTCCCGGCGCAGGTGATGATGAATTTAGGGAGGTAGTAGTGAGGATGGTGAATCCAGACTGATTATGTGAATAAGAAGTTTAAATAAAAAAAAGGGAATAGCTGTGGATGAGTCTAGATTGCGGCAATGTAAATTACCTTCTGTTTGCCTGCGAGGGCTGGTTGGGCCACTTGGGGCGTACACACGGCACACCTGTTGCTTCCCAGCAAATCAGACTCACTGACTCGGAAGCACATTGAGATTGAAAATGGAAAAAGTGGAAGAGACAGAGAGAGTACAGAACAAGCCTGAGAGATTTTAGCACATGTACGTCTAAAGACAAGAAAGAGAAAAGAGAGATAAAGGAGGACAGAAACCTCAACTGAAGCTTTAAAGCAGAAAAACTGGAGGTGAGGAGGGTTTGCTCCTCGTGAAGGAGAGACAGGTGTTTTTGATGCTTTGTTATTTATTTGATGCCCGTTAGGCTCATTGAAATTGAAATTTCAAAAAATTCAAAGTTAAAGTCAGTAAAGAGGGTGAATGGCAGAGAAAAATTGAGGGATAGAGAGAGGCTTTTGATGCTCTGCCAATATTGTTCAACTGTGACACCAATGGAGGGCATTGAAATTAAAATCGAGAAAGGAGGGAAAGAGAGATCACAGAGTCCCGAGGGAGGAAAATCCCCAGCGGGTGAGAGCTGAGACCTCACTGCTTTCTGTGGCAGAGGGAGGGATAAACGAGAATGACAAGGAAGGAGAGAGAGAGAGAGAGAGAGAGAGAGAGAGAGAGATTGAATCACTAAAAGGGAGAAGGAGGGAGAGAAATAGATGTCATGTGATGGAAATTATTCCCAGCACTTTTCAACACTATATCCCCCTGTCACTAGAACTCATATTCATATTCATAGTTGCTGAAGTAGCTGTGCTATTAGCATTCACGTGACTTCCCTTGCCTGTATTCTTCTTAATGTTTAAAATTTTCTAGTCCTTTCCGTCCTTTCTGTCTTTCTCTGACTTTGCTGCGCCGATTTGTATTCTTTGGTCGGTCACATGAAAGGCAGGGAAGAAAATGTAATGCAGCAGAAGAGAGCGGAAAAACAAAGGTACATGGAGGTCAGAGAGTGAAGGTGGAGAAGATGGAAAGGGAAAAGAAGAGAGGTGAAGCAGGGCTGTCATTCTTCTGAGTTTTTCCTATCAACCAGTCTTTCCAAAACAGTCAAGGAAACATTTTTTCTGTACATTCTCGGCTGTTTTGTTGCTTGTCTGTTTTTTTCTTGCCGAGAGTAAACCTGCACCACAAGGTGATTCTGCTCTTTGAACGGAGCCTCTGATGGACAGGCATGAGAGGTGAAGTTAAATAACTGTATATGAGTGAAACCAAATGTAGGGAGAAATGTGTAAGAAACAATACAAAAATCATGTGCACTGATACATAAAAATACTAAATATAGAATGTGTAAAGATGAAGATATAGCACTGCAAGTAGCATGTTAGCTTAGTTAAGCATAAAACCAGAAAAGAGGGAGCAACAACTAGCTTATCTCTTTACAAAGTTATCAGAATCCTTTGTTTGGCAAGACTGCTGTGCGTCTTCCTCTATACCATTAACACCAAAGCTATTTAAGATGAAATATTTAAGAGGAGGCTCTGATTGAGTTAGAATGAAGTAAGTGTGTGAATGCATGTGTGTGTCAGTGTCATGCAGTTGCTCTCCGTCGGGGTATTTGTGTATGCAAAATTTCATTTGTTGCTACAAGCCATTAAGTGTGCATACATCTGTTGTTTAATATATGCACATATTTCATATATGCATTGTTTTGTGCTGAACAAAACAATGCATATTCCATCCACATTTGTGTGTATGTGAATGTGCATCCCAGCGTACTCATGTCCGTTTGGTAAAGGGTGGGTGCGATCCGGTGCTTCTCCTTGTTAGCTCTCATAGCTGTTATGGATCTGCCTCATAATCTTTTACTGGTGCCGCTATCGTCTCCAGGCTGGCCTCTGAAGTGATTGGGAGGAACCAATTGCGATTCACTTCACTCAGAGAGTAAAAGTGGAAGGCAAGCGGAATGGGAGAAAGATGGAAGGAGGTACAATTGAGACGGAAGGTGGAGGAGAGATGAAATGGGACATCTGAAGGATACATTAAGGATGGTGACATAGATTAAGGGTGGTGACAGAATGAGGAAAGGAAAGGGAGGAGGAGAGGTATAAGATAGATGCAATGAGGAAAGACGGGAGGAAAGAAATGAAGTAGAATGCAGGAGAGATACAAGACTGAAAGCGGAAGGGAGAAAGATGTGAAAGTGATGATGGAGTGAAAATGAGGAGGTTCTAAAGATAGAAGAAAAAAAGAAAAATATGGTTCAAAAGATAGAAGTCAACAGATGGCGGTCAAAGGATGGAGGGACGAAATGAGTGGGTGGGTGAGTGAAATCGATAGATGTGTTGAAAGATAAGAATCAGCAGAGCCGTAAATTAATTTGAAAGGCTGCAGAATTTAGTCAAATCACTCGAGAGACAGTGATGGATACAAATAATACTGGACATTTCTTCTCATAACTATATCTCATTATATCAAATTATGATTTAAGCTAGCACTCCATTCTCGGAGCACTTGAGAGTTACTCTTCTGTACAAATGTATGCAGCCAGAATCACAATTTTATAACCCTAACATGAGTTAAGTCATTTCCTGGCAAATCAATGAGTAATGAGAACAAAATCCAAAGGACTAAATGACAGCAAAGGTTACTCTCACTTGTTTCTCCAATCCTTAAAAAAGTCAATATTAAAACAAATGAACAATTAACAGAAAATTTACCAATGAAAATAACATTTTAGGTAATCTTTCCTCAAGGTTTATAAATGTGAGGGTTCGATATGGTTCCATTATATATATATATATATTTCTCTGTTTTCTTTAACCAAAGGTCTAAACATTTGTCAATTGCCCAAGGATTTAAGATATATGGGTATTTCTAACCAAGTCTTGCATTACTTTAATTGATCAACTGCACATTCAGACAAGAAATTGGCAGATTGACTAATACTGAAAAGAATTGTAGTTATGGCTCTATTTCTCATCAAGCTGTAGCGGCGCACTGCTGCTGCTGCTGTGCCAGAGAGATGAATGAATCCTCAACATGTTCAAGTCGTGACTCAACCTTGTAATTCTTAACCTTAAGTGTGACGTGGATACCGAGATTGTACAAGGTAGAGAGTGAGAGACCCTGTTAAACAAGGTTGACAGCGGCAACAGCCACTTTAAGATCAGATGGGACACCTATGTGTGTGTGTGCATTAATATATGTGTGAGTGTAAAAAGAAATGGGGGGGTGCCCATATCTGACCATGAAATAGAGTTTGAATCTATTTAAGCGGGCACAGTTAGTTAGTGTGTGTGTGTGATTTTGAATCCATTACCAGAGAGGTGCAGTCCATCACATTAGAGCTAAGACCAACCTTATTAAGATAAGAAAGAATGAGACAGACCTGAAGCCTATGGGAACCACCGATAAGGCCGAGCAGTGTCAGTCATTGTGTGTGCATTAATGCGTGCGTGTGAGAGTGTGTATGTATATGTGTGCGTGCACCAAATCATTCATGCATCCCCTTCTCACTCCTTATAAAATAAACCACTGATTAGCAACTAAGTGGGCTCAAGTCAGTTCTTGTGAGGTTTCTCATTGGTCCACTGGGCTCATGCTCATGCATGTACTTAAAGAGCCACTGTCCTGATGAAAATGACTGAGCAATTAGAGCATTTCTTTTCTAAGAGACGTAATTATTCACAGTCACATTCCGTAGGGAAATATATGTTTTTGTTAAGCCAAATTATGCTCAATTCGTACCTGGGCTCATCAAGAAGGAAGAGTGCAGTAAATGTTTGAGATGAGATAAAGAATGGAGAAGAATGCAAATGTGGTATAAAATACCGTTTTTTTTCTTATATTCTCATGTAGGTAAATGATCTAGAAACGAGTAATGCTGCTGAAAGGACCCGAGCTCAAGCTTAAAGGCTATTAAATTGTCAGCCTTTCTCTCAGCTCTCCTTGGTGCGGCATACAAGGATGCTCATACATCTGAGATTTAATAATAAGCTGCCAGAAAGTATTGTCATTTTCTAACATGAATATTTTGCAGAGGACAGTTTAAATTTTGGTGTTTGAAGCATTAAGTTTTTTTTTTTTTTTGACTCTCACACCTCAGACTGTCATCAGTTTTTGAACCCTCCCAGCTCACAACTACATCACCACACGTTGACAGTGTAGCTCAGACAACAAAAATAAAGGTAATGAACTGTTCAGTTTGATGGATTACCTGTTTCAAGCAAGATTTAAGTCTCTGCATGTTGATATCCGTTGCATGCCGAAGTGAGCTGAAGCAATGGCTGCTGCCCGGAAGACAGATATTCAATCTAACAAGTTTTTGGAAAATCATTCATTTGAAATGTACATATTTTAATATTTCATGCAAGTGTAATGATATAGCCCTTTAATTCTTTAAGCTCTGTGTGGGCTATAGTGTTTCTGGTGGTATTTTCTTTTTCTTTTCATTTTCAGCATAATAGAGCTTTTCATGTGTGACCTTGCCTACAAACTGTAGCATTCTGTGTTCATGGTGGTAGAGGGATAGATCCATACAAACATCCTGTCACGTTTATCTGCATTTGTCCGTCTAGCCGTCTATCCAGATGGGAGATTTTATAAGGCTGGTGGGTAAAATTCACAGAAACAACTTTGCTTTATAGGGACTCTGGTAGAACTGTTCAATATGCACACATACACGCTTACACTCCACACACTCAAAAATGGCCATCCGGTTGTTTTGCCCACACACAGAGAGAAGCAAGTGTCCAGTAAATGTTGCTGTCGCCCGCAGCCCCTGAGCTCATAAAGACCTGGAGAGGAGATCCAAGTAATCAGTGAACATGCTGTAAACTGGGAAGATGATCTTGTGTGTTTGTGTGTGTGTGTGTGTGTTTGTGTATGTCACGAAGCAGACACAGTGATAAACAGCTCTGTGGTGAATGGGAAGAGACTGCAGCGGCATACAGCTGGCATTTTATGGCACCGCAACACACCTCCTGGCTGCCTGTCTCCTTCTCTCTTTCTTTTCTGTCTCACTCTTTCACTTCAACCATTTTTTGCTCTCTCTTCCGAACACAACCGCCCCCCCCCACCCCCGTCTCCCCGTTTGATGTCTTCTAGGCTGTCTGTCTCTGTCTTCTATCTTTTCCTAATTCTCCTCTCATCTCATCGAGCCTCCCCACCCACTTTTCTATTGGCTTCTCTTCTCACTGACTTTTCCTACATCTGATTTCCTATTCCTCCCCCTCATTATTTGCCTCTCCCCGCCTCCTCCTCCTCTCTGCCCCACCTCCCCCATCTCTAATCCCCTTTCTCTCTCTTTTACTGCGAGGCATCAGGGCACTCCAGTGCACAGTGTGAATGCCTAATGAGTCTTAAGACTTTTACAAGTCTCCACCACCCATTCCCGTCCTCTACAACATCTACCTCTCTTTCCCTTTAATTCTTTCCTCCATCCCTCCTTCCTGCCACTCTTCTACCTGCTCTCCACTTGTTCACCTCCCCTCTTTTGCTTTATTTACTAGCCAGGAGCCATCCAGCTGTTTACAAGGAATAAGAGCCGCCCAGGGGACACTAGATGGAAAAGGAGGGGACGATCTCGCCCTTTTTTATGAGAAATCAGGAACCATTATGCAGGGGAGGGTGTGTGTGATCTGTCACAGTGCACATTTGGGGACAGTGCTTTCCTGTCAAGCTAGTTGATTGAGGACAGTTTCTCAGATTTATAGAAATTGTTCTTAATTTCACTGCAGTAGCACTCTGTTTACTGACTGTTTAAGTGTTGACCTGACCATGTGTGAGTGTGTATGTGTAAAACTGCTCATTATTTGTGTCTGACAATCAGTGTCTGTCTCGTAGCTGTAGCCCAGATAAATTGCCTATCAACTGTTTTGTGCTGAGGAGAGTATTGCTCATCCTGCTCTCATGTTGCCAATATCTCCCCTGATCATCCTCTCATTGATTCAGGCTGTTGCAGAAATGGACGGGTCATGTTTTTCCCTGTACTTCTGTCTTCTGATAAACAACCTTTACCCAGACCACCAATAACCCTCAAAATTACTTTCTGATCAAGTTATCGATTCATTTTGTGGCAGAATCACTTGAGTGAAGGGGCCGACCACCGTCATATAATGAGGCCAGAGATCCTGGCATCACAGCTGCCTGTCATCATATTTCAGGCATCTTACCGCCACTAGAAACCTTTTAATTATTGGAAGCTGTTCATTTTTTAGAGTGATAAGTGCAACAAGAAGAAAAGCTAGTTTATGCAATTAATAGTAATTAATGGTCATTTATCAAGCTAGAATTTATTACTTCCTAATCTTGGATATTTGCCAAAACCAGCCTCTGAATAGACACCAGTGATCTTCTTTCCTCCAGTTTAAAATCCTTAAACCTCACTGCAGTGAACCAAATTTGACCCTTTTTTGTCTTGTTTGTAAGGTATCATGAACTTAAATTTACAGTTTTCTGTAAGTGAAAGCTTTGACTAACTCTTTATGTAGTGATGTTCAGTGTTCTGAATAAATGTTTCAGAAAAGAGAACAATAGCACTGTTGTGAGAATTCTTTTTAAGGGACTGAACAATGGCTCTTGCAAATATTGATAAGTATGACAATATCATGCTCAAGGGTTGCTTTTCTGGGGAAAAAGAGACTGGAAAACATGCAACAAAGGGCCCCTGAGGGGAATTGACCCGGCTTCTGCATTTGAAAGCTTGGCCTTGAAACTAGGGGCATTGCTCTTCAAGGTGAGCTACCAGAGGGCCTCAAAGGTTTGCTGTTGAGCCAAATAATTCAGTCGGTGCCCTTGTGCGAATGCAGAGAGCTAGAATCACAAAATTCTTCAAAACAACAGTAGCAAGATTTCCATCCAAGAGCAGCGCAAATTTTATCCAGAAAGAAATTTGCCAAAGAAAATGCAACAAGTTAAGAGAACCAGTCAAACTTCAAGAAGTTAAAATAAAATGTAAAAAAAATGTAAAAAAACATGATAAAAGTATGGAATTTGTTTGTTTCATGGTTTAATATGATGAATGTTTTTCCTCATCCAATCTGTGAGACACTGAAGATGATCAGTGTCAGGGCCAATCTGAACTGCTGCATCCTGAAAAGTTGCTTCAAGAGTTTTGGGTTGTTAGGAAACTGAAAACAACAATTTGAAGTTGTGTTCTATGGTTCTAAGATCTTTTTATTGATATTTGAAATTCAGTGATGAAATAGTTTCTTTATTTATTGAAGCAATAAATAAAAAGTCTATACTTAAAATATTTAAATGTTGCCTGACAGGTTGGAAGAGCATTAAGGATAAAGACCAAAATAACTCAAGTGAGTCTCTTTGAAATATTGCATTCTTATTATGAAACTCAGTTACTGAGCGTCAATGTCACCTTTTTTCAGAGTACTTTCATCAGAACCGCATCTGTAATTATATACCAAATCAATGCCTGCTGGAGTTTGTTTTTAAAAGACAGTTTTGGTTTGTTAAATATTTCCTTTTGACAGAAAATATTCAACTTAGACCAGTTTATCAGCGTGCTCTAAAATGAGTACCAAACAGATTCTGTCATACAGGCAGACATTGGGCAGTTGGTAGTTGGGATATTGGGAGTAGCAACACCTTTCCTTTGTTTCTGTTCTTGGTCCTTTTTTTTTGAAAAAATAAATCCCTCTCTTTTTTGTTTACTGGAAACATCTCTATTTTGCAATCATTTTCAGAGAACGAGGAGCATTTCTTGTATTGAGCATAAATGGCCTTTGAACACGCACCCATTGTTGTCTTTCTTGAAGTTGGAGCTTATACTTTTGTTGCAGCCATTGTTAGTCGCACTCTGTGAGAGAAAACAACCGAGTGTCTGCGCTGTGAATGTAAATGAGAGGAGGATCAGAAAGTGGAACAGTGTACCTTTTGTCAATTACGCTGATCCTTTTCTCGTCAATTTAGACCTCTTTCAACGTTTGCAGGCGCTGCAGGAGCTTGGCGAACTGAAGTATAATTTTCTTTTTCATATTGTGCCCACACAGTATTTTATTCATCCATCTTTATTCAGTGGCTATGATGCTCCTAACAGTCTCCATTTTGTTTTGTTTAGGCAGAGACTCACCTATTGTTACTTTGTATAGGTGCAGAGGGAGAATTTATTTCACATCCTTTGTCATCGAGTTAAACAATTTGCCAGAATATATCTCTTGTTCTTTCATGAGGTTTTAGATTTCAAATCCACTGAATAGTTTAATGTCATCACCAAGTTTCCTCATTTTAGAGCATATAATAAGCCTTCACCACCTTACTCTCAATTTCCCAGCGCTTTTTAATCTATGACAAACTGACAGAAGCTATGATTGTTTTGCACTGTCCTCATTAAAACACATGGTGAAATTCAAACCCACTTTGCACCCAGCTGGACTGGCAGCTCACTGATCTCTACTGGCCATACAGGCAGATTGCTTCCAAGGACTCCTCAAAGGACCCTATAGTGAAAGTCCAGCTAGATTGCCTGCGGTTTCTCTGTCATCTTGGTAATTGAAAGAGAAACAGTTGATATGCAGCCATGTCGAGCTGTCATACTGCTGGCTCTCTGTTAATGTAATGTTAATAGAAGGTTAGCCTCTCGAGGAAATACCTTTCATGGCTGCCTGCAGATCATCATGCTTGATCCTTTTCCTGTGCTTTTGCTTCAGGGGCTTGGTGTTTGTGCAGATGTGCTGAATGCATAGATGTTTAAGTGTTTTAACCTTTGTTTTATTAAGTTCTTCTGTATAAATTTGTGCTTGTGTGTTTCTTGTTTGGTGTTCGCACTGGTGTCTGCATGTGGGTTTTACTGGGAGATCTGCCTAATCATCTCATGAAATGAATAGATTTACAGACTGTGAGTCAACATATGTGCAAATCCCTAATTTGCAAACAATTTAACATGTCAGCGTTCCTCTGTGTGTTGTGCAAGCATCCAATATAACATACCTACGGTTCTGAAATGAGGTAACCTCTGCTCGCTAATAACACTTATTTCAAACTGTCTGGCTTAGGGAAAATACAGGCACATTGCTCTCTCTCTTGAATTGTCTCCTGTCCCTTTTCCTCCTTCACTGCCTCTAATGTGTTGTTATCTTAAAAATCAAAATGAATTCCTACATCCTCACATAGTTTCCATTTTAACTTTTCCAAGAATTTTTTGTGATCATGATGATTTTTTGAGACTTTCAGTTTATTGCTTCATATTGCATATTAGTGATAGGAAGCTTATTTTCTGTTGCATCCTTTGCAGGGTTTCCCCTAGAAATTGATTAGCATTTTCCCCTCATACATCATCTCCTGATTGTGGCTGTTTGTTTTATTTTTATTTGACTTCATTTTTCTCATCATGTAAAAAGGTTTTCCTTTTTTCCATTCATCATAATAAATTGCTGTAATTAATGATTTGATGCTCACATGCCATGTGATTGATCAGTCAATCATTAGACAGATCCTGGTGCAGTTAATCTCTCTAGCAATGTACTGTAACTAAGTGGCATTTTTAAACAATAGCTGTTCATCAGATATGTGTAGCCCCACTGCTTGTGTTCCCTGAAGCTTAATAACCCAACAATTATATTTCATCAAAATGTCAGAATTTCTTCTGATGTTTGTTGGGCCACTTTTCATTTGAAGAAAGGCAGAGTATGGTGTCTATGAAATGCAGGAAACCCTGCTATTGTCAATCAATAAAAGAAATGGCTAACTCTAAGAATTAATTGAGTCACATCTTAAGCCATCTGCTGCAGCCAAGCTCTTGAGCATTTAAATGCCTCTAAATGTTGATCTGATGCAAAAGAGTAATAGAAAGAATATCTTTAAACCAAATGACATGCAAACAACATTGGTGCAGGGTATAAAATGATTAATTTGAGGCCAGATGACTGTCTTGTGACCATGTAGTTGCGAACCATAACACAGAAACAATATTCTGTGCTGAGGTGAATGAGAAACAGCTCAAGGAAAGCAGCTTGAGAGGCAGATGTGTTTTGACAGAATTACATTAAGTTAAGGTTAGGAGGTTATTGAACATACCTCAAGAGGTGCTGTTACACTGAGGTGGGCGGGGGGAGGGAAGCTGAGGGATGGAGGATGGTAAGAAGGAAAGACAGAGTAAGGTGTGTGTATAAACTGAAAGAAAGAAGGGCAGGAAGAAAAAAAAGAGATAGAGGAGAGTAGGTGAAACAAGGGCACTAGCAACACACCATTGAGCCCCCGTTTTCCCCTGTTGTCGACTGTATTTTTTCTCTCTTAGTTCCTTTCTGACAGCTTTAATCAACACAATAAGGCTTGCTGAGATTTTATTATGGAGCCCTGGCCGCAAGGGCCCTTGAGGAAGGGATCAATGGATAGAAAGTTTCCAAAGAGAGGAGGGGTGGTATGATCAGGATGGAGAGAGGACAGGGGAGAGATACTCAGTAGATGGAGGTAGAGATACTGGGAGGGGCGATGTGGAAAGCAGGTGAGAGTTTGAAAGAGTGAAGAGAGAAGGCAGGGTGTAGACAGTGAGAAAAAAAAGATGAATACAGGGAGAGATTAAAGAAAGGAAGGAATCGATTGATGGCTAATGACACCCCCGCACAGGAGAGGGCTGAAATAATAGTGTCATGTGGCAACTTGATTGGCCCTGAGCAGCATGGGAGCCCACAGAGGAGCAGATCAGTCTCACACCTCTAGATTACAGGGTCAAAGGGCACACAGCAGAGAGCAGATCACTTTTGATGCTCTTTAATGGAAACAGAGGGAGGAGAAAGCACCTTAACCCCACATCTCATATACGGCACTCAAAGCTCAATGGTGTGTGAAAACTCTGAGTGTGAAAGAAAGACAGTGAGGAACTACACACACAACTTTCCTTATTAAGATAAAGGCACGTGTTTACGTTATGCATGCACTATTACGAATACTTTTTTGAACACTGGCATTTTTACTAGTAGCCATAATGACACTGTAAACAAAGTATTAGCTAAAACAGACTGTCACATTGTTAGCGTTGGCCTTAAGTTAATCCCAAGACTAACTACCCAGTGCTTTTCCCTTTGTGTTAAATAAGACTTAAAAACGTAAGTACTCTAGACTTTGAGACTAAAATGATAGAAAATAACATGTACTTTGCTCAAACACTTGATAAATTCAGCAGTCACTCATATTGTTGGAACACATTAGCCTCAATACTGATCACTTTTGTTTTCAGTGACAGAACCTACAATGATGTCAATATAAATGAAGCAAAACAATCTACCATCAAGTACTTAATCATCTTGAGAAGCCACAAAGAAAACCATTTCAAACCCCGTTGGCACACACATACTTTCTCGTGGACCAATTATAGATTCTGGAGATGTCTAGAGGAAAGCCAGGTTAATGTGAAATCCAGTAGTGAGCTGGTGTGTGTTTGTGTTTTAAGGTGTGCATGTATTTAAAATTTGCATGGACACCAGTGTTTTTAGATGCTCCTTTGTTTTCTTTATTTATATATTTACTTATTGGTCTCCAAGGAAACAACCAGCTGCTGGAACCTTTTATAAAAATTTGCTCAATATCCTTAAATAACAAGAGTACGTTTACATCCACAAATTGGAATGTTTATTTCCATGACAACAATATTCAAATTATTGAAAGAGGTCTCGAATCCATCTCTGTAGAATGGTGACAATGATTTTTCTCTTCTTTTCTTTTCTTTTCTTTTCATTTCTTTTCTTTTCTTTTCTTTTCTTTTCTTTTCTTTTCTCTCCTTCTTCATTCAGTGAAGCCTCAGTAATCTCTAGTCAGAGTTCGGTCGAACTGTTTCAGGTTCTCTCTGTACTGAACTGTAAAACTATCACCACTGACCCCTTTTTTCCTTTCACTAACATGCTTGACTGGCTGCGGTTGAAAGTGGGAAGGTGTGTGTGTGTGTGTGTGTGTGTGTGTGTGTCTGTGTGTACACGTATTTGTGTTTGTGTTTTGTGTGTCTGTTGGGCAAAGGATTTTTATTGTGTGCATTTGTGTGTGGTTATTCAGTCAGACAACATTTCTGTCCTCTACCCCTGTTTGTCTGTGACACACTCACCTTATTAAGTGCTCAGTAAATGCCAATAGACTCTACTCTCTCTTCCCTTTTTTTTTGCAGGCCCAGTTGCCCTTTTCCACCATTCAGTGCAACCAAGCACATGCCCAAACACATACATACACATTTAAAAACCATCATAATATTACTCCAGTAAATAAATCTCTTTTTGTACATTGATTTAAAATCAGGTTTTACTATTATTTATATTATATATGTGGTAATTTATAATATATATGTGATTATATATGAGGTCAGGGGTGGATAGTAAGGCATTACAAGTGATAGATATAAGTAAAAAATGTTTTTCTTATAAACACTTTTCGTGTTCATGTCTTTAGAATTGTATTTCTATGTTTTAATCAAGTATATTTTAAATGCCACTATTCTCCTTAACACTTTGTTTACTGTTACTTTGTAATCCATGAGTTTTGTTGCAAGTAGCCTAGTATTCTTTCCTAGGGGATTGACTTTAAAAGGGGAGGGGCTCTTATTCTTTATATGCCAAGTCACCAGCTGCCACAGTGAACAAGACAAACCATTTGTCTTTTAACTGACATGTCGTGATGACAAAAGGGCAAAAGCAGAACAAGAGGCAGCTTCCATCAACAATCCCATCCCACATCTGGTCACACTTTTTATACATGTGTCTAAAAAAAGACAGCAGAACAGAGTGTTTGCCATGCTTCCTGAAAAACTCTGAGATCTCTGCTCAGAAAAACTCCTTTTTAACCTTTACAGCACTGTGAAAGTTAGACAGTATTTGCATCTTACTTTATTAAAGTAGATTGCACATACTGTTAGTGAATATGTATCTAGCTAGCTAACATTACCATTTTCATTTTCAATATAACGTTAACATTTGGTGTTTTGATCTGTTTGGTTTTCATATAAAAATTTTAAATAATTATTAATTCTCAGTTATAAATATTTATTGACTTTAACTTTTGTGTGAGTTACTTTTAATGTTAGTGAATGCACTTTTACTTGAGAATAAATTTCAACAATTTACCTACCACTGTAAACATTTTTTGGCTTTAAAAAAATTACCGATATAAACTCAATGCACAGTCTGAGTCATTCTCTAATGGACAGCATTTTTTCCAGTGCATGCGCCAACTGCTCCCTCTGCTTCCAAGTAAACACAGAGCTAATGTTTACTACATGATGGCAATATGGAGGTCATGATTAGATGGATCAACCAGACGGACTATTTTAGTCTCTCTCTTAGTCACCGTTGACTTTTGTTGTGAGAGGTGTAATTGAGATGGAGTAAAGACAAGCCACATACTACTGATACCACTCAGTGGGTTCACAGAGGGAGGATGGGCTGAAGGTGAGCAACAATGTGTGGGAGTAAACAATAGATAAAGTCTGAGCAAAGATAGACAGACAGACACATAGAACATGTACACTTGGCAGCATGGAGGGAAGGATGCATGAGACATGTGGAGGGATTTCTGAGTGAAGTAGAGGTGCACAGCATGTTACTGGGTCCAGATATAAAGATGTACGAAGAAAACGAACAATAGAAGATAGATGTGCAACACGCTATCAGTACCCCCCGTGAGCTGAGGAGCAAAAGCAAGAAAAAATGCGGAAGAAAAAAGTAAGAAAAAAAATAATGATACAGATAAACTGTCAAAGCAGCAGTCAAACAGAGAGACATGTTTCATAATTAGTTGCCGTCAGCAAAATTGATAAAGATGGATGAAAGAAAAGAAAAGTGTTAAAATTACAGAGAGGAGTTTAAAGAATTGATTTGAAAGCAGGACGTGCATGAAGGTGGTAGGCAGCCTGTTGCTTTTCACCACAGAGTTGGAAGGCACACAGCAAGGGACAGGGACATCTCTGCACAGTATGACCCAGTGCTTTATGCTGCTGACTGACACCAACTGTATATGTTCATTCTATATGGTATACAGCAGGGGGATATTTTTAAAAAGGTGTCTGTCCACTTTTGTAGTGCCTTACTGCTGACTTAATGTGCTTTTAAATATCTGCTTTATTGTTCTTAGCAACTGTACGTCCTTTCAAATATCCAATAGTTAATATACCTACAACTCAGCCAGAAGCAGAAGAATATGAGGGAGGAATTTCCTACTTTGCTTTTTTGTCTTACCTTGAAAAAAAAAAAAGTAAATAAAAATACCAGTCCCATCAACTCTGCAGGCAGGCTCCTATTTTGCATATGAATTGCACAGTTTTTGAGCACACAGATAGTGGCCACTAATTTTGTTGTATAATGAGCAGACACAACTGTGCTCCTGTCAGCAGGAGGTTGGGATAATGAAAAATACATTACAGAGAGGTTTTGGGGGCTTGGAATCAAACATGAGAATCGCATTTCCTCTCCTCACCTGCACTTTGTTCCACATGCCGGTGATGTGGTCCAAGCAGGTACACAGTGCAAGCTCAAATCACCACAATCCGTCACACCAAAATCGCTCCGCTGCACCTCTCCGCCTACTTAAGAGCAGTCAAGTTCAGTGCAAGTCACTAAAATATCAAATGCCAGCAGATGAGAAAAAAAACCTTTGTGTGCATGTCGAAAATGTCACTTTACCAGCGCAAAGCCCCTCCGTGCTCCGTCATGAAAAACAGGCCTCTGACTCCTTTCCCTCTGCAGCACTCCTTTAGCTTTTTTTTTTTTTATCTCGTCATCCAAGCTTTTGGCAGTCAGTGCTTGGTCCATTGATGCTGCAAAAGGTAGAAAAAAAAAACAGAGCTCTAGGCCAATAAAGTATACGTCAATACCTGAAGAATAGTTCATGTGCGAGACACATTGATCGTGTGAAATCTATGCATGGGGGCAGAGCTGGCCAAAGCAATATTGCATTCACAGCACCTGGCCAACGAATAAGGTGCTCTTTGTATTCACTGTGAAAAAAACAGGATACTGTATTGGACTGGAACCTTAAATGATGATCAGTGAATGCTGATGAGGCTTTAGGTTAAAATGTTCTTAATAACGTTTAGAAAATGGATAAATTTAATGTGATTACTAAACAATCAGGGGTAACCTTTAAATAATTAAATTTGGTGACTCATTGATTCCACCATTTTAAAGTGATAATGTTCCCGGAGGAATAAACATAAAAAACCAACCCATTTTCTTTGTGGTCCTTGAAGTTGACCCATTGATTGAAAATGCCAGTTTAAGTTTTTAATGCAATAGTTTAATGTTTATACAACTTGAAAACATGTTCTTTTATGTACAACATGTTCAGCAAAAATAATGGAGTGTTTTTTCCATAAACAAAATTTTATAGACTATGAGGTATAGAATTTACCATGGACAGAGAACCACTAAAGTGACAAGGAGATAAAAAGTTGGTGGCTAAATACATGCAGCTCTGGACTTTTTGGGAACCCCAAAATCCAATTAAAACAGCTAGCTCAAAATATATAAACGCAAAAATATTTTTTGCATGTCCCCCAACTCGCCTCCGTATATTCATCTTTCATAATATTGATAATGAAAAAGGTAAGAAAAAGGTGTTACCTTACAAACTATCTGGCTATGCAGACACATTAACATGGCACAAAATAGTCTCTTCCAGTGGTGGTTGGTGAGATCTGTTTGTTTTTTTTGTGCACACAAAGAAAGACATGCTTGTATTCAGTAACGGGCGCACACAGAACGCATAATGTATTCACAAGCAGCCAAGCTTTTTCTTTTCACTGCCATTCAGGCGTCATGTTTTCCCACACAGATGCTATCAGCTGCAATAAGCCTGTGTGGTCATTGCTATTCAAAAACCATCTTGTCGCCCATATATTGTGTATATTGGCAGACTCTAATAGGAACAAATTACTGGCTGAAGTTTGTATGGGCTGGCTGATTGGCTGCTGTGTTGACTTATCGATGAAGTTCCTGTTAAATATTTAATGTATATCTGAGTGTGTATTTAGTGACACTGTAATTGTCACTTACAAATGACTACATTAACTTGCAGTGCACAATTTTCATCTCACAGTAGGCTCTCTGTGTGCTGCCAGTTGAGTGATTCTGTTGATTTTGCGGAGATGAACATTGATCAACCTTTTACTAAAAGACAGTGTGCTTGTGTATATACTCAACATCTGCTCTGCATTATAATTTCTGGCTTTGCTATGTTGTAGCCTGGTTATATAGTTGATTTATTGTTGTTTGATGCAGGTAGCAGTGATATCATTTGTCACTGCCTGTTGTGTATGTTTGTTTTGCAGCAGGGCAAATGATAAAATATAACATTACAATAAGTTTTTACAAATACCTCTGCTGATATTGTGACAATGTTGTAGTGAACACTGTATTTCACAAAATATCAACACAATGAGATTTCTGATATGCAATCATCAGTAATGTGACTACAGTGACAAAGTGAGCAAATGTATATATAAGAATAGCCAGAGCAGTCTGATGTGTTCAGAAAATTACATCATTTTATTGTAGTAGACCCTTTAAATTCAGGATAGCTACACATTTACTATGTCATGACAAAAGGATACCCAAAATCTGATATCAACCATTTAATACCATCTGATATTGTGATATGATACAAGAAATCTGAGATGATGTCCAGTATTATATCCCAGTATTTGTATAATACTTGCCTAGCTCTGTTTGTGTGTAAGTATTTGTGAGAATTCAGATTTAACGGAGCGCTGAATTATTTAACAGTTGCAGAATCCATTTGGTATTATATACAGTAAATGTAAAGAGCACAAGAGCTGTGTGTGCATCTGGTTCCACAGAGAAAACATCATATTGCCAGATGTGATTTGGTTTATCTCAAATGGGATTACAAGATACTGCTCTTTGTCAAGTATCAAAAAAAACCTCAAAACCAAGAAAATACTAAGTATTTTATACATAGTGTGAAATCATGTGTTTATGTTAATGATTTTAACTAAATTGCCACAGAATAGAACCAAACCTTCCATTAACATTACACAAGTTACCCTGGGGGGCTCCACTTTTTTAAAATAATCATCAAAAGGCCTCCAATTCCCATACCGACATGCCTGGTGACAACTAACAAGCGAAAACAATAAAAACACATCCTGTTTTTAAATGTTTAAACATTAAACCTTTCATTTTAAATCTTTCCTTCTCAACTGAGGTAAATGATGTCTGTCTTTACAACCTTGGTTCTAAAACAGTCGGGGAGGCAGTGCTAAACAGAAAACTAAAAACAGAACTCACTCATTGCCAACTAAAAAGAGTTTCTGAACCCTTGTTCTAGTATTTTTTTTTACAATCATGTGTCTAAAAGTGGTAAACTTGCCATGTCCTTGCTTGGTGCAGCTGTTCTTTGTGAGTAAGTGTACTTCCTGTAGCTTCAGTATTTACTGTTATCTACTTCTGTCTTTATGCTTGATGTTCTGATTGATGACCTATGTGCAGCATTTTTGTACGCTTTCTATACATCTATGAAAGTTTGTGTGTGTATGTATGTGTGTGTGCGTGCAAGTGTATATGTGTGTTTCCACATGTAAGATCCCTCAGTCCCTGATAAGACATGGGCTGGAGGACAGCGGGGCATCCCTGCCTGGGGAGTAACAAGCATCAGCCGGGATCAGACGCTCTATTGGTGTGTTTGTGCGCATGTGTGTCTGTGTGTGTGAATATGACTGTGAGTGTGAGTGTGTGTGCGTGTGTGTGTGTGAGCCCTTGTCTGAGGGCATTGCTGTAATTGGATGTCTGATTACTGTCAGATAGTGTGTGTAGGAGAGAGAGTGAGCAATAGAGAAAAAGAAATGCCAGGAAAAATGAAAGAAAAGTCTTCTCTCAGGGAAAGAGAGGGAGAATACCAGCAAGTGTAGAGTAGAAGAAAGTGAGATCAAGGCTTAGAAGTCAGAGAGAGAGAAATAGAGAGTCCCAGATGGAGAAGTGACATGTTCTCTCTTTGTGATCTTTGAGCTTAACGTTGACCTTGTGCTTTTTATCTGTGGCCCGACATCCAATCACACCTTACTTATCTCTCTCCTCCATCGCCTTATATGCCACATCTTCTCATCTTTCCATCCTTTACGCATTTCTTCCTTCCCACCTTCTTATCCTCCGTGATGTTTACCCCACCTACCCTTCATTTCCTCCCTCCCCTCTGTCCATCTATATCCTCCCTCCTATCTGTCCCACCCAATTCTGTCAGTCTCCTACCATCTAGCAGAAAGCCAGCGGGATTAATCTGATTGATTGGAAGTATTGGTGATGCGTGACAGGTGGCAGAAGGTCAGATGAGTCAATGGAGACGTTAACTGACTTGTCTCTTGCTTGAAGACTCCCAGAACAAATCTCTAGTTGCACTTGTCAACTCTCACCACAGGACTGATAGTAAACACTTCATTTCAAAAGACTGCCGGGCTCTTTCTGTAGCAGATGAGATTGCAGAGTTAAGCCTGGAACACGCACATCCATCTGTGTGTAAACAAAGGCGCACGGCTGTTGATTGAAGGCATTTGCGTTGCTGTTTAGCTTTAGTCTTGTACAGATTTTGTGTGTATGATTTTCAGTTTCCGTTCTTGTGCAAAAACATGTACAACTTTATTTAAAGAAATCTAATTACCTCAATATAATGTTCTCACTCTGTTATAGAACCTGAAGACGGGAATAATGATGGGATGGCAAGGAAATTTCTGCTGATGAGTGGATCAAATATATGTGTGTTGTTGACAAAATGGTTACAGTTACAGGCCTTAACTGAAATGGCATGTTGATTGTCACTGAGGAATCTCTTTATGCATGTACCAGTAATTACAAAATCATGAAACTTTGAATACTTACTCATTGAAGTCATAGCTTCCACCTACTGAATGCACATCAATGTGCAGTGCTTCTTTGCGGGGAAAAGAAACTGTTGCGCAAATTTCTGATCACATCTTGCATTTATTTAGATAGCATTTTATTTAGTAGACAACTTGCAATATCCATAACTTAAACTGCTGCATTGTCTCTCTTCCCTCTGCCCAGAAGTATGAAATTCAAGGGTGGGGTGGGCATAAGAGGGTTTTTTAATAATTTTTATTTTTGCAAACAAAGACCTGCCTGCGTATGAACCAATGCCAGTTGCAAGTATGATGTGTTAGAATGGTTGTATCAGAAAAAAAGGCTGCTTTCTACAGAGATGCACATACACACAAGTACAGACAGGTTGTTTTTCTCTCTTTGGTTCCACAGACAAACACACACACACACACGCACGCACACTCCCACGGACACACACACACAGATACTCACTCGCAAAATGCTCCATACAGTTGGTGTCCACCTGTCTTTCCTCAGACCTAAGCAAGTGCTGACTTCAGCTAGACTGCTCGGCTCCCGCAGTGAAGACAGATCTGCCATCCAGCCCACACTCCAACCACCACACATACACAAACACACACGCAAACACACACCTACTGTCTCAGTGAAGGCAGGTGGAGTAAAGTGTTAAGAGGCTGAGATCTTCAGACTCTCTTTGTCTCCTTTCCTGTCTTGCTCACTCACTCTTTGTCTCTCTTGTGAGTTTTTTTGTCTCTTTTCTTTCCCTCTCCTTACTCCAACCTCCCAATACTTCCCTGGCATTCAGACAGGCTACATCCCTGCATCTCCCACTGTCCTGCACACACACACACACCCACCCACACACACACACACAAACGGGAATAATGAAAGATGTCTATGTCTGTACAAGGTTCAATCTGTTCCTGCTGTTCTCTCACAGTTTTAGATGTCTGTATACTGAAAAGCTGCACAGCCTGTCCTCTAATAAAATAAAGATGAAGCAAAAGTCAGAGTCCTGCTTTTAATCCAGTCATTATGCAGAGCTGCTGCCCCACAAAATTCACCCAAGAGAAGTAAATTATATTGACACCCAAATTTTGTCCTTTTTTTAGCTGTCAGAGTGACATCTCAACATGGAGATTCTAATCATTTTCTGCGAAAGTAGAGAGATACATGTCATATCTACAATAGTGAGTAATTTGAAAATGAAAATAATCTAGATGTGCAAGCAGGAGGGGCAATGTTTTACAATAGCTGTCATGGCTGTTACTTTCGATAATGCAACTGCAGGGTAGATGGATAATAAGGGTTATTCACTATGCGTACTACTGTAATATTAATGTGATGAAAAACAAGGGTGTCATGTCCTTCATGTTAGCGTCCATGTTTTCCTTTTTGCTGACATAAATTGGTGATTTTCTTTTGCAGCATACCATTTGTTTTCAGCAAGTATAAACCCTATAGCATAAATATATATTATTAACTATCATTCTATTATATATCTTTTTTTGAACATTGCCCCGCAAAGTGTCTATATTCATGATTTATAAGCATGTACAAACATTGGTAATACTGTCTATAAGATATTTAATGTAGCTGTAGGCAGATTTGATTTTTCTCTAGTGTATCTAATCTATCAACATTGTAGATTTCTTGCAGCAAATTAAAACTGTGTTTGACTTCTGAGTTTTTTTACAGTAATTGATTATCTGTTTATACACCAGCCTTATATCTCCTTATAATAAACTGGTGTGTTGGTATGTTGTAACCCATTTTTTAATGTTTATATGCTTGTAAAAGCTTGATAAGGAGATTTAAAGTTTCCCAGTTGGGATGCATTAGAAAACCAGGGTTTTATCTCGTGATCTTCTGTTCTTTGCTGAAGTCTAGAATGTTTCTATTGAAGATTTACTACAGTGCTGTAGGTACGACTGCATTATTAATGCAGAATCCAAGAAAGGAGGATTTCTGCAATGTCTATAATTTTAATAACAACTCATATTGGATGCAGCCTGAGGGATAAATCCTGTGGCTATCAGTGTATTTTTGAATCGTGCTATAATATACAGAGGCTCAAGTGTGATTTTTTTTTTTTAGATAGATACCACAAATTATTGTATTTCGTCAGAGCACCACTTGAAATATTTTTATTATGCGCGCAGTAGATCATCGCAAATATCCAATATCCATTCACTGATGCAAACTGCTGCTTCAATTTACGCTGTGATAACATACAGCGCCGCAGAGACATCGATCACAATTTTATCTCAGTGTGTATTCACACCGTGCTAATCGAACGGACATTTACGAAACTTTATTCAATTTCTGTAAACTAAAGCAACTCTGCCCATCTTCTCCACACCCTTATCAGTTCGCCATTATAGCAAATTATAAGCAATTTCAAGCTTAAAGCTGTTACGGGTTCACATAAACTTTTCCACCTCAGGCTTGTTTCAGGACCGAACAGGATCTCTTCTAGTTCGGGTTAGGACCATCTTAAATTTCCAAACCCATTTCAGCCTCTAAGGCCCGTATCCTTGGAGGCATATTTTAATGGGAGGATGTAAATTTCCTGGGACAGCGGTTCCGTGGGTGTTGTCAATGATTCATTAGAAAGCCTGGGGAGAAGTTTCAACTCAGAGTGAAAAAAATGCAGAACACAATATTTACCGCACCACTTCATCCACACTCGAGCGAAGCCAGCGTGTGAGCCGTGGCATACAGTAGTTACTGGAGTGCACAGAAAAACATGCAAAGGCGAACATTCATAGAAAAAAATTCACACAAGTGCATGTAAGAAGCCACACACACACACACCCACACATAAATCAGTGACTTCAAAGGCCCACGCTGCGCTGCCCCAAGCCATGAACAAAGCATCGAGAGGCAGAGGGCAACTTTTAATTTTAAAGCAGTGCTAATGAGGATTTGAAAGAAAGAAAGTGTGCCAAAATCAGTGTGTGTGCATGTGTGTGTTTGCTGTATGTTTGTGTGAGAATTTCCCCAGCAGTAACCGTTCACTGGCAGGTATTTCTGCGGCGGTGAATGCAGTGGGCGGTTTTTATCAAAGAAACGCTCGCTAAGCTGGAGAAAGAAATTTAAGTCTTCCTGCATGGATTTGTTGTGCACCTCATATGTTATGTGCTAATAGTAACAACAGACTTGCCTTATGTCTGTGTGGTTCTGTGTGTGTGTATTCGTCTCAGAGATGCAGGGGCACGCACACACGCACACACACACACACAGACAGAAAAATTGGCGAGGGTGACACAGATTTATCTTAATGGAAAAATTATTAAAGACAAGGACTTTGATTTCACTGGCTTCCTTTCATTTCGTAACATATTCACATCTTGCGCAGAAATGTGTGTGTCAGCACTCAAACACACAGACACACACGCACACACACACTCCAGTACAAGTGGCATAAAGGCAGCTTTAAAGTTATACTCATTACTCATCTTGCTTAGCAGGGAACCACATTACTGTCTCTGTGTGCTAAGCCAGTAATTCCGGTATAAATACATTACAGGATGCATGGGTGTATTAGTGAGTGTGTGGGGTTCCCCTGCAGTGTTGAATAGAGGTTTTGTGCTTTGGTATAGTGAGCTGTACGCAATGATGCAAATGACTGCCATTGGAGCCATCTTTCCAAACAATACCTTTAAAATTGCCTAAAGATGCATTCAACTGTGAAAAAGGGAGAGATAAGATGATAACTGAAAAATAAAAGGAGAGGGACAAAGAAATATAAATAAGGGGTTGGGGGGGGCACGAGAAATAAGATGAATATAAAGAAGAAGGTGGCTATTTCCACTGAGGCTCATAACTTTCATTGGAAATACAGCAACTACTGACTGTATGTTGGTAAGTTTAATTTTTAAAAGGTTGAAAATTGTAGCTGTATTGTAATTGTATTGAAAAAATTCTAGTGCCATTTATTGTACACTCCCTTAATGAGTGTATTTAAAAAAGTGATATTTTTCAGTTCCTCTTCTCACATTATTTGAATACTTTGGACATGTTTTCCCTGAAAAGTTTGACAAGTTTCAGGTGAGAAGAAAATGACAGGAACAAGATACACACAGTGAGAAGAATTAGTCATTTTTCCCTCCCTATTCATGCCACTGTTAGTTAATGGATGAAATGGCGCAGAGAGAGAGAGTAGAGAGTGTGGGAGTGAAGCAGGCTGTTAATTAAACGTTGAGACAGCAGTGTTTCCTGTCCTGAAACAGAATGAATTTAATCTCAAAACAGAATGGAGTTAATTACCCACTGTAAGGGGTTTCATTTGGAGAAACAGTGGACACACTTAACATCGAATTTATAACCACAGCTTGCACCCTCTTTTCTTGAATGGCTACAGAGAGGACAGATAAATGCAAATGCACATCAAAATCTGCACTTTTATGCATGCATTTGCAAAAATTACTTTATGCTCTCCAGCTCATTGGTTAGAATCTTCATGCCCATGAAGGTGGGCTATTAGAAATATGTTTTAAACATTCCCTGAAAGAAGTGAACAATCTAGGTATATACACACACACACAGATATATATATATAAATCGACTAAAATGATCAGGGTTCAGTAACATTCTGTTCCACATTGAAACATCTGTTTTCATCTGTTTTGGAGATAACTGAGAGCTCAGTATGTTGTTACATCTTAGGAGAGCCCATAATTCATTTTGCTCATTGTAGATGAACGTGCTACAATTGTTAAATTATGTAATGAACTGGCTATTAACTGTGATCCAATACAGCTGAGACCACGCTTTTATCTGAAGTGAACAAAGAGAATTTCTGACTGGTCTCGCATTAGTATGCTTGGCCTGTGATGTGATGATGTCGCTAAACAATTAATTATCCAGTTTTTACACAATCAGGCAAATTACGAGCCTGCAGATTGTGCCGTTGGAGGCTCAGGAGACGAGCGGGGGGAAGCTGAAATAGTTCTGTCCATATGTCCGTAACGAGTGATGCTTCAGTTTAAGTTGACTAATTTAGACTCTATCTAAAAATGAGGGACATTACAGACATTATAACTGTCACATCATATGGTTTATTCTTCTGTTTATTTGTGTGATAATACATATCTGATCCCATTAGCCACAGTTGTGTTTTTTTGAGAAGAATTTGGCAGCTGTTGGATAGTTATTTAATTCGACCCGCAGAGAGCCTTCACACCATGTCAGGTGCCTGAGATTGGAAATTTTTTTTAACTTACATCTTGACTGAAATCAATACCGGCGCTTATAGTTCACAGGAAGTCTCCCTCACATCTAACCACAACTTTTTCTCTCACAAAGAGCCTTTCACTCAACCTCAACAGATGCCACCAAAGCATGGCTTGGAAAAGGGGTGTTATTGTTGACAAGAATTTTGCCATTCCTTACTTTTCCTCTACATTTCTAGTTTTCCATGTGAAGCACATCCTCTGTCAGGGGTGTCATGTGTGAGGGTCCTGATGTTGAATCCCTCTTCCAAAGATGGCATCATTCAACAACTTTTACTTTAAGCTACGTTCTGAGAGATGAAAAAAAAAGAAAAAATGATGATGTTTCTCCTGACGTAGCTTTGCAGCTTTCCTTTTTTTGTGCGTTTGAGTGAGTGGAAGACTGAGATGTGTATGCGTATTTTGTCTCTATAACCATTATCCTTGAGAGACTTTTAATTTGAGGCTAATGACTATTTGTTTTAACAGTCATGCATGCTGGTATACGTGCGTCTGCTTGGGTACAAATGTGTGTGTGTGTGTTTGTGATTAAGGGGTGTGATATAGTGAAAGCGACAGACTGTACAGATGTTCAATAAATGGGCTGGAACAGGCTGGGAGGAAAGGGGACATCATTCACACTCTCTCTCACACACACACACGCACGCCTGAGATTGACAGAATTAAACATAAAGACACACACTTTAGCACACAATCGAAAATACACTCACTTAGTCTTATTGTATGCTGGTTTGGGATAAAACCAGATGTAATAAATGACAATGACATAATCCTATATACTTGCATACACACACCTTTACACCTTGAGCTAGGCTAATGATTCAGTGGAGCAGAGCTAATTAGCAGTTCAGAATCTAAATATAAAGTAGTGCAAAAGAGTGTTGGGTTGTTGGATATGGTATGTGTGTGTGTTAGAGAGTCAGAGAAAGAGAGAAAGGAGGCGGGAGCGAATGAGTGAGAGTGCTCTTGAGTGTGTGCTTATTTATGTGGGCGGCCATTTGTTTAAGACTCCAAGTCATTCAAAAACTGTTAAATCCATTACGTCCTCGTGTTTCCAGGGGTTGAATGTGAACAATTTGTGTATTTGTATGTGTGTGTGTCTGTGTGTTTTAGCAAAACATATTTCTCATTATCACATACTGTGAATGAAATTACTAATATTTCTGTCATTGCTAATGTTGTCACCTCCAACAAAAGGTAATGAAGGAGTGTGAAGTGGGTACAATGCGTGTAGTGTTGTGTCTTTAAATCAGAGTGTTGCTCCTTTTTTCTTTCTCTCTCTTTTCTCACGGTTATATCTGTTGTGATCTACACCTCCTTTCTTGCTCATAATTTCCTTGTAGCACATTTAAAAAATCTCTCTTCAATGCTTTCCATCTTGCTGTCATTGCTTTTCTCCCCACTCATATTTCCTATTCTTCTTTTTCCTCTTCCTCTCCTGTCCATTTCTCATTTTCTTCTCTACAGTGTGTTTTTCTTTCCTGTGTCCTTCATGCCTCCATCCCTACTTCTGCCTCACCTGTCTCACCTTTTGTTTGTTTTACTCTTCTTGTCTACCTCCTTCATACCTTCTCTGATTCCTATTTCATAGCCTGTCTGCTTTGAGTGAATATTTAATATAGGGACCAAATCTGCCATATAGATCTTTATTAAATATTGCTTGACTTGTTGCTTGTGCCTATGATTAAACAAGCTCCCTAATCACTAAAAAATGATACCAAATCTCATACTTTGAATTCTTCTTGAGTTTCTCATCGTGGCTGCTGTTGTTGTGCTAACTGACCATTTATACTGATATTTATCTCAAACTTGCTGAGGCCGCTTGTACTAGAACTACATCCCTTCAGTGTACCAAAGGGAGTGTTTACAACCATGTTTGCAACTCAGTTTTATGGGCCGAAGTCCTGGGAGAGCAACTAAATGACCAATGAATATAAAATCAGAAAAGGCAAATCAGCAACTAAAAAACATTTGATGCATCCATTCTTTCTTTTTCTCTTTCTGTCCCAGGTGGTGTGTGTATTGCCCAGTCCTTGAAGATCCCCAGGGAGCCCAGGCCAGGGGAGTTTGACAAGATCATCAGACGCCTGCTGGAGACCTCCAACGCCAGGGCCGTCATCATGTTCGCAAATGAGGATGACATACGGTACGTGCTACGCACTTTTAACAAGTGCCCAGCTGCCAGTCATCATAGTTTTTCTATTGCCAGTACTTCAGTATCATATTTTATTGAAATTTTGGCTTATTATATAATCATAGCTTATATATACCAGATGGTAGCTGTGATGACAAACTACTCCTCCAAGAAAGTAATAATATCATTAATGAACAAACTGCAGATATTGATACAGGAGTTGAATATTTCACTAATTATTTTCTGTAAGCTTATTAGCTTGTTACAGTTATTGCATTGTGAAGTTGTAAGCCTTTTTTAGACAAGCAATTTCTATTTTTACTTTCACATCATTAGCTGATGTGAGGAGTTCACTGTCTTGATTAATGGGACATGAAAAGCACATAGCCAACAAGGATCCAGCCAGAGGCATCAAGCGTCACCTCCTCCTGTTGTTTTTCTTTCCTCCACTACACAACCACTTTAATTATCTATTTTTCTTACCTAAACAGACGAATTCTGGATGCAGCCAAGAGGAACAACCAGACAGGACACTTCCTGTGGGTGGGTTCAGACAGCTGGGGGTCCAAAATCTCCCCTGTGATTGGCCAGGAGAGAGTGGCCGAGGGAGCCATCACGATCCTTCCCAAGCGGGCATCTGTGGATGGTAAGAAAGTGTGTGCGAGTGTGAAGAAAACGCAGACGCATTCAATGACATCATGTTCAAATGTTATTATGCAAACGTACTGTCGGGAACTGAAAAAAGTGGATTATGCTAAAAATATTCACTCATGCTGTGACAACTGTTACACTCATGGCTGCGTGACAAATGAAAGGAAGCTCAAGTTGTGTGGGTGTTGGACGTCTAATAGATCAAATTAAGGGGACAGGGGGAAAGGCCAGGAACCGAAAGTGAAATACACTCATGTTCCTTCACTCTCAATCCCAGCAGGCAACAAGATTTCGCCATTAGACCCGGCAGCATATCCTCATTTGCTCCCTGTCAGAGCTCTATATTAGATAATTGACTCCTGGAGGGACACAAAGGCGACAAGATAAAAACCTAAAGTGAGGGAGAGAGAGCCTATGTAGAGGGTTAAATTAATCAAAGTCAGCTTTGGCTTGGCGGCATGAGGGAACAAGCCATGGGGTCTTCATGATAGACAGAGAAGTTGTGAGTGACGGAACCAACAGAGGAATTATGAAGAGTGCACACACCGCCAACATTTTATATGATACACCTGACAGTCTAATGCAATCAGTTTTAATACCCATGGAATGGATGGCGCCATGCTTGTAATGGGACTCATTAGAATACCTGCATTATTTATTTTATTTATTTATTTCAGATTTAATGCAAGGATAAACCCCTTGAAATAAATCACCTTGTTTTCAATGGGGTTGTTTGAACTGTTATCCAAAAGCAACCAACAATATGTGACTTTACCTTAAAAACTGCAAGAATTGTCATATCTGCAATGGAAGATAGTGATAGTGATGTACTTTTGAATTATTTCTCATTCTTATGGGTTAAGACACAATCTGAGTTTTCCATCAGGGATGGAAGATGTCCTGATGTCAATGGGAGAAGGACAGCAAGCAGTGGTCTTGTTACACAGTGACTGAAACTCCCTTTTACTAGTGAATGACTAGCAAGCCAATCGGCAGTGGCATAGCATGCTTAAAGGGTTGGGCTATATGGGTTTGACCATGACCTGGGTGGAGGATGGGTTGGAGCCATTCATACTGTGGTAGTCAAGGTTTCTTGCAGTCAAAGCCATCCATGGCAGAATTCTCAAGGACGTCACTGCTGTAGGAGATGAAGTACCTTGCCATATTAATTCCTTCAAACCTCTTTTTTCTTTTTTTTACATTTGGATTTTTAAATGGATAAAAGCAGCCAGATTTGACACGTAATCTCATACTCTTTGTGAAAAGCTTAACAAGCTGTTTTCCTCTGCTTCCAGTTTTTGTGCTCAGCTTTGCTAATCATCCATTTGCTCCAGCTTCATATATAATGTACAGCTTCCCACAAAGAGTAGTATTGACCTTCTAATCTTGCTTTGAACAAGGAAGCAAATAATCAAGCTTTTCAAAACGTCAAAGTATTTCCTTAATCGAAATACAGTCGGAACTTCAGCACCCTGAATAAGTGACCACTTTGTGGAAGCTATTACATTTCTAATATGAAGGAACTAAACTTAAAGTTGTTTCACAAATCCTACAGTTCTGCAAATGCCTTTATTTGAAAGAGCATCGCATCTGTGATCACAGTAAGAGCATGTGATCTCGGCTGATATGCGCCATCTAAGCTACACAGTAGGTGAAATCTCTGTTCCCAGCAGTCTAAGTATCAATTGTGCTTCACAGGTGCACACAGGACCAGTTTCTCTGACAGCAGAGGAGATTAATCAAGGCAGCTGCTGTCAGCTTTTACAGCGAGTCAGGCATTGCACAGGCTGTCTAAGTCAGTCTGATAGTCCCCAGCGATTTCCCCACCCTCCGAGGTTTGTGTCTCATGCACTGCAGTGCCCCAAAACTACAGTCCCAGTGGTATCAAAATGACACCTTCTTTTTATTAGTGAAGTTTAATGCTTGTTTGCAGTCTTCTTGGGACTTACATGAGGTCCAGAGGAACAATAAATAACTCCTACAGTGCTTGAGGAGCCAAGACACAGCTGATGATGTTAATGAGGGTTATAATGCATTATGGCGATAAAAAAGTGTCTTCTAAAAAATCCAGTTTGCCATCGCAAAAAAGTTGTTTTCCAATTAATTTTGGTATGAACGAAGTGGTGCACAAGTACAAGGACTGTTTTTGTCTCTCATTTCTCTTTTCTTTCACCCATCTCTTTATCTCAGCCTGCCAGCCTCTGACAGGTATTTCCATTCCCGTGAGTGGAGAAATGTGTTCCTCCCTGATTCTCTCCTCTTCTCTAGTTATTAAATTGGACAAGTTGCCAAGGTAGACAGTGAAAGCTCATTCCAAAACGTTTGCTTGCCCTGCTCATGGCCTCAGTATTCAATGGGAACTTCTACACTGGATGGCTCCACACAAATGGCTTTTTAGTAATACTTTACATCCAAAGGCCATTCATAACACACAGTAGTCCTTTGTGGGTCAAAACATATTACACAGCCATGAAGACCTAATTCTTAATGCAGACAGGCTCAGTGGATATTGAGCCTTTAATATCAGAATGATGCTGGTTAAGTTATCTCTGTGAACAGACCGATGTATTTAGAACAGATTCACAAAGAAAAAACTGAAATCCATCTTTACCAGTGTATTTGAACTTTTACACTCTGTCCTTTTTTTTATTTTTTACAGCCTTTGATCGGTATTTCCGTAGCCGTTCGCTATCCAACAATAGAAGAAATGTTTGGTTTGCTGAGTTCTGGGAGGAAAACTTCAACTGCAAGCTGGGGATGCACGGTAAACGGCCAGGTAGCCTGAAGAAATGCACAGGTAAGACTTTACTCTTTGCTTGTTTCACCATATGAGGTGCTGGTTTTCACCTTTTATAAGAAAAAAAACCTCAAACATCACAATGCCCAGCAACCAAAAAGGCCCCACATCCTCCGTAGTTGGTAATGAGGGGAATTTCTTTTGGATTGCTCTGTAGCTCATAAAAGGGATAAAAATGCTGTTTGGAGGATTTACACCTGTTACAGAGGCAGTAGCAAATGATTTGGATGGTTTCAGAAAAGGAATTTCACTTCACAAATGTTTTAATGATGGTTGTAAGATTTACTCTTTACCAATTCTGCCATGAGGTCAGTTCTGATTGCTCTTCTTTTATCCCTTCACAGCATAAACTAATTGGCGTCATTCTGCTTTTTCGTTTGATGCAAAACCAAACACCAAAATGCCAATTGGTGCAGCCTCCAGTGAAACTAACTGAGAAACGGCTTTGTTTTTTTTCCACCTTTCTCTGACAATTTTCTGCAGCCTCAAATTTTCACAATACTGAACTCACCAGAGAAATGAGCTCACTCTTAAAGTAATTGTATTGTTGCCTTTTCAAATTAAGCCTGCCCATACATAAATGCAGATTAAATACATCACTGTTGATGATCACTCCAGCTGTTGGACTCCATGTAGCAATGCAGCTCATCAAAAACAATTGTTTGTGTTCTGAAAGCCACATTGTCTGGGGTCTGTGTTTGTATGTGTCTGTGTGCAGAATTTGTGTTATTATTTGTACTGTAAAACTCACCTCTTGTCATCATTTTTTGAGTGCGTGTTCATGATATGTGGTTCGACCTGCGTTTTGCTGTCGTTTCAAAATGCTGACAGCTTGTTATTTTACACAAGGCCAGGCGCTGCCAGTGATGTGTAAACCTGTGTGTCTTGTGCTGTGTGTGCATGATCTATTTAGAGCTTCCTGTGCACTTTCACAGTGTCTACAGCTGCCTCTGGCTACACAAAATACAGCAAACGTACAGCAGAGTTAGAGATGCCTTGAGACGTTACCTGTGTTTATGTCCGTGAAACATGAACATAAAACTTTTTTTTCCTGTTCATGCTCTGTATGACCCCAGGCTGCTGTGATTGAGTCTGTTTGTTTATGTGCTTGTATGTCACGGTGAGTATTCCCTCGCCGATTCCCGCCATTAGTTCACGTAATTAGGTTTGTAAGGACAGCGACTCCCATTGACGGTCTATTACTCGCCGTGGCATCTGTATATGTGGGCATGTATGTGTCGAGGGGCGCTGTAGTTGGGCGACAGAGTCCATTAATTCCAAGTGCTGGGGTCGGCGACCTCCAAATCATCAACACAGAAGCCAATCAGCAGCCTGCTGCTCAAGGTCGCCGTGGTGACTCAGCTGACGGGAGGATGTGGAAATGGGTGTGATTATAGTATGTGATTGGGCTTAGAGAGAAGAGACAAATAGAAAAAGAGACAGTGTCAACATGTGCAAATAAGATAATAAACAGGAAGAGGATGTGAAAAAATAATGTTTGGTTTTACAAATTAGAAAACAGGAGACAAAAACACGATATTAAAATTCATGAATCATTGAGGAAACAACAAATGAGAAAAGGACAATCCAATAAGACAAATTTAAAACCGAGAAAAATTAGAGGAAATGAGAGTGAAAAGCTTCTAAATCTGGGCTAATTTTGTCTGAACAAGACCTGATCTTCATCCTCAGCAAGGTTTGTCAAATAACCCTTGTAAATATATATATATTTTTTTAAATATTACTGCAGAAAAAGCATTAGGAAGCATCACATTAATACACCAGTTAAGTAGGGGTACCAAAAATTAGCACTTAAGTACAGCACTCAAGGGTAATTATATTTTACCACAGTCCAATACAATAACAGCTACAATTTTTTTTATTCAAAATCAGAAACATTTGCTATATATGCTACAAAGCTACCAAAAGCATTAATAGGTTTTGAAAACATTTTGAATGTATATGTAAAACTTAGATGCCATCTTTTATGTTTTTCAAAACAAAAACTATTTAGTCAACATTTTATCAGAACAATATTTACGATTTGACATTTTAATTGCACTCTAAACATTGCAATTCCACTCAAAAGGCTGTTGGCAAAAAAGAGATGGTGCCATCATTAACACTAACACAAAAAAGTGTTGTTTAAAATGGTTTAATTCTAATAGACGCCACTAAAAGATATAGAAAATGAACTCCCTGAATGTCACGGCACATGTTTGGAATTCTGCCTGCAATTCGGAGCAGTTGTTTGGTTTTGTGTGATGCCGGATGAGTGCATCAGGGTTTCATCAGTCAGCGTACAGCTGAGGCTTCCTTCCCCTGCGTGACTCATGTAGCTCCTCTGCTTCTTTCTTTCAGTCCCACCTGCAATATGTCTTGTTTTTTTCTTGATTCTTTTGTAAGATCAAAACAAGTTACATGGAACTAATGTGTACTTTATGGAAATGCACTCAGTATTCTGTGGAAAGTAAAAACACGCATACACTTTTATAGTTATTATGTGATATCTTTCAATGGGGTATATTTGTGATTTTAACGGTGCCAGACCTCCTTTTCAGTTATTTCATTTAAATAATTTCTTTATAGTACATTACCTCAACTATCATCTTTTATCATTTCATGGAGAGAATAGTAAGCACAAAAGAAAAGGGAAATCCAAGGCACCCAGACTTTCCAGTGAAGTAAAAAGCTTTTTTTTTTTTTAACTTCTCAGGCACAGCAGATACGTTGTAAGCACATCAGCCCGGACAACTCAGATACTGAAAAAGAAAAATCTGTTCTGTTGAAAGCGTGCAGTCAGGTAAAACTGACGCCCGAGGGGAAGCTGACTGAAGCAGACACCAGATTATAGATAAGCCTAGATGCACACTTACATGCTCGCAAACACTGACATGCCCAGTGGCTGCAGATAAAATCATGGATGAGCGCACAAGCTTGTGTTAATTAATGTGGTACTTTGACACCTGATCCTCGAGTACCACTGCCTGTATATAGATGGGAGTGTATGTAAGTCTTACAAGCTCTTGCTTTTTTGCTTTCTCACACTCATCCACCCACCCCTTTTTTTGAAATAGATCCACTAAGCTAAACTCTGATACAGAATTCTCGGTGAGGAATTTGGCTTTGCTCTGATCAGAACAAGATGTGCACCTAATGGAAGTAAAATGTCAGAAAAATGATGAGGGCTAAAGTATAAGTACATCAAATACATGACTGAACTCAGGTGTAATTTATTATTACACTTCGATTTTTCAGCCTTTCCAGGTAACATAAAATATTACCTATAATCCCGTCAGGCTCTGCAGCATAGATTCACTGCTCCTCATAGAAAATGCTTCTCGCCACTCTTTGACACCGCCTGGAATCTCAAATCAACACATCCGTGCACTGTGGAACCTGCATTTTCCTGCTCCGGGTTGGACACAAACACACCAGGACAGGCGTACACACATGGGAACGCACACAAACAAAGGGCAGAACAGACAGGAAACTCCCTTTCACATACACGCACACACTCATATTCTGTCCACACACTTTCCCACCCGGGCCCATCAATGGATCTATTCCACCAGTGAATGGCACTGGTTGTGACAGGAGCAGTAAGCCTCAGGTACACACACAGGAATTGCGAACAGTGCGAGCAGGAAACAAGGTTGTTACACTGCTGGTTTTTTTTTTTTCCCTTTGTCTTTTCACCTGTGTGGGTTGTGTCACTCTCGAGGGAATTACACCAATATTTTATCCTTCTTTTTCTTGGCCTTTGTGATCTTTCTGTGCTTTGTTGACTGTCAATCTTTACTCAACTTTCTCTCTGTCTGACTTTTTCTCACCTCAGCCTGTATCTCTATTACTGTCTAACATTTCTTTCTATTCTGTCAAATTTAAGTTTGAATTGGCATGAACAACAGTATTAGCAAAAGCCTGTATGAATATTGACAAAAAGCTTGCCGGATGATTAATTCAAAGCACAAAAAGGTAAATATTTAGCCATTTAGAAGCAAACAAACTGTCATAGTTGGATAGTTGGCATTTTTGGTCATTTTGTTTCCTGTTTATTTTGTAAGTTCTCTCCTTTTGTTTCCCGCTTTGTTCCCCTTCCTGTCTTAATTTGCTTTTCCCACCATTTCTGATTGATTAAGAGTTTCACTTGATCCTCATTTGTTTTCCTTTTATTAATTAACTCTCCCTGCTTGAGTTGTTAGTTCTTCTGTTTCTGTTTCCCGAACTTGCGTTTGCTAGTGGTGTCATTCTTTTCCTGTCTTTGTCCTTTGTGTTTTATTTCTGTGTTTTATTTTTTTTCTAGCTTTTTGGTTTTGCTGCAGTCTGTTTTTTTTTACATGCTCGTTTTGTCTGGATTTCAGTTTCATTATTAAAGATTACTTTGTTTCTTTTACTGCTTAGAGCCCTGCATTTTGGTGTTTTTCTTACTCAAAACACAAACCAAAAAGTGACGGAATTTTACAGGCATGTGTAGTGATTAAAAATTGCAAATCAGCACAGTAGCTTCTTTCTGCCACCTTTGAATTCAGTATCACACTTCTTTACTGTGCAGTTAGAAGGGACACACTCCTCTCATTTCACCTGCATGTCCTTGTGGACTTCCTTGGGTGAGTCCTTGAGGCCGAGGAGCTAGATGCACAACGGCTGATGTTGTCCATTTTCTCTGACAGTGCCGACTTGCAACTGCTAGAAACAGAAGTAACACAAAAGTTAAAAACTTAAAACTTTCTGCATAATCACTCAAGTAGTTGAACTACATGTGTATCTAACAAGAGTTTTATACTCTTCTCCTTCTGCAAATAACTTATCAATCACCCCTTGTATGTAATATGGCAAAAAAATTTACAACTCTATGTTAACAAAGCTTTTCTTACAAGGGAGTGGGTAGTGGAGGTTATAATGCTACAGAAAACTTCTACAAAGTTATTATCCAAACTAATGCCCCTGTGGTAATTAGGGCCAAATTTATAGCTGTGTCTAAAATATTCCTGTCTCTGTCTGCCTCCACTTCCTGCCGCTTTGCCCTCTCCGCTTCACTTTGCATCAGTCTTACTCTCACAGTCACTTGCTTCCACTCCCGTTGATGTGCACACAGTCAAATCTTACATTGCTCACATGGTCACAAAAACCAATCAGCCATGTCATTTTGTTATATTCCACTGTAAATGTGGCATATAAAAGGCAGATCTGTTAGGGAAGCAGACTATTACATCAGTGCTTACATATAAATAGATATCTGAGAAGAGCTATTTGCAAAGCAATTTGTAATAATGTATATTTTATGCAGCTGTGTAGTTTACACTTGCATTGCTTATTATGCGTTTAATGGGTCCAATAACACTCAGTCAGAGGTCTTTTCACCCTGCTAAACGGGGAGAAACTCACTTTGAAGATACAGGCACTGAGGAGCAAATCAGGCAGTGCAATATGACTTTGTTTTAAATGCTGCGTGGTAATAAAGGGAGATTGAACTGCTTACATTACATACATCACATGGACAATAGATACAATAGATTGTAGATCGCACAACATATTGGGTGTTAATGATTATTTAGCACCGTCTCTACTCAGGAGAAAAGTGAAACATTAAGATCAGGTCCCAAAAAAATAGTCACCTGAGCAAATGATTGTAGTTTTTTTGCACCAGTAAGAAAAATGTGTGCCACATTTTACGACCTGTAAAGGGAAATAAAAACACTAATTCAGGTAGAATGAGACTGTAAAGGATGTGTGAAGTGAGTGTAAAACTCCAAGAGAAAATCCTCTCATTATAGTTTAAGCTCTCTGGTCTCTTTTCCCTGATTAGCGAGATTACCATGAGACTGTAGTTGCTTTGCAGCTGCCTAATGAAGGTTGTGCTGTAACTTCTCTTCTACTTAATGGGCAAACACAGAAGATTATCAAATGCTTGCACACACCACACACATGCTTTACATTTCCCTGGTTTAACATAAAATATTTATATTTAACAGGGTGGTGTTAATGGAAAAATTATCTTTATAAAGGCTACCAGGCGATAGTTTGATGCCTGTGCTTCCTGCACACAGGGATTCTTTTTCTTACCCTGAAAAGAATCAGCTTTTGAAGATGCAAAGACTCCCATCCAACACTTGTGATGCATGCATGGATCTGTCTGTGTGAGATGCACACTACAGTTCCAGGAGTTAATTAGATCCTGACTTTGCCCGGCATGCACACATTTACCCTCGCGCACAAACACATGTTCGCTCACTGCAAATAGACCATATCCTAACGAGGTCGATGGGGAAGGAGAGTTATTAGGCTCGCAGGCTGGATAAACTGTTCCCTCCCCTGTGAAACGGCCTCAGGGCCGAACAGACTGAAGGATGGAGACAAACACAGATGGAGAACTTGATGGACAATTAGAGGCAGACAGTGCAGACAGACAGATTGCAGGCTGTGGGACAGAGATGGTCATAGACAGACAGACAGACAGTATTCAGTGACTTATTGCGGCATTACTTTCCAGTGTAGGTGAGATGAGGTGTAATATAGCTGCAGGGAAATGATCCTTTTTCATCTTCTTGTAGAGCACATGGTTATGAAACTGATCTCACTGATGACTCTGTGTGCAAATGTGCTTGTGTCTGATTGCTGAATGATGAGATCCAGTGACACAATACAGAGCATATTGCATAATATGATTCTTACGCAGAGAAACATTGATTTTAAACTCTTTGTCGCCACCATGGATAGCACTGTGTGGCTGAAAACATCAGAGTTGAGTTGCTGATATATCACTGTCAAGTCGGAGACACACATACACACACACACACACACATACACACAGAGTAATCCATCTTGAGCAGGTCCAGGGGACCCACTGTTCACTGTGGCCTAGTCACACACCACTTGATCACTGATACACACCCAAAGGCACACCTGCAAATGGGTACAGACACAAAGCTACTCCAGCACACAAATTAAATAAACATGCACTGGTGGAGAAGTGGACTTACACACTGAAGCAATGCAGATTTACATTTATTTGTTATCATTTATCTCAACTAAACATATGTGCTGTGGTTTATGTATGTTAGGCACTTTAGCTAAGCATGATTACCCAAGCAATGGTTATAACAGTTTGACCATCAAAGGACGACAAACTGCACCTTGTGCTAGTTGATAAGTTGCAGTCAAACAAGCTGTAACAGTGACTTTTAGCTGCTGTAGGTATTGTGTTGGCAAACAGTTGTCTGCTAATTCCAGCTAACAGGGAACAACATTAGCATTCTGAGTTTTTCTTGCAGCCGTCCTATAATCAATATCATGAAAGTCCAATGTTCGTGTTCGTTTAAGTATGGTTTTGGTCTCCAAAAACTCCTGAGGGAAAACATTAATGTGATTTTGTGATGTGCTGACTGATTTTTCTTGAAAATTAGTAGTTTGGCTGTTCGGCTGAACAGATGCCTTGTTTGGGACTGATCTGACTGCGACTCCAATGTTTGACAGCCTCTTCCTCAGATCTGAGCAATAAACGGAGCAAGTGAAATGTTATTACAGCTGATAAGAATGATGTCCAAATATATAAAAAATAAGAACTTGATGGTAAAAACACATTTTATTTTTAAAGTTATTAAATGCTTAAGTAGTTTTACAGTACTAAAGGATGATTGAAGGGAATATGGCTACTTGCCCTAATGCCTTTAAAAAATCCAATACAACTGACAGTTTTATGACCCAGAGCTAAATTTTTTACTATGTTTACTTCCATCTCTCTTTCTTCTTGTCTAATTTGCAGGGCTAAAGAGATGAGTACAACCATAAAAACTTGGTAGCATAACAGCCAGTGTGCGTGCATTTGTGTGTATATCCGCCATCACATACCTGCACACGCACATACTCACGCGTCCAGATACACAACACCACATTTCTGTAGGCAGTTTCAGGTTGTTGCAGGTCAGAGAAAACAAGTGCTGAGTGCTAATGTGATTTTACGGTCCTCTCCTCAACAAAACCTGCATACCTCCCCTTTCCCCCCTTAATTTCCCCTCCTCTCTCCTATTCTGTTGTTTCATTTGTTTCTCTTGTTTCTTTCAACCTTCTTTCCATGAACTTGATGTCTATTCATCATCCTTCATTGCTGCCTTTGTTTAGGTTTCTTTTTTCAATCTCTTTGTCTTGTTTGATCCAATTTTCTCCCTGTTGTCTCTCACTAACGTTATCATGCTCTTTTTTCTGCCTTCAGTTGTGACTCTTACAGTTCCATCTCCCCCTCAATTTTTTTTTTTTTTTGTGTTTGTGTATATTCTTGTTTGAGTGTGGGAAAGACTGGAGGCCTACTGAAATAAAAAAGCAGTCCCTCAGCAACACAAATAGAGTTTCTTGTTTACTTGTTTGTTTGTTTGAAAGCTGTGCAGGAGAGAGATTAAGAGAAAACCTGACTGACAAAGGGAAATTAAAAAAAAAAAAGGCAGAGAGAGACAGAGAGAGAAACAGTGAGCATAACTGAGTTGTGCCAGGACAGTGATTCAGCATAATATGACTAATGACTAATGAATAATTTAGATTTACTCTGTTTACCATCAGCAGTAATAAATAGTAATAATGCAAAGATGTAATATATATTATCCATTTATGTCTATGGCGTCACATTATTCATGAAAAGTGTTTTTTGGAGTCAGTTGCTCTTCATACAGCAGGAAACATTCTCACTGTAGTCTGATAGGAAGTCTGAGGACAGAGGGGGAAGCAGATGAAAGAAGGAGATAAGAAGGCAGAGGCAGCCTCAGTGAGAGATCTTTGCAGACAGTAAATAACCCAAAAATATTGTCAGCAAGAGAGTTAGACAGTCCTTCAGCCATCTGAGGGAAATTCTGATTTATTACTAACTCCTTTTTGTAGTTGCGGCCATCACTTCTATCCGGAAGAGTAACGTCGTGAGGTCACAGAGGCTGTCCAATTTGTCCAGTGTTTGACAAGATATTGTCAGCCAAACAACATTTTCCGCCATTGAAGATATCATCCAGACTCTGTTGTAAACATCCATCACAATTTACAGAACAACTTCCTGGTTCAACTTTAAACTATACTTTACTTTTCGAAGTTGTGTGCCCACACACTGTCAACATTTCAGGGGTGCTAGATTTTGGATTTACCTTCAACGATGTGGTTAGGATAACGAAACAATTTACTGTCTCAGCATGAATTGCTTTATATCCCCATTAGATGTGTTTACAACATATCTGTGTTATCATTATCTGTAGAAAACATGTCCCTAGCTACAGAAATAATACTGACATTTTATTAATCTGGACTTTTACCACATAGATAATTTTCCAACCAGTTGTTCAGGCACTGAACCAGCCTTTTAATTTTAAACAGTCATCTCACCTGGCTTTTCTGTAGTTTTCAGTCAAATCCTAAAACTGAATGACTTCAGCAACATTTTCTGCCAATTGAAGCTCGACTTATCGGCAGATTTCATTTACACTGTTACTGTATTGATTAGACTGTTGGCTCTACACGCACATCCATACTCACCCGCTGAATTATATTAAAATGATGCTTTACATTGATCTCTGATTCTACACAAACACACCCCCACAAGCCAGGCACCAATTATGGAACAAGTAGACACACGCTCACACACACACGTGTTCAGACGTTTTCTCACAAACAGACTTGAATCTAATGACTTGTGTTTTCGCAGCGGTGTATTGACATAACTCTTGGCTTCACTGCTCTCTTGTCAAATCATGTAGAGCAGAATCTCTGTCTGATGCTCATTTTCTATTCTCTTCTATTGATTATTCATTTGTGTCTTAGCGTATTAGCCCTGAAGCTAGCTCACAGCGAGACAAGTATTGTAACAACAAGCAAACTCTCTCCCTGTAAATGTGTGGGTGTTTTTTTCGTGGGCAGTCGGGGTCACATTTTCTTGCCTCATGTTACTACTTGCAAAGCAGAGCAGGTGCATATGAGTGTTACTGCAATAAGAAATGTCCGTGAATTGTGACGTGTGTGTGGGAAGCATTTCCATATCCTGTCACATCTCTTATGTCTTTTAGACAAGTTTGATGAATGAGAGGTAAGCAAATTAAACAGCTTTTATGTAAATATATTCATTACATCTGAATTAAGTTTGCATTTTACTAAGGTAAATAAATAAATATATTTCATCCCTTAATTATTTCCTTGTTTGTTTCACCTGCGTTTTGAAATGGGAATTTAATATGTATGCATATGTATTATATACACGTTTATGTGCATATGTTTATGTTACCCTGCCTGAAAAAATGGAGAAAAATGAATTACAGGAAGGAAAAAAAGTCTTTTAGTCAACGGGAGTGGTGAAGAGGGGAATTGAATATGTGCTCCTAATTGATGTTTAATTAAGGAGCTTGTCCAACTCATTAGTCTGTCTGTCATCTGTGATGCCATCAATCACTCCCTGTGTAAAAACCTGGCTCACATGCTGGTCCATGAAGGCATCCATCAAGGCACTTAGCTAGTCACCATTCCTGCATTAGCCTCACCTCACTGCCTTAATGTATCGGTTTGAGGTTGTCTAAGACACAGTTTTGGCTTCAGTAGGAAAGCGATGAAGCACTTATTTTGTTGGTTTCACTGGCATCGATCTTGCCTTTGAGGTTCCTGGTAAATAAATTAGGAAAGATGAAGCATGGCTTTAAGTTTTTGGGCTGAGAAAGTATTTACCCGAACATCATGATGATGGGAGGACTCAAGATGGCATTTATCTTTTGAAACACTGATTTTAAGCATTTCTCAGACAGATTTAAAAGGAACTAATGTATGTGTAGCATGATCCCTATCGCCTATGGCTCTGGAGATAATTCTGCCTTAAGTTTTGTCCACCTTTTTGTGCCATTAGGCAGCAACCCAGACATGACAGAACAGAACAGAAACTAGAGAGGCTAATAGGTTTCTTACAGCTGATAAAGCAACTGGCACAGACTTTAAGCTTTGATGTCATGAACATTTTGTCCCCTTTATAGTTTAAGCAATGGTACAACGTTGTTCAGTGGTAATCCAGGTTTATACAAGGACTTTGTTTGTGCATTCAAGTTTTCAATTCTCATGAGAAATTCCCACAACAAAGACTTGAAAGACAGCTGACTCGAAGCAATTTTCTGTTTTGTATTCCCATACAATGCAGGCCTGAACCCGTGCTTGATGTCAGACAACAAATCAGTCAGACTATGCAAAACTGTTTCAAGGTCAAGTAAATATTGTTAACAAAATAATATACACCTTTAAAGGAATCATCCTTGGTTTAAGTTGTTACATTAAAAAAAAAATTGAGATAAAAAAATTGATACCTTTTGTCTTTAAAGAAACTCATAATTAAAGACAATTGTTTTTTCTGTCAGTCTGAGTGTTTGATTGCATCAAAGAAAACACAATCTTCCACAGTCTTTGGTTAAATTTTATATATGACACTTAGATTCTTCTCTTCAAGTATTTCAATCATCTACCATCTGTTACACTAACAGTTGCTTAAATCTTTTTAATCAGTATCAAGGATGTTCTGCTTCAAAGGCAAAAAATGAGAGAGAACAGCAACGTTTCATTTAGCTCAGGATTTCTTGTGTATTTTAGAAGGTCAAAAGGAATTCATATGACTTTCTGTTTTTAGCTTTGAACATTAGATTTTAGCTTTTTCACTACTTTAAAGGTTATATACGGGTTGCAGACGATTTTACCAGTGTGAGTCATATTCCCAACACATCTGCACTGATGATGTGAAGTGCTAGGACATCTCGCGTACTTCAGGAGACACTTGAAGAAGTCTGTTTCAAAACTCTGTACCAATTTTAAATAATGATGATGGTAAAAAAAATACCACCATGACTTTACACCCAAAATCTCCTTGAAGTTCTGGGTCCCAACTGCAGTTAAAAGCAGTTATCTTTATGTCATCTACTGACTTTAAAGTTTAAATTTTCTTCAACCATACAATTTGTAACAGCAGGTGTCGTGATCTACAAATGGCACATGATCTCAATTTCAAACAAAGCTTTCATCATAAAATAAGTTTTTTTTTTTAGTTTTCTGCCATGCCTGTGGCTCTTTATTACAGAGGAGCAAGATGAGTAAGTCCTTTATACAGATCTAGAAACAGATCACAGCAGCTGGCCTGCATGCCTTTGCAACAAGAACAAATAATCAACCACAAAATGTGAAAATGACTTAAAGGCAGAAAGATGATTGCGTCCTCGTGCAGTTTTTTGGTAAGCAGATCTTTTATGAGACATGAAAGTCGCTTTTCATCTGTGCTTCTGCCTCCCAGAGTTTTTCAAGTCTTTTTTTTTTTTTTTTAGTTTTCAATGCAAATCCTCCCTTGGATAAAAAACAGCCAATCAACCAAACTGCCTGAGGTCTCCAATGTCATTAAGGCTAAACAGAAAGGCTGAATTTGAAGCAACTAGAAGTGACTTTTATTTTAAGGTGATTTTAAAGGCCCCTGTGGACAAAAGCAGGTTGAGCAACACCCTCTGTTTCTTAAAGACTCTGTGAGGATGTTGCAGGCCAAAGATGACCCAAACTTCATATTTATGATCATCATCAGTGACAGGAATTGTGTCTGCGACTCCAGAGGTCAAACAGTAGTGGGTGTTCACCACGAATTCTCCCCACACACACTGTCGATGCCAAGCACAAGTGCCACTGCAGTGCTTCCAGAACTGTGACGTTCTGAGACATATTTCAGAAATGAACTGTGCAATGGCAATTATGCTGACATGACAAGACGCAGATGATGATTGAAGCCATGTAATTAGGAGAAAAAAAAAAACTTGCAACTGCCACATGCCCATTACTGTGCAGAGCTTCATTCATGCCAAACTGAAACAGGCAAAAAATTATTCCATCTGATGTGGGAAACTAGAATCAGAGCAGGCAATGAGAACAACTGTATAGAAATAGCCATTCCACTCTCTGATTGTCTCATTTGCTTATGTGGGTCATGAAGAGAAATCAGAATTGCATTGATATATTTCTTTACCAGTTATTAAATCCTTTTACTATGTTTTATTAAGAGGCTTCAGGATGAAAAAATGGAATAGAGTCCAGTGTGTTTGACTGGGTGAATATCAACACAACATTTTATCCATTCATCTCTGTTGACTTCTGTGTCGGTGTCTCCACTTCAACTTTCATCTCTTTTTGTCTCTTTTACTTTTGCCATATTAAATACATATATTATGCCCATGTAGTAAAGACTCAGTTAAAGAGTTCTGTTTTGCACCTGCTCACACACACTTCATGCAGAGATGAAATCGATAGTTTTGTGGGCCATCTTATTATGGTGACAGGCTGTTACTGGCTGCAAACAATGGGGAGACAGATCCAATAAAAGCTGCGTTGTACTCTTCACACACACTCAGACTCACACACACACACCCCTTGCTCCTGTTACAACACCTGACGCAATCTCAGGAAACAGAGACGTTAGTGTTTTCCCAGTTAGCACAATTTATAACAGCACCAGTCATTTAACTGTGTCAGGGCAGAGATTGCATTTTCTTGCGATATGCTGATTAATGATGCATCGTGTCGTTTCACACTGGCAAGAACAGCAGAAAGAAATTCTCTTTATCTCATGATCTGTGGCTCAGAGCAGCACACTTTTGTAAGGCTTTTTTGAATGTAAGTGTGCACAAGAGCTGAGTGCAAACAAGAGAGCACACATACTGATACATCAGGAAAATACACTGCCATGTAGAAAGACAAGCCACAAATTTAAACCTCGTGTAACAGGGTCAAAAGATATTAATTATGACTGCAATTAATGATCGAATTTGTAGGTCAGTTTATAAATGTCAACCTAAGCTCCTCTATAAATTTTGCTCTTAAGGACCCCAGTACTGAGGCTGTTGGAAAAATCTTTATCCTTTTCAAGCTCTTTTTCGAAAAGGAGCATTTTACTATTTCTGTTTAATCGTGCATTGCTCTTAATTTGACATCCAAGTTGTAGTGTGTCTTTGTTGAACATTTAAACTGCAGCAGCTTGAAACCTTTATTAGCACAACATTAACGCAACTGAAGTGCTGTCTCTGTGGCAAGATGATAGAAGTTAAATCAATAGCTACAATTTAAAATATCACCAAAAATGCAGCACTTTTATCAGATATTAGAAATATTAAGGATGAAGAGATGGATATTAAGGATGATATTAAGGATGGAGAAATGTTTTTTTTTTCCATTTATGTTGCTAATAAGAAAAATCTAATTAAGTGTACTCCATGGGTGACAAGTTTTCACAGTCACATAAAAGTATTAAATTGCACTAAAAATGTTGAAAAACACTATTTAAGCATGATTACCTTCTCCCTTTATCTATTCATGCATTAAATACCCAATCTTGTTTTCCAAGTTAAAACTAAATACACCACTTTTGATTTCCATCTTATTTTCTATTTTGCCATAAATGTATGTAATGCATAGTTATGTGCAAAGCTAAAAATAAATGTATCTGTTTATGCAGTTTATGGACAGTGAAGGAGAAAATTTAGGAGTAATTGAAGCACTTTAATAGATATTTTTTTAACTATTTGTGCCCAGCAAAACCTTGTCTCTGTTGTAATCAATCGCAAGTGATACAAAATCATACTGACCACAGTCTGTTTTACATGATTAAGGATTAAGTTATACACTTTTAGCTGCAAGCTTTCCACTCTGTAATTGTTTGCGTGTGTTTAATGCTTGACAGATCGAAAGCTGCTAAATTTAGATTAATACTGGTTCAGTGTCACTACGTTTACGTTCGTTGCTGTGGAAGTATTTAGTAATTTATGTCTTGTTTGCTTTTCTTTTATTGACTATTACTAGAATAAATAGATTTGTAATTATAGTAAAGCATCAGGGATCCAGCTCAGCATGCGTCTTGTTAATGAAACTGTATAGAAATGTTTCAGTGTGATATTTTTTCAGACACAAATCTGTATTGATTATTGGTTTGTTTGACACAAATTGCAATTTCCTTGGAATTAGGGTGCTGTATTTTCATTTAGGTAGCCCTAAGCTACATTCTGCACTGTGCTCTGATGGCCCAGGAGCAACGCAGCAGGTGATACACATAATAAGCCAATGTGGATGTGTGTGCCTACCTAGATGTCTTTATTCATCTGCTCACATGTGAGAGTGGAATGACCAAAAGCTGAATGGTCATAAGCACTGTCAATGTACTTGGCTTTCCTAACCATACTGGATGTCCAAGAGCTCAAAAAGCTTGTTTGTGTTTAGCTTTAATAAATTCAACTTCTACTATTACTTCTACTAAGCACAAAAAAAGTTCTTAAGTTTGTGTTTTTGTTTAACATCAGAGTAAATGTCATATACTCTAATGTTTAAAAGTATATCAACACTAGTTAAAAATCTGATGGCCATCTTATAGGTTTAAAAGCAGATTTTACGTCTGTGCTTTGCTGCACATGTAACCACATAAAACAGGGAGTTAAATGTGTCCTACACACAGTAAACATGAATATCAGTGCAGCACTGTGTACAGATAATCTAGTGGAGCCACTGCAGATTGTGGGTCAGATAAATATTGATAAAGAAAGTGCTCCTGTTCTTTCACTGTGAATGATTTCCACATGGTTCCTTTCAGCTACAAAGCCAGACTGAACCATGATAACTCTTTTTTTTAACATACAGGATGAAGATAAAAGCAGCTAGCAAACTGCCATGACCAAATGTCATACACAAGTCTAAGTGAAAAGAGGTCATTGCTTTATTTTCAAATATACGTTCTTCTAACATTTTCCTTGCAGTGAATTAACAAAAGACTTTCACACTCAGTGAGGTAGATGGACAAATATGTTTACACACCTAAATCCACAGAGAGCACATTCAGTTATTTCAACCTTTCTCTTTATCAGTAGATTTGTAGTTTTTTGATTGGAGGTCTGCATAGATTTAGGTGTTCAAACACTTTCAAGTGTTGACTTCAGTAAACTCTCCATTTAGTGCTTAAACTGCATTAATTGTCTCGGTTGGCAGTTGCACAGAGATTTGTGACAAGAGCAGGAAATTGACTACCAATTTGATCCATCAAGGCTGTTAGCCAGTCAGTTAGTTGCATTTGCTTCAGCTTGCCGCACTGCTCTATTGGTTTTTGTGTCCACCAGACACAGAGGTTCGTTGAGTACAGTATTGACCTCACCCTAATGTGCACAGGGTTTTTTGTCTGGGCTTCGTAACATCAGTCACATCACTGAGGCTTTAACCAGAGGAACCCCAGAGCACCACAAGACTTTTAAACCACCAAAAACCTTTTAAGCCTCAGTAGTTTTGTCTGACATGTGATAGTCTGATAAATATGCTTTTAGAGAGAAGAAAAACAGCAGCACATTAATTTAATAATTTTAAAAAACAAAAGAGTAAAGACTTATTCGCACTTAAATGTTATTTTACACCACTTAACTTGTGGTTGACTGGTAGGAAATTAAGACAGTTAAATATAGATTTGTCAGTGAGCTTATGGCCAAAATTTTTTTGTAGCTAATGACAACAGCTCTGCTGTCTTTCAGCGATTACTGAGGTGTGAATGATTGCAATTACAAATACTGAGCAGGTTGTCGGCCAAAAGGTGCATGCCTCCTCTGGATAAATAAAGGTTACTGTCATTTGTGCAGCTTGTTGTTCTAATGAAATGTCAAATTTAAAGGCAGCGATACAGAAAACAGCATGTTGGTCAGCAGCTTCAGTCTGTCGCCTTGAGCACGTAGTATTTCCCCATATGCACTGTGCTCCAGTCTTGACCTGAGTCTGCCCATGAAATAAATCTTGTGTTACTTCAATATTAAACTATTGTAGAAGCATGAAGGATGTTGGTGATTGCTGCTCAGTAATTGCAGGTTGTGCAGATCAAGTCCCCTAGCATTTAACACAACCTTTCAAGGGCAAAAAAATTAAATTATTACTTTAAAAAAAAAGAATGAATGAATTTTAAAACTATTCTTGGCCCAAGAAAAATCTAAATGCATTCTGACAACCTAGACAGAACTGTGCTCTGAGGATTGCTGTTGTACTGGTCACCAGTATGAGGGAGTGTGTGCAAACAGAATGAGAACGTAGATACTGCAGTAGTAATAAATACGTGCTGTGTTAACCCCCCTGGAGCAGGATCAAAACACAAGACGACGAGACAATCCTTCCACACAGATGTTGCGTCAGACACACAGAGACAGTAACATCAGTGTGTAAGGATGAATACAAGTTTACCATTGAGAGAGAGAGATGTACTTCCCCCTGCAGACTTATTCACACACACACAGGCTTATAGATACTGTACATCCCTGTTATCCAGGGACTTTAAAGAGATTATTTCCACTATTGGTCCAGCATGGTGATTGGCTGCTCAGATGGACCACATGTCACTGATGCAATGATGACTAACTTCCTACTAGGAATCTCACTTAACACACACCCTCACACACACACACACACATATTACTACCACCATTGCGGCAACAAAGCACACAAATACAGACATGCATACAAAACGGCTGACAGCCTCCTATAACCGTGGATTTCATTCTCAGGACCCCATTAATTCCTTATGGATTCTCGTATTGATTGAGGAGCCTCTGGTCTTGTTAATTCAACTTAGCCCAGACGGGTTTTTGATTCAGTTTTTGTTGCCTGAAGGTGACTGTTTCTTGTAAGAAATGGGTGAATAAAGTCAGAGGACAGGCAGCAAGGAAGGGAGCAAGACAGAGGAGAGCATGATAGACAGAGGAAGAGGAGAAGGAGATTAAAAAGGTGAGCAAGGAAGGGGTAGAAATTAGGCAGAAATATAAGAGATTAGGATACAACAACGAGCAATAGCATTGCAATGTGTGTGCCTCTGTATGTGCTCATGTGTGTCACGGAAATAAAGGGAGATACGCTATCAGTGTGTGCATGCATGTGTGTTGTGCATGCACACAAGCACAGAGACCAAATGTAATGCATATGTTTCATGGCCATTTAATGAACCTAAACGTAACCTAGCAGTAATTAATTAGTTTGCAGTAATGCGATAAGCCGCAGAGCTTCAGACAAAAGGACAAAAACACAAACACTGGAGGAAATCTAAATGTTACAAATACATTAACTCCACTGGATAGCTTGTCAAATGTATAGAATATAATGCCAAACTAGAAAAGGGTCCTCTACAGACTGGAATAGGACATGATTCAGAAAAGAACTGAGTAAATTTTGTCTTCTCTGAACATTTTCATGCCTCTCCCTTATACACGGAAATGCCATTATCAGTGGTTCAGAGGATGTAAAGAAGGAACATGTTGTTCTTTTTTTCTGTAACTTTGCTACCAGGGTGAGAATGGACTGAGAGGAGATATTTGTCATTGTCAGGCTGAGTGCCCTGCTACCTGTCTGATGGTCAACCAATCTTGCAACTTCTTTTTTTGTGTGTTTTCATCTCTTTTTTTGCCAAGATTTTTATTTTCATCTTTTGGCCTCTTTCACCTCACCCTAGGCTAAACTTTTATCTACTGTCTTTCTACTTTTTTTTTTATTGCTCTATTGTTAACATGCCATACTTCATAATGAACATATTGCAGCCAGGATGTGTTTATTGTCTCTTTATTGTCCTTTTATTGTCCCTGCCCTTTTTGTGACTTAAATTCCAAATGTATCCTATAAAAATGTGTAATGTCTTTTATGAGTTCTCTCTCTTTTCCCCTCTGACCACTTTCTCTTCTTGTTTTAGGCTTGGAAAAAGTTGGTCGTGATTCCAGTTATGAACAAGAGGGGAAGGTCCAGTTTGTGATGGATGCGGTGTATGCCATGGCCCACGCCCTGCACCGCATGCACCGGGAGCTCTGCTACGGTTACCCGGGCCTCTGCCCGCGCATGTCCAACATCGACGGCAAAGAGCTGCTCAGCCACATTCGTGCCGTCAACTTCAATGGTGAGTAAAACACTATTTTTTGTCAAATATATACCAACATAATGACCTAACAATGTAGTTGTTGTTCTGTAATCACTGAGGTGACCTCCACTTGTTTTGGATGTAAAAAAAGGGAAAAAAAATATCATTTTTGCAGTAGACATTTTGTATGTAAATGTATTAAATTGTGTGTTTGAGACAATCTTCTTTATGGACACATGCAAACATTCATGCATGCACAAAGGGACTCACATAGAGCAATTATAACAGTGTACAGAGCAAAATTCACTCTGCTAGATCCCTTAGTATTTTGGTTATAAAAAGCTGGGGTGTTGCTTCAGAGCATCAAATAATGCTGAGACTTCAAATGCTGAGACTCTGTGGGGTAATCCTGTAGTGTTTATCCTCTCTGATTTGACTAATTCTGCTCATACTTTAACAATACTAAACCCAACTTCTCATCTAATTTGTCTTATCCTTGTCATAACCACATCGTCTTGCGTTACACCCTCCTGAGTAACATAAGCTAATTGCTTTTCCAAAACATATTATCTCCTTATATTTTGTATTTAACTGATAGTCATTTGCTCTCATATCATCTTGAGTCTGTACTGCTCAGTCGTCCATATCCCCCCTCTCTCTCCACAACTTCCTCCTGACAAAATTAAGTGGGTGAAAAGCATTTACTCATTTCCTTCTAAATAATATCAGACACCTCATTTGAATATTCTACTTTAATCCATTTTTCTGCCATGATTCTCCCTTCGCCTCTACCTGCCCCTCTGTCTGCCTCTTCATTTCCTGTGTTCCTTTGTGAAATATTTTGTGGAATGTATATGGGTTAGAGAGTAGGAAAGCAAGCAATAGAAAAAGCAGTCTTATTGTTGAGGATTACAGAAAGGCTTGTCTGATTTCAGCTTCAGAAGAAAGATTGAAATTACACGAGTGTGTCTGTGGGAGAATGTGAGGAAAATATGTGTCAGTGTTTGTTGTTCCCTGCGCTGTTTCTGTCTGTCATTGCTAGAAGTGTCAAAAACCAATTCACAGGAAGCCACTGATTGCTTCTACATACTGCAAGCGGTTGGTTTGTACTCGGGTGTGTTTCTCTATTATTGCAGGCCAAGAATTGAGTGAAGTCCCCCCTTGACCACAAGGTCACAAACTTTATACCCCAATCAGTTACTGAACCCTTTCACAACTGTCCCTGGTCATTTTTTGAGAGAACATAAGAAAAATAGATTAGATGAAGCAAAAATTATTTGAGAATAACAGTTTTTTGTTGAAGTTTTCAAACAGGATCCTGTTGTTGCAAATATTTCATATGCCCACACGATGGTTCTCCAGAAAGATCCAGGTAACAGCATAAGCTTCAGTAATGACCAGATTCTGCTGCTTGCCTATGGTAGTGTTTCTGCATCACATGTATAAAAATTTCAGATCCCTATAGATGTATAATTTACTGATCAAAGACTTGAAAGTCTTAAAATAACTGAGGTATGAATAAATAACAATACTTTCCCCAAACTAGACTCTCCTTTTTTCTGAGAATAATGAAGAAATATGAGTAGGAGATATGAGTGCATCATTTTGTCTGACCATCAGACCATTTAAATAAAGCAAATCAAGTTTGCTCAAGGGACTGGATGAAAATGGCCCAAATCAGCAGCTTCTGTGTGATTTGTGCTCTTCACATTGTTTCAAAAAACCTCAAATAAATCTGCACAAAAAACAAATTAGATTTAAGCCACTTTTGCCTGCAGTCTAAACACAGTAAGTATCCTATCCTTCTTTTCTATTTGTCCTTTTTTGTTTTTGATAAACTGTTATTTGTTCAGGCTTGTTGATCATCAATGACAAGTATATCTAAAAGTACAATAATATAATAAGCATATTTCTGAATCCTGTGTTCATGTTTAAAGTCTTTCTGCTTATCTGTAATTACTCAAAACTATGAAAAGTTTGTTGCTTTCAGTCTGTTTTGTACACAGCATGTTTCTCTGTCTTGGATTGATGTTCTTCCAGCTTCTAAAAGCCCTTCTTTTTCTTGACGGTCATTTGTTTGCGTAATGATAAAACAGAAGTGAAATAAAACCTATAAAATCCACAGAGCAAAATTTGCAACAAACCGTGGAGGGTTTAATGCCTTCATATTTGTCATTTTTCACAGCTTTGTCATGATGATTTACAGTAAATTGTAAAAAGGGACTTGGGTGGCTTGGCAAGATAGACTGTGTCATTAGTTTGTATATAAGGCTCATATAGTATCTGACATCTTTCTAATGGCAGCTATCAAAGTTCACATGTACTATCTTCTAAGGCAGAGAAGTGCACAGAAACATCATTATCATTATCTGTATTCGCTCACCCAACAACACTATTTGATTCAATGTTTTCAAGAAAGTGTGAAAAAAAAGGAAAAGAACTGACTGTGATCATTCATAGATGTTATTATTTTGCTGCATTTCATCATCTGGACGTTGCAGGACAATCTGTGAATCAGTCTGTGAATATAAAAACAATACAACATACATACAAAGCGAAACAACAAAGCTACTTTAGTGATTTGAGACTGCCTTTGTGTGTTTACTTTGTTGTTGGTCTGACAAATGTGTTGATAGTTCTGCTGTTGATCGTAAAGTTTTCAGCAATCGAAACACAAGAATATAAGCTTTCAAGCATTGTGTGGCATTTAAAATAGCAGTCCCTATTTTAAAATATATTCATGCTAAACTAATGGCCCACAGGCGACCCGTCTGAATCACATGAGGTTTAATTCATTTTCACTGTGACTTTTAACCAAACTTAGTTTGTTCCTGAGCAATTACAGATAACTTTAGTCAGAAGAAACATCTGTTCTCATCGTATTACTTGTGCTTTGGATGCACCCCTATTTAAACCCTATTTAAAAGTATTTAAGAAACCTTTACTTTGGTGTCTTTTCAATTTCTTTGTCTCTGAATGTTTAAAAGGTCTCTAAGTTGCCTTTTGTGTTTGAGGCAGGAGAAGAGCTATGGGGATTGTTGGGTGGCTCTTTGCCATAGTTCCTCTTATCTGGGTTTTTATCATTGACAGAAGCCTGCAAGATTTAAAGCTTTGTATTTACTTTGTGTGATCACGTGTATATGCACGGGTTTATTTGTGTTTTCCAATTAAAGCTGGTTTTCTTATCGATCTGTTTAAGGTCAGCTTGACATTGATAATGCTAAAGAGGAAAAAGGGCGACGATGGAGAGCTCTGTCTCTTTCTGTGTGTGTTTGTTTCACATAAAGGCAGAAAATAAGTTAAAGCTGCTGAAGCATGGACTCTCTTTCTCTTTACTCTTTCTGGATCTATAGCAATTCACCTTTGGAGCAGCTGCATGAGAGAAAAAGAGAGAGGGGATAATTTCAAGTTGTTAGAGCAGTGATTGTTCTCTTGTTGGATCTCTACTAAGACAACCTCAAGTCTAACAAGCAAGAGTGACAGAAAAGGAGAGAGAGAGCAGCAAGATGAGGAGACAATGAGTCAAAAAACTTATGAAGTGTTTACTTTTGAGTTTGGACTTCCTCATTTGTGGTTGATATTTATCCATGTAGGCCATGATGTAAATTTACTTCTAAGTTTTAAACTTTGATTAATTGATAAATAAAAAAAAACCCAATGAAAATGAAAATAGGATCCTTCGTAATTAGGATGACATTCTGGTAAGAAAGATTTAATCCCTTTTGTTAATAAAGCAGCCCTGGAGAAGTATTATTTAGCATTTTATCAGGGAAAACACTGAATATTTATAAAAATATATCACATTCTTATTCTAAGAAATATTAAAATTATTTATCTTCATGAAAATTAAAATGTCAAAGTTAAATCTTACTTTGAACTGCTCTATTTGAACTACCCAGAAACACAGACACACATTGAACAGAGGCTGGTGCATTGCAGAGCAGAGTGGGACAAACAATGAGAAAACAAACCCTGAAGCAGCATTTTTGCTATTCAGGCTTTATTTGTTGCTGAGTTTATTGACTTATTCAGGCAAACACTTACATTCATACACATTAAAGGGCATGAAGAAACTATAAAACAAATATAGCCTATACAAATAGGCTAATACGAGTAACAGAATTTAAAACTTTTGAAAAACTAAAATTACACTCACGTTAAATGTCGGCATCATCAAGTAAGAAACATCTCCAAAAATTCTCAGATATTGTCTTTTAGTTTAGATCAAGTATGTGTGAAAAACTGGCCTGTCCTAATTTACCCAGGATTCTAAATAAATAAGAAACACTCAAGTTCTCTGTTACTCCACTTAATAGACTTTAACATGATTTTGATGTACGATGTTGAATAGAAAATGTCCGCATGATTAACACTCACCTTCAAAAGGTACCAGGTCATCCCTGACTCAAATACTTATTGTGTTTGGTGGTTGTTATTTTATTCACTTAAGTTAATCTAAAATAGTTTTTGGAAAAACACAGGCTTGAGGAAAGACCTGAAAAATAGGATACAAAATTGATGTTGCCAATAGCTATATAAAAAAAATGAACCTTCAGTGAAAATAAAACAAAATCCTGAAAGTAGATTACAGAGTAAGTAAACTCAAAAAACGTGATAAACACACCAAACCAAACAATTCATCTTGTGTTGTTGATTAAAGCTAAAATTTGTTTGCAAAGATGGACTTTTCTGTTTGCCTTCTTCTTCTTCAGAACAGTAACTCAGTCTGGGTGTGTACAGTAAAACAGATTCAGACACACACACGTTGCAGTTGCTCACTCAGATTAATGTGGCCTATTAACATTCTCCTGGCTTTGTTTGTAAGTGCGTCTTAAAGAGACTTTTCAAATGGAGCCCCTGCTAATGTTTCTTGTCTCATCAGTTGTTTTCTCTCTTGTTACCCTACTATTCTTTTTTGCTGCTGTCTTTTCCTGTTACGCTTTTGTCCTTCAGTTGTCACCTCCTTCTTCTGCCTCATTCTCTCTATTGTATCTGTTTCACCTCCTGTTTCTGTCTCTTGTTAGCTTTCTGTCAGACTCAGTCACTTTCTTCAGTCTCTCCTCAATTTCTAAAGGCGTTGACTCATCAACTGGAGGCCACATTTGTCACAAGTTTTTCAAAGTTCTTTCTCGTTTCTTCTATTAACCTTTTTTTTCATTTTTTTGCAAGTTGTCAGTGTTTCATGACAAGGTAGATTAATTTGTTGTAGACATTTAACATGGTCACCGTATTTTATCCCAAAATAAACCGGCCCTTGTTTTTCTGGTCTCTCAGAGTAGATCAGTGTCAGACTGACACCTTGCTTGGACATGACAGTGTTTACATCTTTATACAAAGTCCATCTAAATAAAAGTCATCAATACAGCCATGAAAAACCACCATGAGAGTGAAATCTTAAACAGATCCAACAAAATGAAATGTTGAAATTGAAACAAAAAGTTTTCTTTCTTAGAATTTAAGGTGACATATTTTTAAACAATAAATATTTTATTTCTTTCTAAAAAAAAAAACTCTTTCAAAGAGACTTCAAGGAGCAAACAACACACTTCCGACTTTTTGGAATATGCTTTCCATCAAATGACAGCAGTGTGTATGCAGGACAACTCTCATTGTGATTTTATTACAGCCAAGTTATAAATCTCCTGCTGCGAGACAAGATGGACATCGCCATGGAGACTGACTTGCACTAATTAGAGCAGATTGAGTTTGAGATGATGAACTCTATACCTGGCTGTACGTCCTCAGGGTGAGAGACAGAGAAGTAGGGAGGGATTGGGCGAAGAGAGAAGGATGAGGGATTTGAAGGACTTACTAGCTGGGAGTTGATGAACTCACTCCCTCATAATGACCTCAGAGAGTCTGAAAGAGTAGGGCAACACTTGAGGAGTAACTTGCTTGAAGATGACGAACCTGACCCGGCATTAATGATCATGGACAAAGAAAGAGGGAGTCTAGGAGGCAGAGATGGTTGCGGGAGCAGAGAGTCTCCTCGGGCATAATGACCTATGAGGGAGATGAAAGGGAGGAACATATGGAGAAGGAGAGCGGGCAGAGGGAGAGGGAATAAGATGACGTAGATGAAAACATGGACAGCTGGTAAGGGAAGCACAAAGTCTACTAGGTAGGAGAGACAGAGCAAAGTGCAAAAGACAAAGAGTAAGGGTGTGTTTGAGGACTTTCCCTAATGTCCTTTAAAGCTAACTAACCAATTTCTTCAAATGGTGCTTGAACTGGGGTGCTGTTATTAGTCTCCGTTGTTGTTTTGCGGGGTGGCGTCATGCATTCTAGCATGTTCTTTCCAATTCAAACAGGAAGTCCTACTTTCCCCCTCTTCCTCTCCCCTTCAGGGGAAATGACTCCCTGCTTGAAAGAGCTCAAGTCAGAACAACAGTGGCGACCCCCTTGTATGAAGGATCCTGCTTCTTTTAGCTTGATGATCACATCTGTTCTAGCAAAAGACACTTATCATTTTAACCAGGAGGTGCGAGGTAACCTATGCAGCTGGATGTGGGTTTAGAATTTAATTGTCACTGTTAAGAATGATGCGTCTGGGCTTGAAAGTATTCAGTACAGCCATAATGTGTTGAGTTGGAGAGATCATAGAAAATCTTTGGATAGAAGTAAGCAGATGTGGAGAGAGAATCATGCACTTTCTTCAGTTTGCGAAAGAGAAATCGACTACAAGCCAGAAAGCAGTAAGGGGTGGAAAAAGATGCCATAAATCATGACAAGCTCAGTAAAAATGATCTTCAAAATATAGAGAAGAGATAGTGAGACAAAGAAGAGGTGCTGCTATAGATTAAACTTTTGCCGGGGCATGTTGACCTTGAGAAGCAAGAAGCTGACAATGATAAGAAGGATTTGTCTATGATATAGGGTGTGACTTCAGAAAGAAATAGATGGAAGAGAGAAATAAAACTTTTAAGTATACATATTCAAATTGAGAGAAAGACAGTAAAAGAGGCTGTAAAATGGAGAAATAAATGGTGAAACAGTAGGCGTAGAGAATCAAAGATAGTAAACTTTTCCTGGGTCAGGGCAACCTCGAAAAGAAGAAGACAGAGAGACTGAGAGAGGAAGAATGTTAAAGATTGATTTAAAACTTTGTGTGAGAGGAAAGAGACTCCTGACAGATGGTGAACACGCATCATTTTCAAAATAGTGTGGTTACATTTGAAAACTTCTTGTTTTTTTCTTCATTTTTGATTTTCATCCATTGTAAGTAGATGCTTTTTAACAGCCAAAGTGAACATTTTTGGAAAATACCGGTCCTGTGCTGTTGTTTGAATCTGACATTCATTTCAAAATTTGTGCAATTACAGTGATAAACATCGCACAGTTGTAATGTCTTTTCACTTGCCAGCATTTTCAACTTTTTTTGTGCTGTTGTCAAACCTCTTCTTTTCTTACTTTGTGGTAACAAAAGACAATCACAGACTTTGTTTGGTGTGAAATAGAAATTGATTGAGGTTCTAAAAATAGTAGCAAAAAATAATAGTTACCTTTAGCTACCATGTAGCATTTTCAACCTTCAGTTAAATCATTTTTCCATTGCTGGGAAGGTGGCTGACAGCAGATGCACCCAAACAGAAAAGAACATTACTGACAGTGTCTGTGTTGTGTGATTTGCTCCACTGAAACACAAGTTAAGTGGATCTTAGTCTTGGCTAAAAAAAACAAGGATGTTAAAGTGACTCAACTTCATAAAATGGCAAACCAAGTGAACAATTAGTAGAAGACCACTGTGTCACTGAAGTAGACAGAAATATGTGTCACATTATTACAATGGAGCCTGTACTAAAAGGGACAGAAAAAATTTAGAGGAAGTGTTTCACACTTATGGCAAAAGGCTTCAGAGCTGCAACAATTATCATCTGCTGAGTGTTGGATGGACTTATTGATGTCATGTCTGTTGCCTTGCATTCAATTGAAAGTACAGCTTTAGACAGAAGATGAATCTGAAAGTAATGGACAACGCTAGCCTAGCTTTGCCCAGAGTTTAAAAATCTGCATATATGCGCTTATAAGATTCAATAGTTTACATATGATATTCCATTTGTTTATTCTGGTTACAAACTCAAACTTCAAATCAGCACTTTGTGGTTTGGAGAAGAAACTTGTTATAGTTTGTGGCACAGAGGTTTCTAACTTTTAACCCCCAGCTGCCTTTCTTCATGCTAAGCTAATCATGGCTTATCTTCTACTTGACCCACAACCATGACACTCATTTCTTCCCTTCTTATCTAGCTCTTGATGGAAACTGAAAAAGAGGATATTTCATTGAATCTCAAGCAGTTTCTCAGTAGGAATCTCCAACAATGATGTGAAGTCTCATACATTACAATGAGAATGTTTTAGTACATTATGTCATGCAGGGCTTTTGTGTGTTCATTTCTGTCACTCCTCAGACTGGCGCATAATCTACTTACTACCTGCTGCTCACTTACAAACAGCAGGTAGTAAGTAGAAGATCATTGACTTAATGTCCAACCTTGTGCAGGTGGTGTCACCCTTGTGGTGCTTCATTACGGTGAATGTAGCTCAAGAGGTAATTTTAAATTCACTGCTAGCTGAAGATGCATACTTACATGTAATTTGAATACAGTGGAGGAGTAGCAGACAGTCAAAACAGTCACATTGCACATAATGGTTGAAAGTCAAATACTGTCAGTATGCTGACATGCAGACTGACAGCTCAGTGTTGAGTGTTATTTCAGTCCGCATTCCTCCTTATACTGTTTTCTATTAATCGTCGTTTTCTCATTATCTTCCCAGTGTTATATATCACCTCGTGTCTGCATTGGGATGATTCCTCCAAGGGGAATCTTTGGCCCAATATAATTTAAGATACGAAAACTGAATATGAATAGGCAGCTATGAAAGCACACCAAAATGAATCAAGTGGACAGGCAGATGTGTATCCACAAAGACATGAAAACAACATGGAAATTGCACTGACTCGAGTTTGAGGAAAATGAAAGGCAAGAATAATAATTTGGTGTTGCATATCTTGAGACACCATTAAATCCCAAAACTGTGCAGATTTTTTGACACCACAAAAATATATATTTTTCTTGTCAGGAATGTTGACAGAGATAAAATTTCACGGGAAAATTACAAGCAACTCTAATCTACAACAGACAGCATTTTGCAGCCAGAGACATAAACTCTGCACTCTGCCATAACATACTTGACATACTTATACTATTGGGATTGATGGATGCAGGTAGGGACAAAGAGAAGAGGAAAGCAGGACATTTTAGTGATGGATGAGCAGTGAACAGCGGAGGATTACAGATATATTGACTGACTCGGCTGCTGTTGAAAAATACTTGAGTAGACCTGTACAGTTAGTGTGATAAGGTATAGAACTGTGTTGCTACATGGGTCTGAATTTGCTGTAATATTATTATCAGTGCCATTCAGGCTCTCCTCTTCATCCCTTCTCTTTCTCTCTTTCTCTGCCAAGTCTGGTAATGTAACTCCTTGTTTTTTGTTTTGTTTATTTATTCTCTACCTCACTTTCATTCTCTCTAAATTGGATTTCTATCCCCTGTTCAGGCTGTTTTGTCTCTTTTGATCAACTTAATAGTAGCCCTCTCCCTGTTTTTATTGTTGTTGTTTTTTTTCGCTTCTATTTCGTCCCTCTTTTCCTTAGACTGCACTGAATGCAGATCCTGACACAGACGGAGGCTCCTGAAATTATTTTTCTGTAATTACTGGTGATGCTGTGTGTGTTTTTGTGTGTTTTATGCACAAGTGTCTCTTCTTACCCTTTCTCAACAATCTCTCCTTTGTTGTGGCCCTCCCACACTCCCTCCTAATTTCATTGTTACTGCTCAGCCCAAGTGTTTCATTCTTATTCACAGTGAGAACCATTTAGATCTGGATCCTCCTCACACATCCATTGTTTCTTCTGCCTGGTTTATTAACTGCTCTGTTTCTCTCAGACAAACTACCTTCTTGCAGGCTTTTTTTTTCCTTCTCAGACAAGGCGTGGAGATAACAGAAAGACTAAGAGGAGAGGGGATGATTTTCGAAGGAGGGCTGCTTAGATTAGGGGAGGAGGAAAAGTTAAAGGGCTTCGGAGATGCACAGAAGGGAAAAAAAGGGTGAAAATGGGTAGTTTTCAAGATGGAGAGCAGTAAGATGAAGTAAAGCTGGGAGGTAGAGAGAGCGAGTAGGGGATGAAGAGGCAAAAGATGCTTTGAACACGAGAGGGGAGGAAGGAAAAACAGCTGCTATGAAAGGAGGAAGGGTTTGGCCTTAAGGATGGTTTTGCAGTAAGCAGTGAAAACTGGCTGGCAAAACGCCGCAAACTGACTGCAGAAAAACGTCAATTTATGTGATGGAAAATGCATGGAGGAAGAGGAAAGAGTCCAGAAACAAGCTTCAAGAACTAGAGTTAAACAGCCTCGCAGTTTCAGTTACCTTCTCCACCACAGAATTCTTTGCAGATACAGTAAATTTGGGGAAAAGTTCAGGCTTCATAATTACTTTTTTTCTGTCATTTTTTTATTCTCTTTCTCTTTTACTCACACTGTCCGTTTGTGTCTGTTTCTGTCGTTTTCCCCTATTAGTGCTATTGATGCATAGCACACAGATGGGAGCCTGTTGGCAAAAACTCAGAACACAGACATACACTCCCCCGCACACACACAGACCCATGTTTTATTAATGCATGCTGCAGCGTAGTTTTTGCATCTCCTTGTCATAAACATTTAGTCTCATATATGAAGACTTGCTATTCAGCCTTAGTGTTTCTAAAGTGAACCAGGCAAGGCTGATGGCTCAGAAGCCCTTATGCTTCTTCTTCTCTAACTTATTTCTTTTCTCTTTGTCCAGAGCGCTTTTTTCCCTTTTTTTTGTCTTAAGGTCTCAGGCTATTCATTCGAGTCTTTCTCTCTTGGTCCCTCTCCTTCCATCTGCCTGTTTCTATCTCTGTCATCCAAGGCGGTTTTAAGGCCTGTGATAGTTGATATTCTCACATATAGTTCTCCTTTTTTCACCCTGCATCTGTTCTTTTTTCCACATTATTTTTCTTTTTCCCTTTTTTTTCCGTCAAGCTAAGAAAGTCTGGGGTCTTTCACTCTCCTTGCTATGTGACATTCGCATATACTCTCCCTTGTTCACCCTCATTTTCCCTCTTCTTTGGCTTTTTAAGTTGATCCATGTGTCTCTGTGTCTATCTGTCAGACAGACAGGGTTTGATGAATTCCCTCAGACCTGCTTATTCTCCTTTTTCACTTCTGTCTTCCTTCATCGGTCCTTTTTTTTTTTTTTTTGCTTTTGTCCTTTTTTTTGCCTGTCTTAGAATTGAAGCATGTCTACTGCTTCTTGCTTGTTCTTATTCTTCTATTTGTATCATTCTATTTTTCTTTTCTCCTCTCCATCTTAATTCCAGTTACTGTGATTCAGAGTTTGACTCACTCTGAATATATTTGAACTTAGTGGCAAAGCAAATCAATTCTTCATCTTCTTTTCTCTGCCTGTATAGCCATTACACTTTTATTTCACTCTTTTTTTCCGTGTGTTAGTTTATCTTGGTCTGCAAGTCCATTTAAGCCCAATTTAAATTCACATTGGTTTCATTGCACAAAATTGTTCATTGGTTAGTGGATATCATATTACGTTAATGAAGCAAAAGGTCATGACTAGTGAGCTTTTCTTGCAAAATTTACTGAAAACTTGAGAGTTGAAGCTCTCTTGCGTTATTCTGCAGTTGATCCCCAAAGGGAAAGCCTCCGACTGTGCGGGGAAGCTACAGAGCAGTGCCTCTGGCAGGCAGGGAAACTGTATCTTGCTCGAGGACACTTCAGCAAAGCTATGCCGGTGTCACCATGGTGCCTTGTTGTTGCGTTGAGCAAAACCTGGGGAGTTAGAATAAGTCTAGGAAAGCGTTTGCCTACACTTTCATACATACATGCACACATTCCCCTTAGAGCAGCAGCATGATCCATTCTCAGTCTCATCTGAGCAAACAACATGCACCAAATCGGAAACTTTAACTCTGATGTTATTGTTATTTATCTAAATTAGAGCAAGTGATGATAAAATACACTGTGTTAACATTCATCGTACCCACGACTTTTAAAGCACTTTCTGTAGTATGCAGGAGATTGTAAGCTTGCTGGAGGTCATGCAAAATTAATGCAGATGAAGTGAAGAAGAAATTAGCATCACAGAATGCTAAGGAATTCAATATTATCATCAGTTAAATAAAAGATTCTCTATATGCTTTCTGTTATAAGTGTTATAAGGACTGGAAGGCAGTGAGGGAATCTTCAGTACTTATGTGCTGAACTTAAGGACAGACTGGAGGCACTTGTTATTTCTCTGAAACTTTATTCTATTATTCAACTTTTCCAAGGCCAATACTGCACTGCACATTTCACTCTACTACATTTAACTGACGGCTGTGGTAACAAAATGCTTCTCACAACAGAAAGTTTCATTCCTTTCATGTCCAGTTAAAATAATGTCCAAATTTGGTGATTTTAATTACTTTTTTTTTCTAATTGAAGTGGTAAGCATTCCTTCATGTTTTGAGGAAACTTTTCTCCATCTAAAGGCTAATAAGCTATTTGGAAACCCTCTTGATTAGTTGCAAATGCATTGTAACAAAGCTGAAAACAGGACTGCTTGTCTGAGCTTGTTGAAAGTTAATCTTTTTTAGAGATACATGGTTCTCACAGAGCAACACTACAAATAGATAGTGATCCATAGAATATGATGCATTGATGTAGATTAAACTGCATTAATGACATCATGTGTTATCAGGACTGATTGTTAACTCTCAGCGGAGAAGTTTCTCTGCATTGCGGCCTCTTCCATTGAAAAACTGAACATGATGGGTGCCACTACAGGATGAGGTGGAGGTGTGTTGCTAGGGCAACAGGCAAATCATTCATTGTTCAAGGTCATGCCAACTAAAGCAAGAAGTTGTGGAAAATCAACATGTTGATACATCACTTCTCCCACACTTATGACACATATTGCAGCACAGATTCAATGTGGTAATTTTTTTGTACTTTTTTTTGTCTGGAGCACATAATTATTTTATGTTAGTTAATTTGAGATGCATTTTTAATAGGCTAACTCAGTAAAAATCCACATTACCCCGTTGCACATAAACTCAGCCAACATGAGCCTTGTTATAGAAATGTTGTTTTGAATAAACAAGCTCAAAATTCATTAGGCAAGTAAGCCTGTCTATGCATCTCTTAAACCACAACATTAATCAGAACTGATGAGGGGTTTTCAGCCACCTTACTAGATGTCTCCAACTCCTGTCATCCCTGTTTTATATGTGTTTGCAGTATGCTGCTGCTTGTGCAATTGTGCTGTCTTTATCCCCCTTAGAAATTGCCAACAAATTGTACAAACACTATGAGATTAAATAATCATTTCCTACTCAGGGAGCCAATGCTTTCAGAGCAAACAAGTCTGCTTTCACTTGACATTATTTAAAGTATCTGTCAGCTTGTCACTTCTCCACACTACTGTTACAGGTGCTGCACACCAAGCTAGCTTTTAAGAGGCTTGATTAAGCACAATTAGAAAACAGTCAGCTTATAAGAATGTGTTGAGGAAAATATGGCATGCTTATCACTGCATGAGAACAAAGCATGTCTGTTTGTCATGCCAGTGTCAGACCGTCCAACGAGGTTGCTCAAATAAAGCAGTAGTGCTTGGCAGGTTTTTATAGATGAGTCCTACAATATATAAACTCTAATGGATTTGGATTACTTAATTGCTATTCTTTTTATTTATTTCCTTGTTTATGTTGCTTTCCTCTCGCTTTTTCCTTTCATTTTGTACTTAAAATTGAAGGCTGTTTTAAGAAGTGAAAAGAAAGACCAAATACCCAAAACAGGTTGGCATGGATTGATTTGGATGTAAGGAGTAAATTAAGGGATTAAGTAAGTTATAGAGGAAAATGGAGGATAAAAAAGGACAAAAATGTGTGTCCAAATAAAAAAGCAAAATTTCATAGTTGTAACAGTAGCTAAAGGAAGGAAAACAGGAGGATAGAAACAAATGGGACCAAAGAAGAAAGAGATGATTATAATACTTGTACTGAACGCCCAAAAGAACAGAAAAGTGCTGTGAGTGAAAGCAATGAGAAAGGAAACAATACTTAGTGGTTGTACTTTGATACTCAGAAGAGGTAAACAGGAAAGCATATTTGTGTTTCACGTGCGCTCATTTGTGGCAAAATGAAGAAAAGGAGAAAAGATTTTTAAAAAATTATGAAGGCCAGGTAGAAGAGAGAAAGAGACGAAGGAGGGATGCTGATAGGCCGAGGCATGCCAACATAAGGATGTAGGTCCAGTTCATCTCAAGTGTACTTGAAGATTACATTACCATTCTGGCTCATTAACCTGTTGTTTGTGCACTATATTGGCCCTGTAAACCCACATTTACTAAATCATTGCGCTAATTGCAGGTCTACCACCACTGCTACTGTTATCAGGTCTCTATTATAGCTTCTGTGTCCTAAAATACCACAATGCCTTGCGTTTCTCACTGCCCTGTGTGTCCTCACCCTCCTCCCTACTTGTAGTAGTCAATGACATGATCTCGGGTGCTACTACAAAGTAAGAAAACTAATTAAGTATGAAGGATAACAGTGAAATGTTGCCTAGCAAGTCCCGTAATTACACCCCAAATATATTCTTACGTAACACTAGCTATGCTATTTTAAATCAACACAGTTTGGGTTTTAGAGAAGTCTGTTGAAAACACACTAATTGAGCTCTCCTACTGTGGTGCATAGCAATTTGCCAGAGTACCTCCATGCTGGTTTTACTCTCCTTCAGTATTTAGTAATTCCAAGTAAGGTTAGAGTGACGGTGAGGGAAAAGACTGTGTTGGACACAGTGTAAGTATGCTTGTGTGTGTCTGCGAGGGGCACGATTAATGTGTGAGCAATAATAGGTACAGCTGAACAGGTGCTAGCTCTCACAGCATGGACCTTATTCATAACTTGAGATAACAATGAGAGATTGAGACCTCTGCTTTTGTTCTCTTTATTGATTTTGCCTCCTCCAGTCCTCTTTCTTACTCTCTCTCCCTCACTGAGACTCGCTCTTTCTTGCTTATTCCTTCTCTTACTGATTCTATTTAAATCTTTCACGACTTTTTGTCACCATAAGAAAGCCTTTACTGTCTTTTATTTTCTTTTTCCTCTCTTTTTCTTTTCAGTTTGATTGGTGTTCTATCATTCTTATTGTGCTACCTTTCATCCACCCCCCTACTCTTATTAACCGTTTTTCTCCTCCTTTTGTCTGTCATTCAACACAATTTTTCTATCGTCTCAAAGCCAGCTTTTTTTTCCAGTTTCTGGCACGAATGCTCTCTTTTTCCCTCTGTTTATCTAACACTATCTTTTGTCTGACTTTGTTTTCATTCCCTTCCTTAATTTCCAGTCTTCATCTTCACGCTGTTCTTTTTTTCCATGGTTTGCCTCAAACAGACAACTGTTTTAATATATCCGCAGCATCTTCCCACCATATCAGTGACTTATGAAACACAGGGGGAATTTCCATAATGCAGTGCTTTCTCCACATGCACACTGTAATTGGATTTCCTTTATGCTACGCCACATTCAGCAGTTTGATTTGATTGTATTGCTACATAAAAGAGGGAAGGTGAGTAATACTGAGAGGGAGAGGGATAAAAGGTTTGTGTTAAGCCTTATTGGTGGTGAAAAAACTAAACCTTAGAGGACGCATAAACTCACCCATGCATATGCATATTCAGTCTTGCCCCTCTGTAGCACTTAAACATTACACATACACGTCAAGTCAGGTCATTTTTTTGTCATATAGGGTCAAAATCACAATGTAAGTAATCTCAAGACACCCAAGACATAGAGCAGGTCTGGACTCTATAATTTAATGATGCCCAACAATTGAAAGTGATTCCCACATGAGCAAGCACTTGGCAGAAGTGGAGAGGAAGAACTTCCTTTTAACAGGCGGAGACCTCTGATCAGAACAAAACCATGCTAAGAGGTGGGCGGCCCACTGATACAATTGGTTGGGTCGAGAGAGAGAAAGTAATCACAAAGAGAGTCTGGGAGAGAAAGAGAGACAGAGAGAGAAAGAGATGCATAGCAACAGCAAAAACAACAAACTCTATCGTAGTTAAATGTGAAATGTAATAATAGTATGTATGTGGTCGAGTCTTGTGTTATGTTTGGTTAAGAAACATACTTTTTTTTAAGTGAAATTCCTAGTGCTGTTTGTCTTCAGGTTGCTAAACTGAACTGATTATAACGTCTTCATTACCACCAATGTAGCAAGAACTTTTTTATCATTCTGACTTTTGTAGTTTTTTTTTTCTCAAGACATTTAGGTACAAGCAGTTTAGTTTTTCCCTATTGTTAAATGATTGGCCACAAAGAATCTTTGAACATTTATTCTTTTTACATTTAGGGAGTTGTGGTTATTTTTCTTTGTTTATCAATGGAGATCTGAGCCAGTTGAAAACACAATGCTCTCAGAATAAAAAACTAAGTTGACCCTCTCTCCAATGTCTCATGTCTTGGTTCCAGGAAGTGCTGGTACACCAGTGGTTTTCAATGAGAACGGAGACGCTCCAGGAAGATATGACATCTTCCAGTACCAGATAACCAACAGATCCACTGCAGAGTACAGAGTCATCGGCTCCTGGACCAACAAACTACACCTTAAAGTGAGATTATGGGCACATACAAACTCACACACAAACACACACCAACCTGTGGGCATGATTGTTGTTTTTTAGCCACATGTAGAACCAAATATACAGTAGCTCAGTCTTACTCATGTTTTCAGCTCACTGCAGTTTGCGCCTTCTTCTCTGTCTCCCTTTGTTGTAGTTGCTGACGGTTGTGTATAAAGAAAAAAATCCTTTATAGTAATCCAGCACATATCTTGATTTGAGTTGTATATGGAAGGTTTTGAGACATTTTTGACCAATAACTTTGCACAATAAAAGTTCAACATCAGCGTGAGCAGCTGCCAATACTTCACAAGCCCGTTACTTGGATAGATTTGTTTGAGTTGTTGGGGGTTTTTTTTCAGACGCAAAAGTTAGCAGGAATTGAGCATTTTACAAAAAAAAAAGTGTGAATCTGCTCTTCTTTTCAGAAAGCTAAGTGTTGCGCTAAGACACATTCAAGCTGTCACACGCCCACACAAGGTCACTCACACAATATGCACAACCTGTAAATGCTGGCGCTCAAACTGCAGAACACATTCAGACAAAAGCGCATAATTTGAAGCATAAGCAAACTGGAATCCTATTGTGTTTGTCTCTGTTTTTCGCTCTGACCTACACACACACACACTCACACACACACGCATACACTCAAACTCCTCCAGCATACTGGATTGCTTTGTGTTCTAAATCCACCCAGGACTTTATTAGAAGGGCCAGATGACAGATGAGAAGACTAATAGACACAAAGTGCTTTCTGCCTGATGGACGGCCTGGCTGATTGAGAGAGAGCGAGCGAGAGACTGCAGACACACAAAGGACAGCACATAGTTAAGACACACATGATTGAATGCTTTGACAGTTGACAAATTAACAGATGCATTCGATTTGTTTAGAAATCGAGTTGGGTTTGAAGGCACTGCTGCAGATGAAGAGATGCTAGAAGGTGAACGACAAACTGAATGCTTATCATTTTTAAAAAGAAGGATGCTTTGCACATAAGACGAGGTGCAAGTCAAGAGTGAGTTTCAAGATATATGTTTGGTTGGTCATAGACTTTGCGGACACATATGCACAACTATACTGATATTTATGATTAAAGCGGGATCCAATTACAGCTATTATTGTGCCATTTAAGTAATTAATGGAAGAGAGGTTCATGCCCGGGCCTTTGTTGTTGTGGGTTGTTCATAATTCATAGTTATTGTTACTAAATAAGGTGTATCTGTGTGTACGGAAAAAACCTGCAAGAACTGCTGGGACTATGAATAAGTAATGAGAAGATACTGAATAAACAGAAAAATCTAACAGAAACTGTTTAAAAGTTTTAAACAGTGCTAATATACTGTGCACACACACAGACAGAATACTTTTTTATCATTAGAGTATTTCTCCTGACAGATATATCTGCTGCACTAAGTTGTGAGCAGCCAGTAATCCAATATTGCTGTTTAAACGCTGCATGTGGGTGTGTGTGTTTCCACATGTGTGTCAATGATCAAATCAAGTCCATTTTCTGTGTCCCTGATGGGTTTTTTCTTCCTAACTAGTTTTTGTTGGACTGGTACATCGTGTGCCAGTGTGCTCCATTTTACTCAGCACCCTCGGCAACAGATGAACCTCAGGGACTCGGTATAATGACAGAGTGACAAACACTCGCGCACATAACAACAAATTAAAAACACACGCTTCCAAACTCGCACATACCAGACATACGGAAAGCTCGGGGATTCGCGATAATGCCAGCGTGACACAAGCACAAACAAACAAAATGCACACATGGAGGAGCATATGCACCCACACAAACACACACACAAACACACACACAGAAGGAAATACAGATGGCCTATTTGTGCCAGATCTGATTATGGTCTGATTGCTGGTTTCCAGACTAGCTGGTGTTAGTTTTGTGCCCTGCAGCGCTCAGGAAGATGATCTGAGGATCTGCTTGTGCTAATTGCTCACCAAGTTGCCCTGAAGACACACTTTCTGCAGGTACAGAGAAAACTGAGTGTTAAAGGACTGTTAGCAGAAAGTAATGTCAGCTTCCAGCAGATGGCTGCCAATCTTTGTGTATCTTAATCTACCACAAGAAGGCGGGATGTTTTGTATTGTCACCTGAACACACAAATGAGTTTGTGTTTATGCTGTTGCATTTATTAAGACTTAAACAGAGAAAAAAAATCCATATTAGCCATATGGAACAAACTTGTACCTTTTATCCAAATGTCTCTTTTCTCCTTCATGTCTCTCTCCTCTCCTAGGTGGAGGCCATGCGTTGGAAGACTGGTGACCCATCTCTTCCTCCCTCAGTATGCAGCATCCCATGTCGTGCGGGGGAAAGGAAAAAAGTGGTCAAAGGAGTTCCATGTTGCTGGCACTGTGAGCGCTGTGAGGGATACCACTTTCAGGTAGATCTCTGGAGGATTAAATTCCTCAAGTACCTGCTGTTAGGTTATCTCAAACGTACATCGTCACCAAAAACAACAAGCAACAGCATAGAATCTGACTCTTTGGCCAACAGCACCACGTCACTCTCCCCCCTCTCTTACTCTGTGTCAGTCTGTGGATGTATGGGACAGACAGAAGTACACTGCATGCTGTATGAGTGGTTCAGTTTGATGGTATTAGCAAAAGAAAGTGCCTTCTGACAACCTTAACACTTTATAATATAAATTAGAAAAAACAAAAAAATAAAACACCTTTGGGAAAGCCGATTCACCAGCTGTTGATATCCTCCCCCACCACCCCTGATCTTGCTATCGGCAAAAAAGAATACAGCAATCCCCATCCCCAGATCATATGTTTTCACTTAAAAATGAGTCAATAACAATCAGCAGTTGGTCAGTCAGGGCATCCCTAGCTTTAGCAACAAATCAGCTCCAATATTTGTTTGCAATAAAAGTATTTTTTGTGACAGTATAAACATATTAGTTGGAAAATGTGTAAAAGAGTACTCTGATGCAGGATGCAATAAAGGAAAAAGAGGAAAAAGAAAATAGCCGTAACAGCAGCAGGCGAGGCTTGTCTGAGTGAGCAATCAATACTCATTCTGCGGATACATGCAATTGCTGTAAAATCCATAATCTGTTGACACATTTATGATAGATTTGGGATTTTAGTAGAATGGAACATAGTATAAGAGTGTGAGCAAAACACATGAGTGGATGAAAGAGCAAGTGTACAAAAATGTGTAAAATGTGCACTTTTTTCCCCTCATTAATAAGTCAGTCTACAGAGGGGGATAACAGGGAATAAGTCAGACTTAACCGCTTGGCAAACAAATCAGCTGTTGAGAAGTCTCTAGAAAAAGGAATTGGGGATTTAAAACATATTGGCATTAATGTTGGAGCTATATACAGATTTGCCGTCTCATTTTTACAAGTTTAGGTTTTTAAACCTTGTTAAAGTGTATTTGACAAAACGGAGTTGCACTTGGTTCTCCCAGCTTTTCCTTTTAGCTAGCAGTAGTTAAATTTGGCTTGACTGCTTTCTTAGTATCCAGCTCTGATTCTGTTGAGTCCATCAGTCTCCAAGAAACAGCTGAAAGACTGCTGAGTTGGCAAAAGCATAACTAATCACCTGAATGCCTACTGAAAAAGTCTGTCGCCCAGGGCACTAATTGAAGTAATTGACAGTTCTTCTTTGCTGAAAAATTGCTTTGAGATCACTCCATGCACGTCCAATGCAAATCAAGCCCATGATTTACATTCTTGGATTTTATGAGAGAAAGAAATGGGTCCTTTATTAAAATCCAGTCCAAGCAATAACGAACGATAATGCTCATTTTTTATGTTTGGGGAAAAAAAAAACTTTTTAACATATTAATTAACATATTTTATAACCAGTAAGCATTTTTTTTTCAATGAAAATCCCTCTGCAGGCATCAGAGTTCACCTGCGAGCTGTGCCCATATGAGATGCGACCTGATACCAACCGCACCGGCTGCATTCCCATCCCCATCATCAAGCTGGAGTGGCACTCCCCCTGGGCCGTCGTCCCTGTGTTTATTTCCATGCTGGGGATCATTGCCACCTCTTTCGTCATTGTCACTTTCGTCCGTTACAACGACACGCCCATCGTGCGAGCGTCAGGACGGGAGATGAGCTACGTGCTCCTGACGGGAATCTTCCTGTGCTACGCCATCACGTTCCTGATGATAGCCACGCCAGATGTGGGAGTGTGCTCATTCAGGAGGATTTTCTTGGGCTTGGGGATGTGTTTCAGCTACGCCGCTCTGCTCACCAAGACCAACAGGATACACCGCATCTTTGAACAGGGGAAGAAGTCCGTGACGGCACCCAGGTGAAGACACACACACACACCCCACTGTTTGCCCTCTATGTGTTCAGCACACACAGATTTCAATGAGTGTGCTGAAGGTCACCCTAAGTGTGTATTCACATAAAGAACTAACCTCAACTTCTTCCTTACTAAGCTGCTTGCAGTCATTATTCATCATTTAGATTCATCCATTATTTATAAGAGTCATTAACTCTCACTCACCTATTGTACTGTTTGCACTCAGTGTGAGTGACTCTGGGAGAGAGAGCATCAACTAAGTGGCTAAAATGTTAATGCAGTATTTAATAGTGCTCAGGTTCATGTCCCTGCTACCCAGATGGTCATCTGTTCTTCCTTCAGCACCGTCCATCTGTAGGGGTTGCTGCTATTGAATAAAATTTAGGATTTCCAAATTTATACTTGTTTTTCAGTAGAGGTTGGATGAATGATTTAGCTGTTTTTTAAGTCATATGTGACTGCTGCTTTTAGAGTTGAATACAAAGACGAAAACAAGAAAATTATAGAAAATATGTTTAACATAACATAATTAAAGAATGGGCTCGATAAGTTCACACACAATGACTTCCAGAGAAGATTTTGGGGCTCTTTTCAGTTTCCAGTGTTATATTTTGCCTTCAAGTTGTGGGACACTAAGCTTCCTTTGAGCTTTAGGGCTTCAAGGAGCAGGTTGTTTCGTCAGTATGGATGTAAGTGAAAATCTAGCTTTTGTTTTTGGGGTCTTATTTGCCCGTTTTTATCTCCCTAGCACTCTGGATGATCACATTTCCTCCAATCCAGTACTATTGGTTACAACAATTCCTCAATATCCCTCTTTCTCATTAGCTTTTTCATGATCTCCCTCCAATCTTTCAGTGTGGGTTTGTCGAAGTGTGCATGGCTGCATTTAAATATAATCTTTTGCCAGCATTTAGTTCTAAACTAACACTGACCCTTTGAATGCAACGACAACATCCCTCTTTTTTGGTTTATGGTCAATTTATTATTATTATTATTATTATTATTATTATTATTATTATTATTATTATTA
>JAPZDV010000015.1:9303963-9344254 GCA_029814665.1 Acanthurus lineatus
GTCGTAACGGTTTATAGTTGTTTTATGTTTTCTTACATCTATCAAATCAGATCCATTCATGATAAAAAGAACCTATTTTATCAAATGATCTTTACAACTTTACGTTATGCTACTTTTTTTGAATTTATTATTATTATTATTATTATTATTATTATTATTATTATTATTATTATTATTATTATTATCATTATTATCATTATTATTATTATTTTGGCAAAAGACATGGCCAAAGACTTAAGGAAAAATCTTTCTTTTTTCTGAAAATGATATACATCCTCATATCAGTACTTCTTTCCTTCTCAGGTTCATCTCTCCTGCCTCCCAGCTCGTCATCACCTTCTCACTCATCTCTGTTCAGCTGCTGGGGGTCTTCGTCTGGTTCGCGGTTGACCCTCCCCACACAGTCGTGGACTACGGCGAGCAGCGGACCCAGGACCCCCTGGCGGCACGTGGAGTCCTCAAGTGCGACATCTCGGACCTGTCTCTCATCTGCTCCCTGGGTTACTCCATCCTGCTGATGGTGACGTGCACAGTTTACGCCATCAAGACGCGAGGCGTGCCTGAGACCTTCAACGAGGCCAAGCCCATTGGATTTACCATGTACACCACCTGCATCATCTGGCTGGCGTTTATACCCATCTTCTTTGGCACGTCACAGTCTGCAGAGAGGGTAAGAGCGTGCATCTTTAGTTTTGTGCAGTGAGTACGTGTGTGTGTGTGTGTGTGTGTGTGTGTGTGTTTGTGTTTGCCAATAGTATAGACCCAACCTGCATACATTAACTGCTGCATTTAACTTTGGGAACTACAGTCGAGAGAGACATCACCGTCTGCAGGAAAGATGACTGTGGGATGAATTTTGCGTGTGTGTATTTGTGCTTGTGTGATACTAATGTATCTTTGTGAGAAATCTCTTTCATAAGATAACAATTCTCACCCACAAGAGGGGGGTGATAGTGTAGTTTATGGGCTTTCTGTGAGCATGACTAAGCTCTCCCGAGACCATTTTGCAGCAGTATCAAGTTTTGGAATCACCTTTTTGAGTCATAAATTTGCATGTATTGCCATATGGCAAATTGTCTGCTTTCTCTCTCCTCCCCTGACAACTTTTTGGAGATCAAAACTGCATCTCTTGGCACTGAGAGGTAAATGTGTTTCAATTCGTGCTACACTAATGGCTAAAAAATAGTCCAGAAATCTCCTAAAAATCCCCCATGAGTACAGGGGGATTTTCTGTCTGACTGATTGACTGGATCCATGCCATGGTCCTGGCTGTTAGAAAGTGGTACTGTAGAGCTCACTCCTACTACCTTTAGTCAGTTATTAATGGCCATTTGATGTGAGTAAGATGTAACCTTCACAGTGGAGGTGTGTGTCTGAGTGTTTATATGCAGCCTTTACAGATATTCAGGCATCAGCTATTCAATAATTGGTTTATTATGGATGCACAGCGCATTATTTGCATTTGTTTTTGTTTAATTGGATATTTAAAAGTTGAGCATTATGCACAATTATCTACTGTATTTTACAAAACCACTCAGGGTTCCTAAGCTGCGGGTCAAGCCCCCCAGGGAATCCTAGGATAAGTGTTAGAGATCACAAAATTACAAACTAAATAAGCAAAAATGAAAAGAGAAAAAATGTATTTTGAAATATTTGTGTTTTTACTTCCTCAGGCCTTGAAGAATTCTTCAAAATAAAACTATAAAAATCAAATAAGAAAAATATAGGTATGCAAATCAATACCATAATGATGATGTGCCACCACCTGTTGTCTTTTGATTTTAAGAGTTTTTAGGCCAAAAAAAGGGGTGTTAACCACTGCTTCAGGGAAACCATAAGCTCTGTAAGAGATTTACTGATTGTGTAACATGTCCTTTCTAACCTGGCTATTCCAATTGTAACAGTAACGCACCTTCATGCACTCAGTGAAATTCAAGGCATGTCTTTACTCACAGATTTCACAGTTTACAAAACACAAAGCTAAAAAATAGAGCAGATGAGCAGTAAAGGACAAATGGGCATTGTGTTTAACAGAATAAAAGCCTTTATTATTTAAATCCTTCAAATATAGCAAACATATGCATTGAAAAGGCACAAATCCATAGCTGTTCAAGAAAGAAACTACATCAAAACAAAGTGAATCCTTGAGAGTGCATATGAGTTCGTCTACACAATCTGCAGTATAAATATTCTGTCCAACTGTGTCGTCCTCCTCTACATAACTTTTCCAGTATGGCCCTGTTTTGAAGTGTCAGTCAGACAATTTTCATTTCTCCCTCTTTTGGCGTCTCAGCCCATTTTCCTTTCAAGGCGGGTGCCCGCCTCTGTCGCATGGCAAAAAGCTAACATCAAAGTGATCCCGTCTAATCACACATCAGGGAAATCATACTCTCGCTGGATGTTTCATAGTGTTTTTTTGCTTTTGCATGCACTCACTTTTTCAGAAGCCTGAAGAAGCAAGGGAGTTTTGGAGGGTTATTGATGCAGAAAGTTTTAAGTGACTCAGATTTCTTCGTCCTTTTTACGCCTCCACACCAGCAACAGCCATGGCCAAAGACGTTATGTTTACAGGTTGTCTGGTTGTCCTTCTGTCATATTCTAGGCAATACAATATCTCAGAAATACCAGTAGGAGATTTCATTACACGTGGAACAAGATGACCCAACTTAAAGGTTAAATTATCAGAATTTGGTACTTAAAGGTAAAGGTCATTTAGACCTCACAAAACATTTTTGGCTGTAACTCAACAATTTATTCACTACTAATGACAAAATCTTACAGATTCGTCTTTGATGACTGGAACAAAATGATTAAGTGATGACATTTAATATAGAAAAAAAAGGTTAAAGGTCATCTTCACTGCAACATCATAATGTTCTGTAAAAACGCTTTTTTAAGGCATAATTCACCACCATAACTTAGGAACAATTGGGGATATAGTGTTCCTATATTTTACATTTTGTCAGATACTAAATGGGTAACATTAATTTCAGTTGCCCGCCTTGACAATGAGCTGATTGCTTAAATCTTTTGTGCTGCCAGGTTGAATATCTGTGTGAACATGTTTTAGAATTTGTAGCTTCTTTGAGACAACATCCATATTGTAGTTCATTACAGCCTCATTGGTTTAGCTGGTATTGAGCCTCTGTACTCATTTGTAAAAATGGTCTCCTGGTAAAGACAGCATGCTTTCACTGTAAATTATTCACTTGAATTGTACATTTCATTATAGTGGTAACCTCCATTTCTTCAAAAAGTATATTTAATAGCTTTTATTAGATAGGTATAAAACCGCAGGGTGGTAATCCTGTTTTTTTAAAGTATAGTTCTTTTTTTAATTTGCCACATTCACACATTTCCAACCTAATAATGAGAACATTACTTATTCACTTCCCCCACATCGTTGTAATCCAGTCATCATGAGACCTTTAGGGTAGGGCGTACTGCAACGTGTGTGGCTGCAGAAGTCATTTGTGTCTGTATGTGTGGGTGTGTGTGAGTGTGTGTGTGGCTGTCCATGGTCATATTCATGTGCACATGTGTCCATATATGTGTGTGTGTTGTCTGATGAGCTGAAGCGTCCTGTCTCACTGGTTGGGCCGAGTGGCATCCATGCCATGTTTACTCAGCTAATTAGAATGTCCGCCAGCGACTTCTTGTGTATTTGCATTTGAGTGTGTTTGTCTGGTGTGTTGTATTTAATTGGAATATCCACCAGTGCACATTTGTGTATCTGTGTATGTTGTTTCTAATTGGAATATCCTCTGGAGTGTGTGGCAGCTGGCTGGCTAACAGAGAGAGCAGAGGAGAGGGAGGAGAGAGACGGGTAAAAGGAATAAACAGGTAATGATGTGACTCGCTGATGGGACTTTAATGAGGAGAGCTCTACCAAGGTCATAGGTTTGGATTCTGACAGGGGAGAAGGGAGAAGGGGCTTCACTGGAGTCAGTAGGAGGTTAGGTGACAACATGACTTACATTATGATTAAATTTGTCATCAGATGGCCATCATGCTTGGCCTCATGATTCTTAAGTATTGTCACAGGTCTGATTTCAGTAAACTGCTGTATTCATTTGTGCACAAACACCTCACAGCTGCTGATAATCACTCTTACATTTTATGCGTAACTATGCCTAGAACATCAGCTGTTCTTCTAAAGGTCTTTTTTTATCTTTTATTGCTCTGTTTGTGACCCCTGCTTATACTGAAATGTTTGAAATGAGCTTACAGCTGGTGTTTATTTGTTAATGAGGTTGTGACGAGGTTCCTGTTGAAACAGCAGCATGAACTGTGTCTGTTGTAGGAGTGCTTGCATCTTTCACCAGGCGTGCCTCTGAGCTTCCTTTCAGAACTTCTTCTCAGGGTCACTGTGGAAGCGTCCTGAACTTTGCTTTGCTTTGGACAAAAGAAAAAACTTTAACTCAAACCACTTTCAAAATTCCAAGCCTAACTCATGGTCTTATTACTCAGACTTTGTAGAGAAAGAAGCAAGTTAGCACTTAGCACAGCAGGAGCTTTTGTTCTCCGTCAGTGTCTGCACAGAACATGTTCAGGCACAATGTTTTTTAGAAAACATTCACTGTTCCTTTGAAACAAAATGAGAGTTTTCTTCTGGTGTTCACAGACATCTGATATGTCTCTTTCTGGATTATTCAGTCTATTGTCCAGGTTTATTTCACTTGTGTAATGTTACTTAGTCTTGTGGCTTTCGATGTCATGCACGACTTCAGTTTCCCTCTCCAGAGGTGGGATCCTGTTTTTCAGTGTGCACAGGCAGAGACCTCAAGGCGTTACATGTAACAGTGTGGTAATTGCACCATGACAGCTCAAGAGTCAACTGTGATGCTCAACTTGTTCTTGCCTCATTAGCAGCTGTTGGATATTTTTGAATCCCTCCTCAAATCTGTAATGTTGTCAGATGAGCAACCTTCCTGTGACCAGTGTGTGTTTATGATACTAGCATAAACCTTTAAGCAGTAGAAAAGGCATCTACTTGCCTCTCCCTTGCTCATACTTTACCAGCAGTAAAACCTGCATTGACTGGAAGAAGTGCTCGATCGTTCTGTTGGGTACAGTGAGCTCAGCAGAGCAGTCAAAGTCAAGCAGAATTCAGAGGGAGGTCTGTAAAGCCTGTAAAAAGGTACAGCCTGTACTCATACAACAGAAGTAAAAATGCGTAACTTTTTATCTAAAGAAATCTGACATTTTCTCCTCTGCCTCTGGGTAAAATAAAAAACCTGACACAAAAAAAATGTAACATGGAGACCTTAATTGCCTTTCTATACTCGCTAAGTATGTCAAAAGCAGACTCCTGTCCTCTTTTACCCATTGTTACTTGCCTGTTCTCCCTCCCATGTACTTTTTACATGTAGTTCCCACTCAAACGCTCCTACTCTTGTACTTTCTGCTTTCCCAACCATGTTAACACCCTCCCTGTCATTCCTCCCCCACTGCTCGTGTCCCGTGCCTTACACCCTTCTCCTCTGAATACTCAGCATGGCTCAGAGTCACGGCGAGTGGAGGAAAAAGAGACGAGGGAAGAAAACAGACGGAGGAGGAGAAGCCCAAATGGAGGGGGAGATGAAAATTGACAGGGAAAGTTTCAGGGAGAGATGGGGACACGCAGGGAGACAGCAAGACACAGAACAAGAGTGTGAGGGAGAAAACTCACTGGAGAGGGAGAGAGGGATTCCTAACCATCACCAACAAGGGAAGTATTGTTTTGAAATAGGTCATACTACCATGCAGAGGCTGCTGGCTCCAAACAGCTTCTGCTGCACCCTGCAGAAATAGGAAAGGTTGCGTGTGTGTGTGTGTGTTACGTGTGTGTGCATGTTTGCTTCCCTCTGCCTCCCCTCTGCTTGTTGTAAAGCCTTAACCACAGGGTACATCCTCACTCCAGCTACCTCTCTCAGCCTCATCATTCCTTTGCCTGACACGATAGATAAACCATCTTCCCTTTTTTTTATTTTCTTCTCCACTCTCCACTCACTTTCTCTTTATCTACATCTCTCTGTTTCTTTCTCCCTGTGAACCCCTTCTCCTGCTCTCCAGATGTCTTAAATATGGTCAGCTTGTTATCTCCTGCCTCCGACAGAGGAGGAATCAACCACCCTGCTGTTACCCACAGACCCACTCACAGTGTGCGTGCATGAGCGTGCATGTCCTTTCACAGCATGTGTGTTTTTGCTACTTTTGTTCTTGCGCTCACACAGACACAGTAGTTGATTGAATTTTTTTTTGTTTATTAGTGACTCTTGAGCTGTTGAGAGATTTCTGTATCACGTGAATCTCTGATTTGCAAGTACAGACTTTTTGTTCTTAAACATTCAGACCGCACTCTCTGCTGAAATTAGCCTTTTTTTATGGGAATTTTAGTTTTTTCATCCCCAGGCATGGACAAAAACATCTTAGTCTTCATTATTAATTAGAGATGAAACAATGAGGGCTGTGAGAAAACCCAGCTTTTGGAGTGAATTCTGCAGTGTCGCATTGGAAGGACAGAGCTGCCTGTTCTGTTCAGTTTGAATCCACAGGTTCTGTCACTGAAACTGCCATTCATACACACCCACAGTCATGTCTCTCAAGGCCTCCCATTCACATTATCTGAAACATTCACCTTCTCTGTCACGCACACCCACACACAAACAAACAAACACACACACTGCCTTCTGACCTTAGACCAATGAAAGACCCAAGTGTCCTGACCACTGAACAGCCCCTTTAAGAAATGAAGAATGGCAAATGGCTTCAGTTTGAGTATTTTTTCCTCTTTTTTCTCTTTCTTTGAATGTGTTTTGTCCTCAGGAGCACATAAAGAACACACACAATCTATACACCTGCCTCACAAATTCAATTCTATTCACACACACATACATATACGCACACACACATACATACACAGTGTCGCGGTTGACTGTCCTCGGATAGATTTATGGCTGTGACTGCGGACCCGGTGGAGAACCAGAGACCGCCCAGATCCTTACCGGGAGTAAGTGGTAGTAATCAATCTACAGTAATCTGAAGAGTTTCAGGGAGACAGAGGAGGAGAGAGACAGGGAGGCAGAGCGAGAGGCCCACTGAGAGAGATGGCGGGAACATCACTGTCGAAACGAAACATGAAAGAAGAATGTAAAGGAACTTCAGAGGAGAAATCGAGATGGAGCAGGAGTGAACATGCAAGGCAAACATGCAGGAAAGAAAGAATTAATCAGTGAGTGGGAGTACAGATTGAGAAAGATGTCAACGACTACGAGTATACAGCAGGTCAAAGGAGAGAAAGATTTGCACCACCATCAAATGCTACAGAAGGAGAAAGAGGGACAAGCTATTATTAGATAAAGAGAAAGAGAAATGTAGATCAGAGAGGAGGAGAATTAAAATTGAAACAATAAAAGATACAAAGAGAAAAAAAGCTGGATGAAAAGGAGGAAGGGAAAGAGAGTCAGACCTTTGACCAAAGCTGTTGGGTCAGGAGCGATTAAACATCCCAAAAGACACACGCACACGTCCCAAATGTGGTGCTGCAGAAGCGCCTTGAGAAGATTTTGATGTAGATATTAATTTAACACTTCATTTACCTCAAATGTACTTTAATTGTTAAGTGGAAGACTAAGCTGTGGCTTTTTATCAGTGTCTTTTAAAGCTATAAAATAAGAAACTTGAGCATTTTCTGAACATGTTACATTAATTATAATAAAGTACAGTCTTGGAGCCTGGAGCCTCTTTTTTAACAGTGGACGTGACAGTGGTATCTCTGGAGCTTTTTTAACAACATGAAAAACGCATCAAAATGAAAAACATGAATAACAGGAGTAGGTTGAAAAGTTTTAATTTCCCTGTAGTAGTAGAAATTCAATAACACGGAAGTCTCAAATGCTAATATCAGAATACTAAGTGCTGCCTGCTGTTTAAATAACATCTGAACTTGTTTTTTTTGCCCTCCTGGTTGGTGCTGTGTTGGTTAAATGTGAGCAGTATTGGGATTTTAGCAGACTGCAGCCTGCTCTGACCATCAGTTGAAATTTATGCATCTCATAGGGACAAATTGCTCTCAATTAAACTTGTCAGGTTGCGTGCTGCATCCAGAGAACTGCTCCCAAAGCAAGATGTAATAATAGTAAAAATTTACTTTCATTTCTTCAGTTTATTAAGGGTAAAGCCCCCTTAAGGTAAAGTATGATTAGTGATTCTGGGCTTTATGAAAACAAATCAAAACAAAACTAACTTGACTTGACTCAAATTTAAAACTGCTTTCAAAATGCAAACTTTTTTGCTTGTAGTTGAAATAAAAACATAATCATCTTTCTGGTTACAGTCAAGCCAACAAACCGGTGAACATCCTTATATTCCTGCACATTAGCTCATAGCTACTGCAGCTGTAATGCACAAGGATCAACAGAACCTGTACAGACAGCAGATCACGTCTGACCGCTGTTTCTTCCCTCTGCTGGATTTAGACGTCATGTCGTCTTTATTCTGACAGAATTTACCAATCCTTGGGGTGATTATCTTCTACAGGGGCTGTGTGGGGAAAATAAAACTTTCATTCATTTTTGAAGAAATAGGTTTTACGTTCCTTTGCAGGGTTCTGGTGGGATTTGGTCGTTTGGCTGAAAATGGAGAGAGACAGACAGCAAGTGTCAGATCCTGACATCAAACAGTGAGATGTTGAAGGATGCGGGGACGCCCAAGGGGGGACCTCACACTGAGAAGCTTTCATTCAAACACACACTTGCGCACCATGTATGCATACACACGCACAATCACAACACATACATTTAAGTGCATTTACACACAGAGACACACACTCAGAAACTCTTCCCAGGGGAGTAATAGAGACAGGCAGAGAACGTTATAAATCCAAACTTCTGCACAAAATTTTCTTTCAAGGCCTGATGCAACAGCCACCTCCATCACTCTCACATCTCTGTTACTACAAAAAAAAAACAGACATCATTTATGCTGTTGTACTTTCTGTGTATTTTCTCGTAGCTGTCATGTCTTCATCTCAGCATGCGTCAGCCTGTAGAGAGACAGACGGCATGTCAAAGTATGAAAATATTGTAAACCGATAAAAAAAAGGCTTAAACACAGGCACTGCAGCTAATTAACTGCCAGTGTTGGTGGCCTTTTTTGTAACATTTAGCATTAAGATATGGAGATTTTAAATTTATATGAAATATTTTGGTCTATTAATAAAACTAGTTGCTAGGTATGCAAGACATATGTACAGTATTTCAAGAAATTGTTGTATTTATTCATCTTAAGTTTTATAATTAAGACCAAATGAAAAAATAAATAAATTCGGTTTATAAAAGCATTTTAGATGCCCCGATTTAGTTTGTGCTGTGGGGCTGATCCCAAGAGAAATGTACAGTTTGTTGCCTTTCAAGCAGTCGCTGTGCAGATGCAATAACTTGGCATCTGTTGCTGGCAATAGTGAGGAAATACATGGCTCTGGTGTTTTGCGGCTCTGACAGCTTCAAAGTGTCAGGAAGTGTTCAGGGTTGAAGCTGGAATAAATACTGCAGTCGTCCTAGAGTTGTAGAATAGTGCCATTGTGTCTGAATTTGTATTCCAATATCATTCTAGTCACCTAAGTGTCACAGGGGTGATTCAGTGTTGTCCCTCATTAAATATTAAGCAGGAGGATCAAAGGTTAAGGTATTAACAGCTTGTGTGGCTTAAGGGATGCACTGTAACTGCACATACCCAAACTTTGTTTCAGTCTCATGTGTATACTAATGCATACTTTGCATGCAAACAGTATATGCATCTATCAAAGTTGCAGCTTCATCAGTCTGTGCGTACTTAATTTGAATAACTGTAAACAGATGGACATCAGCACCCCTTGTACAACAGATTAAGACTTTTAAAGATGAGAGGATTGCCAGAGATGCACAAACTAACCACAGCAGAAAAAAAGAGATGACAGACTATGTCAGTGTGTTGTTTTGACATTTACCTTTATCCAACTCTCCTATTAAAATAAAACCACATAGCAGCCAACTGAGCTTGTCATATAGCTGTCCAACCTTTCCTGAAGAGCACACTTAAAGGTCAAACTGTGCATTTTACTACAATATGCAGCAACTTTAGAATACACTACAACGAAATAACAGAGATTTACTGTAGCTGTAGCTGTGGATGCAAACCACCAGGGACTCAAGAAAACTTACTGTACATAAAATCTCCCGATAAGAAAGGATTGACCCATGTTGACTCGTGTTTTATAACTTGCTGCTTAATTTGCACATTAAGAAACATTAAACACTGAAGTCTGCATCTGTAAGGAAAATATCAAGGCAGCAATATGTAGAAGAACTTAAGGCAAAGGAGGAACCGGTGACATTTCCTTCATGTTCGAAACAGAGTGGATTTAGAGCTGACTGTTCTGAACAAAAACATAATTAAAACAAAAGGAGAAATGTGAGACCACTCATTAGTTCACTTAAAAGAAGTCACCAGATAAAGGGCAGGATTTTCCTTTTTTCATTACCTTTTCTTCTTTTAATTTCATCAGGATTTAAAAAAGAAGGTTGGGACTATTTACCGTGAGAAAGTGTTTTTCTTATCACTTTCAGCCCAATTTCTGTCAAGATTGCTGCACAAACATCCCATTTACCACCCATGACAGAAAAAGCTGACATGCAGTTAATCCTCGTTCTACATGCTCAAGGTGTGACACATATTTTGCCCACAACTTGGACTGCGGTCTGTTGACTGATGATGCTCCATGTAAGTCCTTGCTGGTTATTTTAATTGGCTAAAGCTGTGCTCAGTGGGGCCACATTCATGTCAGTTAGGAGACAGAAAAAGAGAAAGAGAGAGAGAGAGAGAGAGAGAGATAGAGAGAGATAGAGAGAGAGAGAGAAAGAGAGAAAGCTAGCTATTCACAGCAGGAGCACCCTCTCAGTATTCATTATTATGAAACCTTTATGCACAACTCAAAATTTGTTTGACTTGAGAGAAACTGGCCGAACCTCACACAAGATCTGCGAGACGAAAAGAGCCCCACTAACAAGCTGTGGCAGAGCAAACACAGATGTAACAACAAATAGCCCTGTGCCCTCTTTATGACACACACACAGACCTCAGACCAGCGTGGATTCGATGGAGGAAAACACAACTCTTAGTGATGTTTTGTTGAAGGTAATGAGGCACTTGTGGACAAGAAGTGACCACAGTTGGACCCAATTAAGCTGCTCTGACACAAAGTTTAAATTTTACTGTGTCAGAGCTCTTTTTTTTTAAAAGTGTTATTCATCACAGTATCATGTTGGAAAAATGTGTGTGATGGGCTTGCAAAGAAGCGCAACTTGAGGATTTAACAAGCTCTGAGTAAAAGGCATCTTGAGACTGAAAAGCTACAAAGGCAGCTTTTTTATGCACAAGAATAAAAAACCCTACTTCTCTCAGTCATTTTTGAGCAAAATTGGCTTTCTGAAACATTCAATTCTCAGCTGTCTCAGTTGGTAATTTTAATTAACACCATATTTTGTTGGTGTAACTTTTTGTCATGTTGTTACTGTACATTTCACTGTTCCATCAAATGACTGTTTTAAATTTATTATCAGAAACACAAAAACATTTTTTATTACCAGTGAGACTCATCTGTTTAAATCAGCTGTTTAGTGTTAAAAACCTCAATATTTTTCCTCAGGATCAGTTCATATAGTTAGTTATTTAAGAGGGAAATAAGCTTTCAGCATTTGGCTAAATATCCTTTCGCTCCTTTTCTTTGGTTGCTAACTGTCTCCTGTCTAAAACTGTGCAGTTTGTGTAGTGACAGCAGTCTTAATAAAACAGGGTGGTTCAACACAGCTGATAAGCTGTCTGCCTCTCTTTTGGACACTCTGGGTTTCTGTCCCTCAGATGTTCACACTGTCAGATTGGCTCGCTAATAGTTTGAGGGCACATTTGCTGGTCACAGTTCATAAAGTTAAAATCAACATTAGGAATTTAAATGTATTTCCACATTGTGAGCAATCCTTTTATTGAATTAACTATGCTGCGAAATGTGTAATGAGGGCTGACACATTATTACAGATCCAAATTACAGAGTGCAAAATATGGACTGATAAAACAAAAATGGATCTGGTATCTTTCAAGATATTTAGATATATTATTAAAATGTTGCTCAAAGCTTTAAATTTATACATTAACTGTTGTATTTAAACTGTTCAGAAACACAAAATTTGAACCTAATCCCTTTTTTTTTTATTTAAAAAAAAAAGTTAGTAAAACCGTGATCATCATCCCTCATATTTAGAAATAGTTACATCTGGTCTGGTCATGCTCCTATTTTTTAAACAAATAAATAAATAAGCTCTCATCAGGCTCCCATGGCTCAGGTGATTAAAAAGATGAGTCCTCCTGTGGTGTGAGTGGACAGAAAACAGGAGGTGACAGTTAGACACCCACACACTCACACACACAGGAGGTTTTGACACTAAATAGCAGTGTGAAGTTAGCTTAGGCGCCTCGGGCAGACCGTAAAGTCACCTCTCTCGTAAAATGGTTCCTTTAGGACAGGAACCAATCAAGGACATGGAAACTCATTATCAATGCACAGATGGTAGTATGTTAAATTAACAGAGCTGAGATGGAGAGAACTGAAGAAAAATGGGGTAGACAACAGATAAAAGGGAGTTAAAAAGGCAAAGAGATAAAATCAAAAAGAGTTAGGACAAACTAAGAGGCAGATATAGAGAGGAAATAAAAAAAGGCAGGATGAGAACGGTTGAAAACACTTTAGAGAGAGATTCAAGGTAGATTGCAGTGCAAGTCTGTGCGCCAACCACTCATTAGAGATAGTATAGGCAGAGATGAGCTGCGACAAAAAAAAAAGAAGATGAAGAGATGGAAAGATACCAGATGTCTTCAGGAATGAAAGTCATGCACAGTACTTTCTCACCCCTGTATTTTTGTTATTCCCAATCTCTTTTTTACTCTCTGACCGTTCAATGACTCAGTACATGAAACAGAGTCGCCAGTAGTCATTTATTCAAAATGAGAGCTGGGAGACAAAAGGAATGACGTCTGGTGGGAGATTTCAGTGACTCCGCGACAGCAGAGAGTTGAACACGAGTTCATCTTTATTAAAACACACAGTAAAACTTCTGTTTCAATTTAGCTCCAGTTATTCGTTTTCCTTCATTTCCAATTAATGAAAAAATAATTTGAACAGTCTCTTCCTGTGTAGTTCAAACATGTCTTTTCACTGGAACATCAGTGAAAGGAGTGTTTTTGAAAAATGGTCTCAAAGGTTGCAGGGGGGTTTACAGTAATATATCAGCATTCTTATTAACAATGAAATACTTCTGCAGTTGCAAGAAATACTTTATCAAAAATCCCTCACTGTGCACAACAATGCCAACTAATGACAACAGGCAACCACTCGGTTTCTTGGCAACGCAAGAGAAAAACATGGCTGCTGGGTCGATCCCACAGTGAAGCTGTGTTAATTTGAACATGTGTGAGCTTCAGTGCGAGTGTCTTGTGGGAAAATCCTTCCATTTCATTTGAACTGCAGGACTTTGTTCCTCAGTTCAGTCACTGCACAGCTTTGTCATCTCCGTGTCTTTCTATCTAATATCTCCACCCTTTTCCACCTCCTATCAATGGGAGGTTGGTCGCCCAAACATTCTCTTTCTTGGTCCTTGTTCACCTTGATTCCTCTTGTACCTCATCTTGTTTATTCTGTCTCCCCATTTATCCATAGAGTCTTTCATATTCATGCCGTCTGCGTCCCTCTCTTCCTCTCTGTATCTTTCTATCTCTCCCTCTTTCTCTGCTGTTGGCTCTGTTGGCCATGTTGCCGGCCAGAGCTCTTTGATTTCACCACCCTTTTTCTAACTCTGCGAGACATATGAAAGGAGTTGCAATAAATCAGAGGAGCGGTGTAATGACTTGGAATGTTTCGTGTCTTGGTTCATCAAGCATGAGAGGCTGGGATTTTTGTGTTTGTGTATGTGTGTGTGTTTGTGTGCGTATCTGATCCACATTTGTATGGAGACATGGCTGTCTGTGTGTGTACATGCGGCTATTCACACTGCATTGAGTGTGTTAATCTGGCTCCTTAAATTCCCTACAAACTCAATTCAAAAACAGTGATTAAAGTGCTGGCACCCTTTTATTTTGAGAGCCCACGTGATGTGCAGAGAAAAAAACTCCATGTCACCACCATTCTGCATTTATACAGCGTATGTTTTAGGTCTTAATTTGCACATGTCACATGTCTCTCTCCTCTCTCTGTAAATCAGCGAGTGAAAATAGCAGTGTCTGAAGATACGGCTAATTTAGTTACTTTGCTTTTGATGTAGTGTTGAAAAGCTGTATCTATAGACCAGCCAACCAGCCATGCTAACCAAGAATAGCCTTCAACATTAGCTGTCATGCTTAAGCTATCTGCTGTGGATAAAATGACTGCTCTCCCTTCACTTAACTCTGTGATGGGTGCCATGACTATCAAGCTGTCTCTTTGGATCAGCCATGTCTACTGGGAATTACTTTTCTCATACCACTATTTAGAGACTTACATGAAACGGCAGTGTTTACTGCCAGATAAGATGGTACTCATATTGCCTTGTAAAAAAAAAAATGCATTTGGCTTCAGGCCTATGAGCCTGTTTTTTTTTTTCTGTGCTGCTGCATCTATAAACTGACCTCTGACATCCACCTCCTCCTGCACCAGTAGAAAACAACCTCAGACTCTTTCCTTTAGAAAGTCTTGTCTGTCTGTGAATGTATTTGTGATGTGGTAGAGTTATATGTGTTTGAATTTACTGTGGTTGCTCATGTTGCTCTGTTTTTATCATCCTACATGTAGATATGCTCTTTTCTAAGGTGAAAACTTGCTTGGTTTTGGGTTTCTGAAGCTCATAGGTGATGAGGCATAAAACAGTCAGACTTATGGCAGGTGATGACTGATGAGGCTGCTTTTATCCCCATGCTTTCTGCTCAATGACCCCTAAATACCTCTCTTCCTCTGTTATATGTGCTGTGGTTTAATCGGGATCCATAAAAAAACAACCTCTCGCAAACTCAATGAAATTGGAATTTAAGCAACATTTTTTGGCAAATTTTTCATCATGAGATAAGATTTCCTGGAAAATAATCCAGATCTCAGCAGTTCAAAATGATGGTAATCAAATTGCGATAAGGGAACAATCCTTCTAGCACTAATTGAAAAATAACAAGATGTCCAGTAAACCAAGATCCTCAGATGAGCAGTTTTCAGAATGAATTACCACGAGAGGACAATAAAAACCCTTCTGCATAATCAGCACAGCACAGCTAAGTCAGTTTAAGCAATATTACTCACTGACTCTGACCAACAATTTAGCTAAAGCATCACTTGCTCTAACCTCAAGATGAAAAGTAAGTGCTGCACTGAGCCAAGTATTTGTGAAAAAAAATCGACCTTATTTTTCCCCTCTTTCTATTTTTTTTTTCAGTCCTCACCCTCTCTTCCCTTCTGCTCTTCTCAGGTGTTAAAAGCACACCAGCCATCACTCCATCCCTCTTTTCCTCTTTTCTAAATCTCCTTCTATCACGGCCCGGAGAGTCTCCGTCTGTAAATGTTTTAAACCCCGAGGGAACACATTGTACGCAGCCATCCATAGCTAATCGTCTGCTTTCCGAGTGTGACTTTAAGGATAATGGAGCACTCTTCCCGATGCACGCATTTCTAGCCATTATCAGCTGTGGACAGCAGGGCGGAGGAGGACAGTTTCAGCCTTCAGTGTGTGCATGTACCTGTGTTTTTGTGTAAATAACAGCTGGGAGCCACAACTTTGGACCAAAGGCTGGATGTAATGGAAGCGGCTATCAGCAGACTCGCTGCTGTTATGATAAGAGCAAGTTCAATGCTTGAGGGAATCTCTCCTTTTCTGTCATTTTCAGTGTTATTCAGCCTTTTTTTTCTGTAGGTTATTTCATTTTTACTGTTTTCCTCATTGACTTTCTTTCAGTTTATTTTCTCTCCATCACAGTTTTATTCCTGTGCTTCTCCAGCTGAAAACACTCCATCTGTTCCTCTCTGATACAGCCACTCACTGATCCCTGTATCAGTACAATTCAATTGAGTGCAATTTGTTGGCAGGAAATATGAGAAGGAAACAATGCGGCAAAGTACAAATAAATCGACATATTCTCCTTTGCTGCTCTTTCGTGATGTTTCTTTTCCTTTCGCGTAATTGGTGATCTGCCTCAAACAGCTGTAAAATTTACTCCTACGCTGGTACTTGATTTGTGTGCATGTATGTACGTCAGTGTGTGATTTTTCTGGGTGAGAAGAAGAAAGTCAGCCGATGGCAGTGAAGTTTAAACTGTTATTAAAGCCTGTGGGGGAGCTGCAGGCAGAGCTCTTTAACCACGGTCGACCCGCTCAGTGAAGCTGCTAAAGGAATGTCATCCAGAAAAACAAAATCGAAGCGTGACTCTGTGAGCAATTTACATGTGAAGCTTTCACACACTGTCACAAACTGTATGTTTGATTAAATAAAAGGCCTATATCATGTAAATGTAACACTCCCATGAATTTAAATCACTTTTTTGGGGGGGGGGGTTTGTGTCTGTCTATGTGTGTGTATGTGTTTGTTTGTGTGTGTATGTGTGTGCACATGTTGATTTGCCTCCAGTTTATTGGCTGTGAACCCCCCTTTCCCTTTGGCTACTGTCAATGTTATCAACTTGGGCCTTCAGGCAGTTGTGTGTGGCCTCCTTCCTCTATGTTTGCGAGGACCAAGTTTGAGACCCGAGAATGACGACATTTTGGCTCCTTCAAAAGCCTGCATGAGGGTAGGGACATGTGATTTCAGGGATGCGGAAAACTTTGATGGAATCACAGACTTTGATAATAAATATGAAATCTTTTAGAAAAACATGGCACTTTGCAGAAACAGCCAGATTGTGGATGCAGTTTGTAAAAATCTTAAAAGTCTGTGTGTGCCCACCATCACACAGTCAGCTCATAATGTAAGGAAGGAAGAGGGTGGCCATTCAGGTATTTTCATCCATTAAATTATTAGTAAATTAGGTTCATTGTATTTCGCGTGAATGCTTAAATCCATTTTCCAATGAGCTCTTTTTAAGGTCACAGTCAGGAGGTCTTCTCAGGTCTCTCTAAGAAATGAAACACCTTTTTCTAAAGGATGTGTTTCAGAGAACGGACTTTTTATGCACTACTTAATGCATTAAGGAGAACATAAAACTATTAGTTTCTAGTTGAACGCACTCATACCAGGGTAGCTTAGGGATATAACTTCTGATTAAGAATCCTTTTTATTTTTTATTATGTCCATTTCCAATTTCTCCAAAAATCAAGTGTGTTCAAAAAATGAAACCTATTCCTGCGGAATTTATAATGAATATATAACAAGGAAAATGAAGTCAACAAGGGTGCATCAAACACTATCAAGCATAAAAGAGCGGCACTAATTTTATTTTTTATGGCTTTCGAAGGTGTGCAGCCACTGCAGAGTTAACAGTGCAGCTTTACTGTCATTCTGTTCTGCTGTGTCCCTTGTGTCAGGCTGTAGTTACCAGCACTCTCTCAATCAGTGTGTCTGTGGGCTTTTTGACAATGTACTCGGCCACTGTCGTCTTTCTGTTCTCTCGCTTTCTTTCTCACCTCATCAGAGTCCTTACGAATCCCATTCTTCCTCTTTTTTTTCCCTCACATGCCCTCATCCCATAACATTGCTTTTTGTTTTATGTTTCATCCCTCCCCACCCTCCTCCCTCTTCCTCCACTTTCCATACCACTCTGTAACTTTCCCTCCCAGGCTTCTCCTTCTCCACTTCTGATATTCACTCCCATATTTCCGTCCATCTCAACCCTCCCTCCTGTCTCTCATGATATATCGCAGACAGCGCTCGCCTGATGAGCCTCGCGTCTCGAGAGCTTGTCAGCTGTGTCAGGTCTGTCCTCCTCCAAACTACTCTGGGAAACTCGCTAAGGACCTGAGGACTAGCGCTCAGTCCACTGCAGTGTGTATATGTGTGAAAGCCTGACTGTCTTGTTTCATTATAACTGTCCCCCAAGTTACTTGGCAGAATTGAAGTGGTCTAATAGAGTAGTTTAAATTAGTTGGATGAATGTAACGATTTTGACTCTGGCAAAAGTAAGTGTTCTTCACCTTACCAGCAGCACCCCTTCACCATTACCTGCCATCTAGTCTATTACAGGACGGTTTATCTGCCTGTCTGTCTTTTTGACAACTTGCAGACAAATGCAGTGAGAGTAGTAGTTCACCAGCAAGTTAATCTCTAAAAAAGAAAAAAAATAGAATTTTCTCTTCCTGTTAGCTCTCCTGTGGGCCAGACTTTATTCAAACTCTGAGAAAAACATGCCTGAAAGTCAGTTTAGTTCAATTTCTGTCGCTATCAACTTGCACTGAACCCCACCCATCTGGTGTTTCAGCCTGCCAAAGAAATGCTAAGAATCATTTCCCATTCTTAGGCAAAGAGACAAGCTCTGCAGCACACAGGCAATTAGGCAACTTCATTGGTGCCATCATTTCATATATCATTTGATCTACCTGCCTGTGTGTCTCTGTAGCTGTCACTGCGCAAATTTTCTGCTAATTTCGCTCTTGTTAGACCGTCCTTTACTTCCTGTCTCCCTCCCATCTGTCCCCCTCCTCCTCCTCTTTTACTCATCACACATACTCTGTAGTTGGACGATTACACAGACTATTTCTGACAACTTGAAATGTGATAAGATAAATGACTTTCTCCCTCTTTATCTCTCTCTTTTTCTTCCCCTCTAGATGTATATCCAAACTACCACCCTGACCATCTCCCTCAGCCTGTCTGCCTCTGTGTCTCTGGGGATGCTCTACATGCCCAAGGTCTACATCATCCTCTTCCACCCCGAGCAAAACGTTCCCAAACGAAAACGCAGCTTTAAGGTGAGGTGGCCTGAGTCTCATATTCAAACTTTCAGAATATTTTCCATTTGCTAATTGGTTTCAAAATATATTTGAATGTTAAATATTATCTATGCTTTTTAAATGAGGATAATTAATATAAACATATACTACATAGCATCACATTTATGTTAATAAGGAATCAAGAATTTTGACAGTGTTGTGGTATAAATTCTTGTAAAATAGTCCTCATTTCCAATCAGTAGATTTGTGATCGATCACAGGCAATCGTGACAGCTGCCACCATGTCAGGGAAACTGACCCAGAAGGGAGGAGACCGGCCCAACGGAGAGGTGAAGACCGAACTATGTGAGAGCATGGAGACCAACAGTGAGTAAGAGAACACCAAAGTTTTATTATTATACATATAATAAACTATACAAACTTTATCATCAGGCACATTTTATAACCGAAGCCTATGACAGCAAACAAACACACAGTGAAGATCAAATATTACAGTAAGGCTTAATAACATTATGTGAAAATTAAAAAGAGATACATTTATTGTGCATTGACAGTTATATACTCTATAAACCTGAGGGGAGGAGAGAACTAAAATAGGTCAACAGATATTACTCTGAGCACAATAACATTTTATATTATAAATTTATTATATTCTATTTATACACAAATACAAATAAACAATATAATGCACATGCACAACAACACCAACACACATACAGTATCAGGAGGTTAAAACTAGTCCAACAGTAACTTATATGTATGTATGGTATATGTCATGATGAAATAGCACCAAATCAACTAGTTTGTTCCATTATGTGCATTCATGCTTACATATACAATTTGCATGATGCTTTTCATTTGCTTTAATAAGGTCAAAATTAAATTTCAATAAATATTAATTGCACGCCTGATTTTTCTTTTTTTTTTGGCATGGCATAACAGCTGCAACAGCGATAGTGTTTAAAAAGCAAGCAAGCGTTTCCTTTGAGCTCTAACAATGAAGCAGTGTTGCATTCGCTTCAGAGCTCTGCTCTCTGTTGAGCTGCTTCTCCTGTGTCAGCAATATGCAGATGGAATGACATGAGTCTCTGTGTGAGTCTGCATACTTAGCTGCATATATGTGCACACACGCTTTTGCATAAGTCTCCACGAATCTACAAACGTAAGTAGATTTGTGTGTCCAGTAGTGTGTGTGTGTGTGTTTCTCTCAATAGTTAGCATGTAAGTGGTGTTTGTACTCACGTGTGTGTGTGATCACATAGTCACATGCATGTCTCCGCCTCGCTGGCCATGTGTTTCTCTGTAGTCTGTGAATACTGTACATAGATGAATAATATCGGACCTGTGAAAGCAAACCTTGTTTCCCCGTCAGCACTTTATTAGCATCAGTGAAAGACGCAGGTCACAGTTCAATCATTTAGCCACTACTTTAACTGCTTAGTCATCTCCTTATATGCTTCACTTTGCGAAAAAGTTTGCAAATTAATAAGTTCCAAATGACCTAAGTAACAATTTATGTATACAAAGTTGATAGGCGGAGAGCAAGTTCATGCTTGTCTAGTTTTTTAGTACCTGACATTTTGCTTAAGAGTGCTCTCCAGAAAATATCAATAAAAAGCTTTGGACATTTTTCAAGTCTGAATGCACTCAACACTCATTTCTTTGATACATTCTTTTTTCATCAAGGACCTTTTCCCATTATTGTGGCAGTGTGAAGGCGAAACACAAGTGAACGACAGCAAAAGAAATATAAAATAAAAGGGGTTGTGCGAAAGCATCAGAGTATAACAATGGCACAGTTAGAGGCCTGTGGTCGCTGCAAAAACATTGACATTTAGCATGGAACGCTTGAGGGGACACAAGACATAATGGGTTTGACAAAAAGCCCCAACAACTCAGGTGGACTGTAGACGTGACACTGTTACGTGACCATCTGTAGCAAAATCTGCTCTCAACTGCTCTTTCTTCTCTGTTTCCTTCCCTCTGCCCCTTCCATTCCTCCAATCTGTCCCTTCACTTCCAATCTGTCTTTCCTTTTTAACTCTCTTCTCAATCTTGTCAAACTTCTTCTCCTTATTCTCACCCTCACACCAACTCTTTTCCTCCTTCCCATCTTTCACCCTCTCCCCGTATTCACGCAGCTTCATCAACTAAGACGACATATGTCAGCTACAGCAATCATGCCATTTGAAGAAGGAGGGGATCGGACGGGAAAGGGGGTTGTGTCTGGGGGCAGCGCAGAGCGAAAGAAGCGGCCGTCTTTCTCAGCCGATTGGCCGAAGAACTGGCGGACAGACAGAGCGCCCAATGGATTCCAAGCATGAGACATTTTGTATTGTTCCGCATCAAACCACAGAGAGGTGGGACCACATAAACAGCCAGTCAGTGTGCCTGCTTTCCCGCTGCTCACAGCTCATTGGTCCTACCATGAACTTACCGATTAAAAAAAAAAAAAAAAAAAGACAATGAAAAAAAGTGACATACCATAGGACACTGTGGTGGACAGAGTAACTATTAAAATCTACAAAAAAAAATCATGAAAAGAAACAGAAAAAACTCTCAGAAACCATGTAGACATTATATCTAAAAGGGCAAAGGTGGGGCTGGGAAAGACATTTAACAGATTACATTTTAAAAGATATTTAAAAAGAGAAATGTAAGAGAAAATCTATGAGACTCAAACATGTTTGTTGTTATTCTCTACTTGTAAGTATTTTTGTGGTTGTGACGATTTTTTCATTCTTGTCTCACCGTTGTCTGATGGATCGCCCTTGCTTAATGAGATGAGTGTGTTTCCTCCTGCTGTCTTGGCTAACCGGGTTGTAGCCTTGGGTTGTGAACCTGTAAAACGCCATGGTTGAAGCATGCCAGTTTTTATACAAAAATGAGATTTATTTATAATAAAGGAATGTTTTGCAAATGTGTAGATTGGTGGTCGTTTGTACGTTTGTTTTTTGTTGTTTTTTTTTGAGGGTTTTTAGGTCCTGCTTCAAATGATATTTAAATAAAAGAATAATACAAGACTTAAGTTGCAGATTGTTGTAATACATCAACCATTCAAATATTTGCATTACTTCACATACAAGCATATTAAATATTTTATATTATGCTGTGGTTCCAACTGAAATATCTGAACAAGCTTTATATTACCATATAACTACGTGTTTACCTCCATGGTCCTTATACTACAATGAGGTTGACATTTTTGGTTTTACTTGTAATGTCTCGACAACTTTTGGATGAATTGCCATGAAATTTTTTATGTCAGTCTTAGGATGAATTTCAGTAACTTTTGATCCCTTGAAACTAATCTCTTTTCCCTCACCTGTGGTTGTTCACCTGTGGTTAGTGTTTTAGTGCAGATTTTATTATGCAAATGTGCTCAAATATAGTTTTTTTCATTACATAATATTAGCATGTTGGCATTCTCATTGTGAGCATATTATTTAACTCAAAGCTTGACTGCTATCATAGCTTGAGGACTATCAACCAATAATATCGTTAGCACTGGAATCAAATTAAAACATAGCAAAGCTTATAAAATCAAATGCAAAAATGTAATATTTGACCATTCAGTTTTTTTTCTGCTCAGAACGACAATATATGCATTCACTACTCTTACAGACAGTAGGTTTGTTCCTGTCTATGCTTACATAAATCCCACAATTAAGCAAATCACTTGCTCATGTTCTGCAGGAATGATCTCTCTCCAACTTTACCAAAATTAGCAATTTCTGATATATTATTAACTTCCCTTAAATGCTCTGAGGTCTCTCCTGCCCTCCTCCTCAACTGTTCCTCTTCAGTGTAGTGGTCTCCCTGCAGACAAGCTGTTGATAGGAGAAGTCTGCCAGAAAGAAAGCCTGAAGGGGGAGCGTGAGAGAGAATGAGAGAGAAAGAGATGATATCAGAACAAAGTGGACAGAAATCCCCTTTCTGTACACCTGCAACAATTCACCAGATGTCCAACCTTCAAAAGAAAACATGAAAGCCAAAAAAGAAACAGTGAACTGCATCAGTGAATCCATATTTGATGGAGAGGTGCAATCGATGATGCTGAAGGCAAAGTGAAACGGCAAATCACACAAGTTAAGGAGGATGATGTGCCCTAAATGTAGATGTCAGATGAAAAGGTGTGAAGTTCTGTGAATGTGCTCTTGTGAATTCGCGTTCCCATGTCTTTGTAGTATGTTTAAAATGCTCCCTTGGTGACAAGTTTGACATGTAGACAAAATAGCAAATATAAACCTAGAAGAAAATGCCTTGTTTCATCAACATAAACCACAACTACATATTCTGCAGCTGGCATTGTTTTTTCAACAGACAAATCCCAGATGTCCTTCAGCAAAACGCTAAACTTCTGTCTGCTTATTTCCTGGAGGCTATTTAGGGAAGATTTGAAGTGTGTTAAATAACTCTTAACCACATGAGTGCAATAATAACTTTCAGACAAACATGTCACCAGCAAAACAGTAGTGGTGCTTTTTCTGTATATATTATGACAACTGAACACCAAAGCCTATTTTACTGTTGACTGTAAATGATTTGTACAACCTATTATTTTAGCAACTTTTGCTGCAAGGCAAGACAGAAGAGTTTAATATCAAAGCTCATAAACTAAGTCTATCTGAGTGTTTTGGGCTTATTTTATCTTCTACTGTAGTCCATAATTTTACAGTTGTCCTATAGGAGAAAGAGCGAGCAGTGGAATTTGTACAAACTAATAAGAGCTGATATTTTTTTAATTCACTGCTTGAGTTTCTTGCCAACAGGTAATGAGAAAATTTCTTCTAAACATCAAAATATCAGACTTTCCAGCCATTTCCAAGCTGTGGCCTGACTTGAGCAGGACTAAGAGCTGAATGCTAATATCAGTATGCTAACATGCTCACAACAATGGTGCTGAGATGCTGATCTACAGAAGACACAAACATATAACTGTTTGTTTTTAGTGTGTTAGCATGCTAATATTTTGCACCATTAGAACTAATTACAAAGCGCAACAGAGACTGATGGCCAGACTTGGAAGGTACAGTTCAGTATAAATACAAATACAGATTTTTAGAATCATTAATTTACACCAGTATATTGACAAATTAAAGCATGATAGGCAATGTGATAGATCTCATGCAGCCAAATGTTCCATTTTAATTAAGCAACTGTCATCTTTTCTTAAGTGAAGAAAGTAACTCGCTCCAGTGCCATCATCATGACACTTAGCACTTTGCAGAGTTTTCTCATCACTCATCAGAAGGCACCCTGGGAATTGTAGTAAATCCCCATCTGAAGCAGACGTCAGAATCTTCAGATTTCTGTCATGAAATTGATTCATGTAAACAAGGGTCGGATTAGCTGTCTAACAAATGTGATGAAACGGCTAAGTGTCGAGGGATCTGGGGCTGAATCCTTTGACACTTGTTAGTCCTCACACATGTAAATCTGTCTGTGTGTCATCCAATATTTCCTGAAAGAAACCAGATGGTGGATGTTTTGACCTTGTTGTCACTTGGTGAGTGATGCAGCTGCTTGTTCAGGGTGGATTTGGTGTGATTAATTAGCAGTGAATCCAACTGACATAAGTGACAGAGTACAGGTGTGGATAACCAATAATAAGCCAACCTTAATCCAATGTGAGAAATTCTATTTTAATATATTTAGAGGCCATTTTCTTAGGGTTTATAATAGCAGCACTCTTGTTTGCTGTTTTACATTAAAAGGTAAAACTTTGTTTGACAACTTTAATAATAGGACATGACAAGGGTGCAGGCCAGTATGACAGCACCAGGGGTCTTATGCATGAAACCTCCAATGATCAAACTACATTTTAAGAAGCAATTGAAGCGGATTCTCGCCATACTAAATATTTCAAAACACCCACTTTGACATGCAAATAACTTTCCCCCATGCAAATTTTAGACTAAGTGAAAATTCTGCTGGTTATATCAGGTCGAGGTGTCACCATCAGGAGTGAGCGCACATCCCCTGAGTGCACACTCAGCTGCACAGCAAAGCCTGCCAAGGGAGTAATATAGCAAATAGAGCAACCAGACTGTGTGCAAACAACCAAAGAAACAAGCAGGGTGATTAATGTTGTGCCATTACTCATAAGACTATCTATGTATATAAAAAAAACAAGATTTATAGCAGTAACTATTTGAAACAGTTCATGATTAGTTGATATTTAATTTGATTGTGTTTGCCCTTAAAAACGTGCAATGAGACCAGTTGTAAATTGTGAGCCAGATTTGAAGCGTCATTCATGAGTTCAGTAGCTGAATGTGTGGATTTTTCCTTTTTAACCTTTGTTTGCATTTAAATTGAAGGTCATTAGATTTTGTACTCCAATGGTGCTGAAGATAAAATTTTAACTTTCTGAAAGATCGTAACATTTTTGTCTTTTACATGCTGTTAAAATTGATCAAAAAACTCACATTTTATGAAAAGGAAAATAAGAATATCTTCTTTGTTTACCATCTACAGTATAACTGAACCCAGGTCAGCTTGCATTCGGGAGGGTTGTGTAACACAAAGTGTGGCCTTTCCTCTCATTGACATTAACTCTGAGTTATAGGCTCTTTAAAGGTGACCTGATTAGGCTTTGTTCCTGTGGGAACTTGTTAGGTAAAAGAGCAAATAATGACCTTCTTGTTAAGAGACAGCAACACCTCACTGCAAAAGCCGCAATGCTGGTCATCATGATAAACAACTTAGAGAGCGAAAAAACGTACGTAAAAAAAGTACAAGCTTATTCTCATTTGCAACATTTGAATTATTATGTCAGTTTTTTTGTGATGTTTGGACACTGTTTGCTCATTTCAACTGCCAGTTTGTACTGTAGGCAGTCTGTAGGACAGGCTTTTCAACAAAGGCAATAATCCACGTTGTCTCCAGCCCACTAATTCAATTACCAATCTCAGACTGCTGCCAGTGTGGTCAGTGAAACAGAAAGCAGTGGGTGGTTGAAGAAAAATTGCTCTCCTCGCAAAATCACACCTATTCCCACTTGAAATAAGGGTTTTTAATGTGTGACTGTGTGTGTTTGTGTTTGAAGAAAGAAACAGATGGTTCACCACTGTGTGTCTGTGTGTATGGAGAATTTAGGCTTTGAAGCAGCAAGGCTCATTGGCTTGGTGGATGCTGTCGCCATGGTAGCCAGACCAGATGTCAGAGGGTTCTGATCTGGATCGTATTTATTGAGCATCTCAGTATCACTGCAAGGAATCACACTGACTGTGAAAATAGAACTGAAGCACGTAATACTTCCATAGAATTTTAGTTATTTTTACTTTACTTTCTGCTCACAGTCTCAGGGAGCCATTCTCTCCTTTGAGGTTGTTTGACATTATTGATACTCAGAACTGTAGAATGAATCTGTTGTCTTTCTCCAGAAGTTCTGGCATCTAATCAATATAATCAAATGGCAGATAGATTGAACCACAGCTTGAAATTACAGAAAGTTTTTCTCAAGTAACTTTTTAAAAACTGGAAAAAAAATAACCTAGGATCACATTTCATTATACGAAGATTACAAAAATAAAATTTCACACTCATTTCTGTGTTGTAAAATAAATTTCCTAGAGCAGGATCACACTTACCTCCAACAGAACTCAAACAGATGTTAGTTTTCACTATGTCATGTCATCTATTTTGTCACTTTCTCTATTTGTCTGTCTACATAAGTCTATCTATCTGTTTGTCTGCCTCTCTGTCTGTCTGTCTCTTTGTACTGCAGATGTACAGCAAATTTAAACAAATAGAATGGAATATACAAGATGCGATCAGAACCGTGACTTTTCCTGTTGTGCACAAACGCAACGTTTCACAGTGATGTGTAATGTAGACTCATCCTCACCAGAGATGAGCCCAGTGAGGGTAGCATCCTCCAAAAACTTCAGAAGCTTGACAGATTGATGAAAGTAAAAAGAAGCAGCCATTTAGAGTAGATGGGAAAGGACACATCCAGTGCTAATGGTCTGAGTCTAAAACATGTGTCCTCCACATCACATGGTGTGTCCCACTAGACAGAAAGACTGGAATTCACCTGCAGGTTGACTCGGGCATGCTGAGCCAAAAGAGCTTGTCCTGCAGCAGAGCCGAGATTAAGGAAAACCATAACAAAATCTTGGTATTGGTTCCTGAAGGGTCGAGGTGCTGGACGATGAGTAAAGAACTGTGTTGACAGACTCTGAAGACCTGTTGACTCTGGGTGAACCGCAAGTGTTCAAGAGTTGGTTGTTTATGGCTTTGAGGCAGAAAAGCACAAGGCAGTCAAATGAATGCATTACCACAGAGGTGATGGCTCACTTGCTTGTAGTCAGTAAATCCTATGTGTTTTTTGGGGGGATGATGATGAGGACTTGCTTTACTCTTGTTTGTTTTGCACCACGCATCAACAATTTTAATCACTTTACTGGTGTCTTATAAACAGGTTGTGACATTTGATGTTTGAGGGAGGAAGTCAGGGGGAACGTCAATTAAGTAGAATTTTGCCTCTTTGTTAAATAACCTTATTTTTTCTGCCATACTGCTGCAAACTACCTAAATGTTTTGTGACTATAATTCTAAAAAACACTCTGAGGGAAGCCTTAAGCTAATTTTGTTATTGTGCAGTTAATTCTCTGGGCCCTCAAGTTGACCTGCTGGTGAGTTTAAACAAAGTTTAAATTACTTTACTCTTTTGACACTATGATTGAATTTTACTGTACCTTGCTGATTTACTGTGTAACTGGCCCTCCATATCCTCAATCTCGAGTAGATAACCATGCAATCTGGGATTAAGTGGAAAACTGTTTTTGTATTAAATTTATTCATTTATTCAAATATCATATTTTATTTACTCAATTTGGCCCAAGGGGAAGCATTTTTCATTCTATTTTATTTCTGTTTTGTTTGCCTCCCTATCTGGTATTGCTAATAGGATTTACTGATAGTGGAGATTCAGAGATAGTTATTCCCGAGAATTACAATTCTTTTTTTCTATTTTTCTATTTTAAGTTCAGTAATATATTTAGTGCATCACAACATAAATATGTGTTTGTGCATGTCTGTCAGTCTGCACAGTCATCCAATTATCGTAAGTCGGGGAACAACAAATTTAATTTCAAAGCCTCCCAGTTCGGCTGCAGCAGATGCAAACTTTCCCCTAGCTTCTATACACAGACTCTGGCAACACAGTCATATACACACACCTACAGTCATAAACACCTCAGCATTTGCAGATATTGTATATCAGCCTATCTCTTAACTCTGGGAGCTCCGGAAAATCACTAAGTCAAAAATAACCAAACATACAGAAATACAGATTTTAAATTAGATAGAAAATAATAGATGTGTGTTGTTTGGGTTATTTGTGGCTATGACAACGACAATCATATCTCCCAATATCACAAACCCTATGCCTATTATATTTTTAGTGCCCCATCATTTCACAGTTCCCATTTTTTGCATGGCGTCTTTCGGGACACGTAAATGCAACAATGGCCCCGTGGCAGTGTGTGTGCGGTTGTGTGCACTTCCACTCATTCCTATTCATGATAATACGTGCAGACTGGTTCTGGCAGTCCTCTGTGCATGTGTGTGCGTGCGTATGTATAAACATCCCCAGGTGAGAAGACGGGACACCTAGGAGAGACGACGACGACGGAAATGTCTCACCTGTCAATCAAGCTTCCTACGCTGTGGTGCTGAAGAGGAGGAGGGAGAGAAATCTGAAAAGCTCCCATCCCCTTAATGAGGAAGGCCTCCGTTTGGGAGTTAGGAGTGCTTAAGGAATGGAAGAGTGATTTGAGAGGGAAAACAAAGAAGGAAAAACTGTGAAAAACAGAGTGTTTGTGTTTAAGGTTTCTCAGGCAGTGTGAAAAACCTCCCAGCCGAGACTTTATCGTAATTAGCTCTGTCAGATGGCCTGTGCCAGGGGAAGCTATTACCTTAAATAGACTCACCAGTGATACGGATCCTGCTTCTTACAGATGTTTGGATGCCTGTTGAAGATACAGCTGGCTGATGCCGGTGTGGGCACTTTTCCCAGTTTTGTGAGTGTGATTACTGATGCAGAATTAAAATAAATAGGGAGCACTCGATGAAACAAAGAGTCAAATGTAGAGCTCACAATGTTACATACTATAAACAAGCAGCATTAGAAATGACAAACAGCTCAAAACACTTGTATAATTCCACAGAAACACACACACATTACAAAGGGACAATCAATAAGGAGCTTTAAGAGGATTTCACTGACTGAACTGTGCTGCTAATACGAACCCTATTGATCTAAGACTAGCTGTATACCTGTTAGTCTCACACCTCATGGATTTCTATGAACACCAGTTAATTATGCAGAAGTGTAATGTACCAACTGGGGATTCTTTCAGTCAAATCAACAAATCAGTTGGGTTTCATCCTAATTTGTTTGCCATGAAAAAAAATATTTAAAAAAAAAAGCATGTGATGAGCTTTAAAGTTGTCCTTAGGATTAACTTGTTTACTCAGAATAAAAAAAGGCGAATATGGTGCTAGAGTGTGACTCTCAGAATAGTTGTGTGGCTGTGTATCCTGTCCCAATAGTAACATACGCTGTTCCAAGCTGAACAAATGCACTAAAAATTAGATGATTCAGGTTAGCAGGCTTCCAAACTTGACTCACAGGATGCAGGACATGTCCAAATGGCTTTTGCAGCCAGCTGCCACACAAAGAGTGAAGCCAGAGTTCAGTTTTACTCCCTACTAGGTGTCCATTCCTTGCAAATTTTTGCTAAATCAGATTGTAAATGTGAGCAGTATTTCATTTGTGTTTAAATCCCTATTTTCCCCACTGGCCATCACCGTCCCTAAACATTTAACCAGTTTTCCATCAGAGTATTAAATAATTAATCTGAGCTTTTATGACCAATTTTCTTGTAAGTCCTCACATATTCTGCAAGTACAAACTGTACTGTGTTCAGTGTCATCTGCTTTTGTCTGAACAGATACTGTTTGGGCTCATAGGTTTAAATTATATGACATAACCGTGACTTGTATGCAGTAGTTTTTTTAGTTTGCAGGTCATGATATAACTGTATTAATAGAGTGTCCTTGTTCTGACTCTGAATGCAGTTTAATTTGCTGCACACTTAGTTACTTTTCTAAATGCTGAGTCTTTCCAAAACACCATCTGCTAACATAACCCTTGCTCTCTCCTTCTTTATATTCATGGGGAGATGTTCATGAATCAGGAGTGCTAAGGGCCTTATTTGTTAATAGGAAAAATTAGAAACCAAATTTGTGCTGCTCTCTGTAAATACATTTGACAGAAATGAAAAATATACTCCAAACGTTGTAATATATGTCCTAATTTTTCAAGTCTTACCTGCTGGGATATTGACAAATAGTATGCCACTTAGTGAATGTGCATAAATGTTGGCTTCAAGTTTGACCCAATCCATCCACTGATACACATTCTTTTAAATAAAACTTAAACCATGTTTCCTAATAGAGGAGCAGCAGATAACAGTATAATCCCATGTCCTTCTATTCTGGTATCATAAGGGGACATCTGTCACCGAGGGGCAGATTATCTAAACGACACTGAGGTCACATGTTGACAAGATTATGAGGTGCAAGGGTGACGAGTCTGTGGCTAACACCTAGAAGCAGCTGCCGAGTTGACTCACAGCTGTTAATAGCTAGTGCGCTGCTTGCATGGTGTTAGCATCTGGTATGAGGCTTGCAAGAAGATAACTACCCTAAATCTTGTGGAGAGAAGCAGAGAAAAGAGAGCTACAGTTTCAGGATGAGAAGACAAGTAGAGAAGAGGCGTAGAGAGGAGGAGGATAACTGAAAAATGGAAATAGGTAAAGGAAGGCAAGATAAAAGATAACAAAATAAATATTTTCTGGCTACAAAAACCATATGTGTGTAAGTCTGACATCCCTGTGTTTGTAGCTGCAATATGTGGCTAAATGCCCCCTAAAAGAGGACGAAAATGAGGTGATAGCAGAGGGAGGGAAAGGAGGATAGAACTCATCCCGTTTTATAGCTCGCTACATGGTAGCATGCTTAGCCTCTGATTAGAGCCTGCTACATGTGGTTAACATCTGCTGTAGCATGTGGCTGTATAAATATTAGCTGGCAAGCTGAGCAGAGAAGAGGGAACGGTACAGGAGGAGCAGGTGCTTTCAGAGGCCTGTTCTCTCTCAAGCATTAACAAACGATTCCAATTCACATCCATCTTTTGTGCAAATCTGATTTAGGTGGATTATATTTGCACCTTTGAAAAGGGCCTTTGAAAATGGCTCTCTTTATCCTGACAAAACACACATGACTCGCTCAGGTTAAGGCTTTAAAATAAACAAATTGGGTTGCTTTCATAAATATTTGCCATTAGATTCGCTTGTAAAATTTGAATGCTGTTCACCTAATTTACACAATCTGTGCAGATAAATGATTTATCATGGTTAGTGAGGAACGATGCCCTATGTCACTTGTATAAATACTCAAATTATAACAGCAGCAGTCCTGAATACTATGCAAAAAACACCCTACCTTTGAATCTTGTGTATCTTAGATGTATTCATATGTAACATCTTACCTGCTCTTCTCTGGCAGAAGAAGGCTTCATGCACATTTGTATTCCTGTGATACCTGAAAAAAGAGTGCAGGCTTGTGTCACTTATTCAGTTTTTATGACATAAGCACAATTTCAACCAAGGATTCTCTTTCAGTTTGTTAGGCATTTGAACAATTACTTTTGCTTACAAACAAAGCCCCTTACTCCAACATCTCTACCAATGAGAAAAGCCTACACTGTCGTTCTGTGTGGTACCATTGCTGTTTTTCAGACACTTGCTTCTCCTACTTTTTTCTGACACCTAAACTAGACTAATAGCCACCAGTACTTTTTCATAGGATGCTGTGCCTTGCAAGTTTGTGGTCCAAAAGTTGTATATTGTTCCATTCTGTTCTGTCCTGTTTTCCTCTTGTAAGTAAAGGTGGAGAAACACTGCAGTCTATTGATTAGTTGGAGAGAATTGGAGCAACTGAAGTTATCTCATTGTCTCTGCTTTGGGATTTCCCAAACTCTCCAGTTTTTTTCCAGCAGTTTTTTTTCTCTCTCTGCTCCCTTAAGCCTTTTTTCTCAAACAAAGCTTGTCCTTGTTGTAATCAAATCACATTATGAGAAGAGGTGAGTGGTGAGTGCGTGGTTAAGCAAATGAGAGAGAGCAAGCAGCAGAAAATTGACAGTGAGTGCGAGTGAAGCAAAGGAAAAGGTTAGCATTACGTGTCAATCTGCAGTAAATGTACAGTATAGGCTACAGTGTTTTAGTTAATAAATACAGCTTCACAAGACCAAGGGAAGTCTGGTCTGCTGTTTCCTAACATTAGCCCCGAAGCCTCAGTAACAACCCCTTTTATTTAAGAGTACTGGTAGAGGTGGACATACAAAACAGAATTAGGTACATTTTGTTCATTTCCAAGGAAACTATGATGAGATGTGGCTTCTTGCTGACACTTATTATATTTTGGGATCACTGTGATGTCCTCTGACAAATCATATTTTAATGAGTACAGAGCCGCATAAACCTACAGAGGGGTGTATTATGTGAGTAAGCAAATATTGCACTGCACTGAACTCAACAAAAGCAGGGACTGATGCCAAATTTGTATTATGATATATATATAACAGATTGAACAGTGCCAGTCAGACACGATTATTTTAAACTTAGTAAGTTAGATAAGTAGCTATTAGACTCTATAGGAAAATGAAGTGGTCCTAACCAATATTCATTCACTTCTTTCTTAGGCAAGTCATTTCTAGTGACATCAGTTGAACAGTTAAACAGATCCAGCAGCTGGGATGACTCATCTCCCTCAGTAGATGCTACAAATAGCTGCATTTTACCAACACATTAAATCTGGTGGTTATTACTGAAAAAACACCCCCCTCAAATCAATTTTCACAGTGACCCAGATGTGCTGACTATCTGACTGTCCACTGACCATGTTTGACCCTTACTTATTTCACTTTAATATCTCTGTTGAAAGGCTGATGGCACAGACTTAATAATAAGGATGGATGATGGAGAGAATAAAAGGATAGTTTAGAGGGTAAGAAACTTCCTTAAAATATGACAGATTTTCTGACAAGCGAGTCTCTGAACTCTCTGTCTCAGTGAGTCAATTTGGCAGCAGGAAAAAAACATATCCTTTTCCCCACATTTGCTTGACAATAGGAATTAATTTCAAATCACGTGTATGTTTCCCCGATGAACATAATTGCTTTTCAGACAGCGCTTTGCCAGAGAGAGCCTTGACAGTGGAAATGAAGCTGACACACAATCTTGTCCTCCATTGTACTTGAGAGTGCAATACACACAAGGTTTTGTCAGTAATTTGTCACAAGCTTTTGTCTCCAAACAATGGGTGACTTTGCTGTTGTTACCGGTGCTGACCTGAACTTTCTCCCCACAGTTAGGAGAATTGAATAGCAGAGCAGAAGAATAGGAAGGATGCAGCTAAAAAGACACAGAGAGAAAGACAGACAGATAGAATTATTCAGGAGTATCTTATTTTGAGAACTTATTTTGAGATCTTGCATGCTAGCTTAAGATGTGGAACATAGTAAGCAAAATCTGCTACAGCTGAACCTTGTTATTATTTCAACATTTTCCATTGAAGGCTAGTTATCATACCAACATGTGCAATTGAAACTTGAAATCAGAAACACTAAGTATTAACACAAAACTGCAACATTATTGTAAAACTGTAATTACTGTCTTTTAAAAACTCACAATAGCACTATTTAGTTTTAGATTCCTGCACCCTATAATGGAGAAAATTGGAGAAAAAATTTACAGTGATAAAAAACTAAAAGCTGATTCCCACTTCATCTCAGCTAAAATAAAGAGGCGAATAAAAAAGAATTCAAGTTTGCAAACACAATGGAACTGGATGACAAAGTGAGTGAGTGACTTAAATGTGTCTGCTGTAGTTGTTGGAATGAGGTAGAATATTAAACCAACTTGTCTTGGTGATAGTCGGTCTGTTGTAAGGGAGAAAATCAATTCAAACGTAGAAAAGGAGAGAGAACAAAGAGAGAGGTTGAAGCTGGCAAAGAGCATAAATTCAGGGTAAATACAGATACAAAATCATGTCATAAAAGGGCATAAATTGCTCTCTTTTCCATGTTTTCTGTCATTTACTGGAACTGTATAAGAGGCCACATTTCTGACTTTATCTTCTTGAGGTCTGAACATTTTGCTGCCTGAACAAATAGATCTGTGAATCTAAAAGGGAAGCATTCAACAGTTTGGTTGACCAGCAGGTCCACTGATTGATCTCATGATATCAGTGCATGGGGATTTGTGACTGATTTAATTCAAAGGACATTTTAGCAAAGCAAAAAGTCAACTTTTCAAGTTCAACATTGATTGATTCCCCGAAATGTGACAATAAAGTAAGAAAAAGCTCCTCTGCTGGATGGAGTTTCAGCGACAATATATATGACCATATTGAACAGATTTCCAGCTTGGCAGAGACATTTTTGTTTCTCCTGGGTCTGCCTTTGCAGTATGCTTCAAAAGAAAGACATTTGTGCAGAGCCAGAACCAGTTCACATGGCCAAGATTCCTGCAATATAAAAAAGAAATAAAAAGCCCTACGCAGGTCCATAACTGGTGGAACCCTACTGAGTGTGAAACAATTCTCTCAGCTTGTGTCTTGGATCCTAGAGGATGGCCGTACTGTTTTAAGATTAGCTATTATTGTGACTGCCAGGCACTGAGACATGAGCATTAAAACATTATCAGAGGCAAATGGACCTTATGCAGTTAATCTCAGTGCAGCCAATTGAAAATAATAATTGGCTTTTCAAGTATATTGTCCAAAAACAAAGTTGGAGTCAAACCACATTCTTCCACTGACAAGAGACTTAAAGTATTGGATGCTGTTAAGGTTGTGAATACTTTTATCAGGACCATTTTTGAGCTTTAGAAGTTCCCTGAATGGCAAAAAATATATATTTGGAGTACGTTGTTTAACAATGGTGTGATTAGAGGTTTCTTGGAATAGTCAACCACTTTACTAGCTTTCGAAATTAACTAATTAACTAACTATCAAAACAGGTATTTCACACTGTGCATTGTTGTGGACTAATTTCTTCATCTATTGTTATGGCACAGTGGAGAACCAAAGCTTTGGAAAGGACAGATTCGTGTTATCCATACAAGAAAACAGTCATGTTGTTACTGCAGTCAAAGGGCTGTTTCAGAGACAGTCAGGCATTGCAATGATCACTGCAGGTTTGTTCGGCAGTGTGGGAGTTTCTCCAGGTTTAAAATTCAAATTAAGTCTTTGTGTTCCCTTGTAGCGGAGTTGTTCAGCTCAGCTTGCGATAGTTGGCCCTTTAACTGACTGGCCGTACTGCTTCACTTTTCCCACTGCAGAGTCACTATGTTTCTTTTTTCTTTCTTTTTTTTTTTTTTTTTTTACAAACCTCCCGCTGTCCGCTACACCATGACTAACCACCTTCTCATGTAAGAATGAATGGAAAAACTTTTATTTTGGCACCTGATTTTGTCTGAAATGACCCAAACAATGTTTCTCAACACAGACAGCTTAGTCCATTTAGATCCCAGCTCATTTTCAAACAGCTTCTCCAAGCCACTGAGGACTCTTCCATTTCACTCAACCCCATGTTGGTCTTGCCTAGATCACTTATCCCTTCATGGTTTTTAGTTGACCTATTTGACAAGAACTGATTGCTCTTTTTAGTTGAAGTATGTCTCCTTTAATCAAATACAGTAGTCAGTATTTTAATGATGACTAAAATACTGGAGTTGTGAATGCCTCTATAACCACATGCCTTTGTGTTGCATTAGCACTGTATTTCAACAGCATCATATCCTCTTGTTATCTTGGCTGAGATAAGAAACTTCAAGTGGTTGTAGACCTAACAGAAGTTATAAAATCTCCAGAATTACTTTCATGTGTGTTGAAACGTGATTTTTTATTTGCTTCACTAACTGTTCCATTGATCGTTATTCCCTCTACATCTATGTATGTATTCATCACAGACGATGAGCTATCTCCTATATGTTGCAAATTAAATTTTTCTCAACTACCATGTAAGTACTCTTGCAATAATGAAGAGGTTTATGTTTGCTTTTTCATGTTAATTAGCATAAAAGTCAGCGTAACTGGAGTCAACTGTTAAGATGGTCATAACATTCTCACAGGCTAATGCAGAGGCACTTATTAAAGCCGAGGTTGGCCAGTCAGTGCAGTAAATAATTAAACTTGAATGGGTGCTTTTCTGTGCGTGCATATTTCAGTAACCATAGAAACGTTACATAGTGACCTTCTTGTTATATTCAGAGCTATTGATCCCTAAGCTGTTCCACAGCCTTGCAGAAGTTCAAGTGAACACCAAGCTTTTTAAACTGCAGACCAAAGGGGGAGAGAAATAGCCAATGATAAAAGTGCAGTGTCCCTTTGTATTTCACAGCCATCAATTGGACTCTGAGTTCACCCCCCCTTTGTCACGCACCTTGGTTGCTCAAAGTCTGAGTTGAAAAGAACAGCCGAGTACAAACTGGCCCCATGATGCCATGGAGCTATTTCCCATTAGTTTCACTGAGCCCAAAGGGCAATGATGCACTTTGATTCATTCTGAAAGCTCGTACTCATTCCTGTGTGTGGACTGATGTCTCTGTACATGTATACAATTTTGTGAGGTGAGACGTTGTATGTGTTCACGTCTATTTGCAAGCACCTGGACACATGTGTTGTCAGTGTTTTCATCTTTACCTGTGTCTTAAACCACTTTTATCCTCCTACTCAACACCCATGAGGTTAGAGGATAAGAAAAGAAAGAGAAAAGAAATACCAGAAGCATTTTAGCCATCAGATGGGTTGTACCTTTAAAAGCCCTGACCCATTATTGTAATGGTGTTTGATTCTGAAAAATGGAAGTCCCTGAAGAATTGCCCATTGTGGGGCCACAATTTTATACATAAATTCCCCTTCCTCTGCCCCTGCCATGTCAAGGCATTTCATCTAATGGCTAAAATGGCACTCCTCCACTCTCCTTTTCAGGGGTACCATTCAGAAAGAGCCAAAAGGCATCTCACTGACGTCCTGGCGATTGGTCATGTCATGCAATGCCCGTCGGGTGTGTCATTGAGTTGGCGGGTGCGTGAGTGCGCACACATAAGAACACAATAGGATTGTTCTTGCTGTGTGTGTGTGTGGGTGTGCGTGCATATTGTATGCATGCTTCTCTTTGCATACAAAGGAGGGATGTGTGTGTGTGTGTGTGTGTTGAAGCACAAAGGTCTGCAGGAGCAGATTGAGGTTTCTGAGTATGCAAGGGAGCTAAAAAAAATGACATTGCTTTCTTTGTTTACTGTTAAATTATAGAGACATAGAACAAAATATTGCCTCAATGACAAAAATAAAATTTCAAAAGTGAAAAATTTAAGCTTTCCTAGATTTATTAAAGTTATATGAGCTGCAGCAAGAAAATATGGTTGCTTAAAGAACATTCAAATACTGTCAGTTAGGACACAGAGGATGAACAGCAATTTACTTAACCTTGCTGCTTAAAATATGAAAATAACATAGTATGATGCTTAAAAAATTGACTAAGTAAAATCTAAAAATTAAATGATTTGAAGAGTGAGGAGGAGGTCTATGCCCTGCCAGGAGAATTCTGATATAACACAAATATCTGCAGGATACAGTCCACCTGCTCGCATCAGCACGGTATCCTGAATAAATTATATACAGAATATATTCATGTGTGTGTATGTACGCTATACTCAAGTATTTGCATGAGAAACTAAATAAACTCATAATTATATTCTTTTTTTGTATAAACATACATATTTGACCTAGTATTGTTGTCATTTATTGTTACCTTTTGATTTTCATTTACGGTGTTGCTATTTATTCTGCTACATTCTGAAACACTGACTGCTTTCTTTACGCTTATTACTAGAAAAACAGACAGAGAGTGGAAGTTTTAAAAAAGGTGGTAGTCTTGGGTTTTCTAGGCATGAGAAGCTGTGAAAAGTTTGATGCCTTAAAGTAAAGTAGCAACAAGGCAGGGACCAATCAAACCTTACCTCACCTGATGCTTTATTGTAATAATGCTTTGAGCATTTACAGTAATTTTGCTATAAAGCACCTTTTGGAAATTTCTTAGATGGAGAGCTGAGTTTCATACAATCCTTTTGCATTTTTTATTTCCCTGTATTTTGATGGAACTGTTACTGACTAGCCCAGTACCAGGTCACAGCATGCAACAGGCCCGCTGGTCTACTGTGTCTCATTTAGCCTTGCCTGAAAAAAAACAAACAAACAAACACAGCCTTATACTTTCAGAATGTAACAAAATAAAGCTACAAAAAACAGTATTTTTTTCTCTCTTTTTAAGCAGTTGCTAGATGTGAAATGAAATAATCAAATAGGTGTTTCATAAACTCAAAACTTTAAAATTCTCTAGTACGTTTGACTTTATTTAATACCTTTTTAGATTTTTACATAATACACTCACCTAAATTTCCTTTCATCAATCAGCCCTCTCACATATAGTGATTTTACTATTGTGCGTACAATATTTTTGATAAATGTCATAGACATGGCCCTGAAGTTATCAGTGGCAGATGAACAATTGATATAAAACCTCCTTCCATGAGCTACAGTTGAATGCCAGGAAGTGAAATCAGGTGTAAAAGAGAAAGAAAAGTCTAAATTATACCTTGCAGATTTGCCTTGACACCAATAATTTCTTCAAAGCTGATCTTCACAGCCGTGCATAGATCCTCGGGGCATTGCAAAGAATTCTAATGTTATTTTACAGGCGTCACTGAACTTGAGCTTGGCTGAGAGAGAGGAATATGTCAAGTCTTATTACTCCACAAGCATCACCACAGACGTTGAAAGAACAGCTCGCAGATCAAGAATTTCCTTGGGAACTTTCTCAAGGCATTTCATTACATCTTTGTAACTTTTTTGTACTTTTAATGATGAAAAATGTACATGTTACTGCTTACATTGCTAGGCACACAAAAAAATCAGACTTATTCACTACAACTCTGATCATAAACTTTTTTTTTTTTAAACTTCCTTCATCTAAAATAAGCTTTAGTGAGCATATATGCAAGTGTGCATCGTCAAAATCTTCAGGTACCAAGTACAGCCCAGTTTTGTTCCCCTGCTCACTGAAATGATAGTCATAAAGGATAATTATCTGCTTTTCAGTGCTCCCCATGGGGTGGTGCTTAAGAATTTTTGCTTCCTAAGGCAAGATGTCACACAGCGTGCTGATGTGACAGAGTTAAAGGAAATATTAATAAATCATTACCCAATTATTTCAAGACATTAGTCTTATTACAAAAAACAAACTTCACAATCGAGGAAAATTCATTGCTGCAGGGTTGCATCCTACTGCTTGTTGAGCTAATGGTTGTACATACTGGGGTCACTGCATCAGGGGCTGTGATTGGTTCTACTCTTGTTAAGTTTAAATTTGTGGAAAATATACTCATTTGCATTTTTGTTGGCTGTTAGTTGAGAGAATCAATACCACTCTAAACCTCTTAACAATCCTTGTAAAATTAGACTAAATTAGACTGAAACACACACTAAGTTGTGACCAAGATAGAAAAGAGAAGCACAAAAAGATTGTCAGCAATAACAACAACAGTGTCTATGGCAGAAAATAATGCTTATAATTTACTTTAAAACCACAAAATTTAGTTTTTGTGCAGATTAAACAACAGAGAGGAAACATGGTGTTTAGGTGCTTGTTCACATGATTCCAGTCTGCATGCAAATGTAACAAACCATTTCCCAGCTCCATCTTCATAAAAAACACATAGACTTGATGTGTTTGTATCTGTGTTAATCCTCTTCTATAACTTTTAACCGTGTGTAAACTCACATTTACTGTTAGTTATTGGGTTAAAACTAGAAGGGGTCTATGCGTGATCGAGGTTGAGATTGGGAGGTGGCACATACTGTAAGTATTATGGCACCGTTTCATCTCTTTTAGCCTCACATCAGACATACACAGGAGCCCCATTGTGTGCTAGGTAAACAAAAACATGAGTAAAAACATGAAATAAGTGTCATATATGGCCATGATTGTTTCTATAAAAATTATTGTCTCCAACTCACACAATCTCTGAGTTTCCCAGATTTTTTTTCCTCGTTCACATTATTTCCCTCCCCCCTCTTGATTTTTTTTCTTTACTGTCATCTTTCATAATCTCCTCACTTTCTCTGGTTCCCTTCTCTCAAACTGCTGCTTGCTTATATCACTTTCACATCCTCCTACTGCACTTTCCTCCACCTAAACCTGCTCCTTCTTGCTCTTGGTGTCCATTCTATAACTCTCTTTGTCTGTCTCTC
>JAPZDV010000015.1:9344354-9359713 GCA_029814665.1 Acanthurus lineatus
TGTTGGCTGTTAGTTGAGAGAATCAATACCACTCTAAACCTCTTAACAATCCTTGTAAAATTAGACTAAATTAGACTAAAACACACACTAAGTTGTGACCAAGATAAAAAAGAGAAGCACAAAAAGATTGTCAGAAATAACAACAACAGTGTCTGTGGCAGTCTGAGAGTATTTATGGATGTTATGACTTGTTTTGTGTTTAATAATTTATTGACTAACTTTTAGCCAGCACCTAAGAAAATAATGCGTATAACTTACTTTAAAACCACAGCTTTAGTTTTTGTGCAGATTAAACAACTGAGAGGAAACATGGTGCTTAGGTGCTTGTTCACATGATTCCAGTCTGCATGCAAATGTAACAAACCATTTCCTGAACCCATCTTCATAAAAAACACATAGACTTGATGTGTTTGTATCTGTGTTAATCCTCTTCTATAACTTTTAACAAAAAGATGAACAAGTGTGTGAACTCACATTTACTATTAGCCATTGGATTAAAACTAGGAGGGGTCTATAGCGTGATCGAGGTTGAGATTGGGAGGTGGCACATACTGCGAGTATTATAGCACCGTTTTATCTCTTTTAGCCTCACATCAGACATACACAGTAGCCCCATTGTGTGCTGGGTAAACAAAAGCATGAGTAAAAACATGAAATAAGTGTCTAGTATGGCCATGATTGTTTCTATAAAAATTATTGCCTCCGACTCACACAATCTCTGTGTTTCCAGGATTTTTTTTCCTCGCTCACATTACTTCCCTCCCCCTCTTGATTTTTTTCTTTATTGTCATCTTTCATAATCTCCTCACTTTCTCTGGTTCCCTCCTCTCAAACTGCTGCTTGCTTATATCACTTTCACATCCTCCTACTGCACTTTGCTCCTCCTAAACCTGCTCCTTCTTGCTCTTGGTGTCCATTCTATAACTCTCTTTGTCTGTCTCTCTGTCTTACACACACACACACACTCCTTTCCTATCCTTTCTAATCAATAATGGATAGAGCCGCATAGTGATAGGGCACCTCTCCTCCTTTTGACCAACTCAGATTCTGTGTAAGAGGGCAACATCTATCAAGACAGTTACACTGCCAGCCCCTGCTGCTGCTGCTGCTTCTGCTGCTGCTGCAACGTGATTAGAAGGTCTGAGTTCGCGAGTGTGCGTGAGTGTGAATGTGTGCAAATTTGCAAAAGGGCAGGGGGAGCAATTTGATAACACCATGTTAGGCTGGGGCGCTTTACATTTCCATTCATAACCCCCCTGGGAGACACCATTCATGCACAATACGCTGCTACACACCCGCGCCGCATTACAAAATCTGAGGGAATGCTACAGTTGATTATAGTGAGTGAAATCATTATGCCTACCACACAGCAGGTGGTGAGGCAGGACTAAGACCGGGGCTAATCCTCACCGTGCTATCTCTGCTGCGGAAAAAAAGAACAGAGAACAATTCCTCACCTTGACTTTTAATTAGTGGTTGTGCGTGTGGTTTTAACATTCAGTCAGAGGCCAGTGGTCAGTCACATGATATTCAAACAAATGCAGAGATAGTATAGAGCAATTTGTCCAAATATTTATGTGAACAGAAAATTGCCACATCCATATAGGTTCAGATCAACAGTGTAACGTTGCCTTAAATCTTAGCACATGCTAAATTAAACTACAGAACCTTCTTTGTGTGTCATTAATAAATGATACGTTTTTGAGATAAAATGTTCAGACAAGATAAAACAAATACTGTCATTCCTGTTGAAAAAGCAGTGGGTGTGTTATGTACAGTATGTGTGAGTGTAACCTTGGAATGTGCAAGTATGTGAAAGAAGGAAGAATAAAATATATTAGAAAGAAAAGAAAGAGAAGGGCTTTTTTTATTTGTCTAAAGGGTCTTAGTGGTGGAGTGTAGTCACAGGTATGCTATGTGTTGCTGTGGTATTTCCACAGTTCAGTTCTGACAAGGGACTGCTGTCATATGTATATGTGCCCCCTTGTTTCCCATGCATAAGTACATTAAGAGACATGACAGAAGTGTGTGCACAGGCCAGTCCCCTGACCCTCTGACCCAAACACCCAAGCACTGTGGAGTTGCAATCCCACAACAATGCAGTGAGGTGAGAAGTTGAACACTGAAGGTCAGAGAGGTTTTTCAGGATATGCTAAGCTGCTCTTGGTTTTGCCTGACCTGTCTGACCTGACATTTTAACTTTGTTAATTTATTATAATGCGACTGTAATTAGACTCTGGCATCAGACTGACAACTGAAGATGTGGAGTGAGTTCATGTTTTAACAGTGAACTTTACTTAAGCTAACCAAGCTATGGAACACAGCACTACTGGTGAATTTGACAGGGAAAGACAGAGAAAATTGGTGGCATTTTGGCCGATATCATCACCTCAAGTCGAGTTTATTACAGCCATGAATCAAAGTTATAGTCTGGAGTGGCTTTACAGTCCTCAGATTACGAAATAAAAAGCACTGTTGTACTTTAGGACTCCCAGTAAACGATATCAGTGTTTCCCATTTAATTAAAACAGGTTGTAGATAAAAATGAAAAGCTGCTTGATAATGTGCCCAAAACTGTATTTGTGGTAGCAATAAGAGCGTGTCTGCATGCTAAAAGTATGTGTGCGTTTAAGGGCTTTTCTATGTTTTGTGAATGTCTTGGTTGGATTTCATGAATTTTAGTTCTTCTGCAACTTTGTCTACACATTTCCCCTTAGCTTTACTTGAACTCCATGAAATATATTTAGCAAAAAAAAAAGAAAAGAGTAAATAAATAAATAAATGTCTCATTATGTTTGGGCTCATATGTCTGTCTGTTTTTGTGTGTTTGTGAATCCATGTGTGTCAGTGCTACTGTGTCACGGGTGGCAGGTAGACAAGGTATTTCCATTTAGAAGCCAAAGTAGTTGGCTTTGTCCTTTTCCTGCCGTGGGGGTACATGACAGTGTTTGCCCTGAGGCCATGATTAGCTGTAACCTGGGAGGCAAAGGATGAGCAATGGAGGGATGCAAAGGAGACAGAAGAGCCAAAACAGAGCAGAAGAAAGTGAGAAAAAGAGATAAGAGAACAGAGTGGGAGGATGGAACTGGAAGTGATATTAGTGAAGCTAATGAGAGGCCAGGAAGAGTAAAAGAGAAGATAAGCAGAAAGGGGAAGATGTTGAGAAGAAGAGGAAACAGGGAAAGCAAAGTAAATAAATAAAGGACAGAAAAGAAAATTAGGTTATATTATAGAAGATACCATGGATAAGGGGGCAAATGTAAAATGTAGAGAAAGATGAAAGGCAGAGGACAGAAGGAGAAAAAAGTGCTGACTGGAAGAAGAGAACCTGCATGCGGAAACTGGAGTTATGTGGTAGATAGTGAGTGAGTGAGGAGACATTGCAAGACATGAGAGAAAGAAAAGGAGTGGAGAGTGACAGAAGAAGGAGATGGGAAAAGACAGAGCACGAAAAGAAATAATTAACCCATTCAGTATGGTTAGTGCCCGTCAAAAAAGGAAACTCCACACTCAGAGGTCTCATTTTTTTAAAGATGAAACTGACTCACTGTCCTATCACTGTGAAGAGAAGCAGACGGAGAAGCGCCGGGAAGAGAATCCCTTTGAAGGGAGCTCTTTGAAGGAGGATTTTCTTTTTCTTTTCTTTTTTTTTGTCTATATCATCTGCAATCATTCATCTAAACCTCTGCCCTGATGGTTGAACATATTCCAGCATAGCATGTGTGCACATCTGTCTGTAGCGTGGAATTGTGGGAGTAAGTGTCTCCACTGTGTGTGAGTGTGAAAAATTGCGTGTGCATGCATGACATGTGACAGAAACACAGGCTGAATGAATATTTCACATCAGACTCAGTCAGATGGTCTGTCCCTATGGCGGCAGAAATTGGCATGCTGCTCATTTTGTGTGTGTATGTGTTTGTGTAAATGGAAAAAGAGTAAGTTAAACCCATTGAATGCTGTACTTCATGCATGCGTGCCCACGTTGTTGATTCATGCAGTTGGTATGGAGATGGTGCAGAAGAATTGAGGAGAACAGATAAGCTTTAGGTTCATAGAAAAAAAAGGGAAGAAATTGGACACATTTGTGGAATAAAAAAACGAAGATGGTTGTGGTTCAAGGTAAAAGTGGAGGGATGAGTCTAAAAAAAATAGTAGAAATAAATGGCAAATGGCAAAGTTGCGTTGTTACAACAAAATTTTAGAGGAAAAGTAAGGGGGTCTAAGTTAAGCCAAAAAAATCAAATTACACCCTTCAATCAAACCGCATTATTTTACTTACAAAATAAGCCCTGGACTGAAAACTTGAGTATTTGGAAGGTAAAAAAAGCAGAGTCTTCATTGCTTTATTTGGAAAATTTATTGCAATCTGACCTCACTTCAGCTCAAATGAACAGCACAAATTAGGATATTAAGTATTCAACTGATCATTCTTAACTCCAGTAGTTTCCCCTTCCCTATGTTGTGAGTCACAATGATTTAGTCACAAGTTGGTGACATACAGCACTATATTTAGTCTTTAGCTCCTCTCTGGCTCTTTGCAGATGGTGAATAACACTCAAACCCCTGCTGAGAGTGCATGTCGGTGATGCTGCATGAGAGTTGACAGGTGCTGGCAGTCTTTTTCTCTCATGTAGTACATGTACAGTATGCAGGGAACACATAGCTCATCCCATTTTGCCTCAGGTTTCAAGTGTTGCTACAAAGAAGAAGAGGAAGAATTCCCACTGATGTGAAAGAGCTTTTTGTGAAGTGGAAATAGGCAGGTAGATGGTGGCTTGAAGGGGAGTCTAAAGTATTTAACTAAAGGAAACCATCCACGAAATCGACATCAGGGTCTGCTTAGATTTTGCTAAAATATACATTACATTGATCCTTATGTAAAGAAACATGACATCATAAAAAAGGAGCAAGCAGGCCTCCATTTCTGCAAGATGACACCTGTCTTTCATGTCTGTTTTGTTTTTGACATATGACCTGTTATACATTTCTCAATACTTCTCACTGCTGTAAGCAGGTGCTTCTTGTTTTGGAAAGTCAGTCAACCACTGAAGATGAGACTTAAGGTATCAGCGCTAAGTGAGGGGACTTTTAAGGTCCACTGATAATTTATTGCCAGTTTCAAACACAGAAAAGAAGCAGAAAACTCCATTGGTCTTTACACCAAACTGATGCATCTAGCTCAGTTAACTGAACTTGTACGGTATTTATTGAAGGCCCCTGAATGTTTCTTGTCATGTTGCTTTGGTTGGCAGGAATAAAGGGGAGAGTAAACCCCCCTGGAAGTCATCTTGATAAATGCATCAAATGCCGACAAGCAAATTCGCCTGGTTTTCTGCTTCTGTCGACTCATCCACTTGAATGGCATGCCATTGGGACTTGCTAAACCTCTCAAACAATCGCCTCTCAGCATCCTCTGCAATTTTTTGTTTATTCTCCTAAATTGGTTTAGCAGAGAAGGAAACATGCCCAGCCTTGTTAGCTGCAATTTTTCTCAAAACGTTTTAAGCATTAATCCTTTGCTGGTGGAAGAATGAACTTCTCCCCGCTGTTAGGAAGCGCCTTTTGTTTTGGCAAGTCGACCAGCCACCAAAGATGAGGCTTAATGCAACTGCACCGAGTGAGGGTGCATTTCAACATTTTCCTGTTTGAATCTTTCTCATATGTGTCCTCCTAAAATGTGTTGCTGGAGTGTTTTCAATCATCCGCATGTTTTGTCTGTAAGTAATGTGGATGGAATCATAACCATGGCACTGAGATGTGAACTAAGGGGGAAAAACAGAGAACAGAATAACAAGGAAGAGGAATAGGCCTCAATATGAGGAAGGGATTATAAATGAATAAGCAAATGATAGAAGGAAAGAGGCATGAAAGTTGAATTAAAGTCAAAGGAATTCAAGGAACACATAAATGATGAAAATGCACTGACTTTCATCAACGGTACAGGGAGACAAAAAACAAGGAGAGTTTCAGGTAGATTTCAGAATGCAATCGCCACATGCTTGAATCAGACACATAAACCTGGAGTATTGTGGATTTTTCTGTGTGCTACAGAACTGAAAGTTATTGGAGGAAGCAGGGAGAGATTATGGAATAGTGAGGAGCAAGGTTGTATTGAGGTATATAGGCGCCATATCGCAAAGAGATTTGTTCTTTGGGCTCAGAGTTAAAACCAGCTGTGTGTCTTTCTCAGGATGCTACACATCTACACATACTGTTTGTATGCACAAACCAGCCAAAGATACATGAACTGAATCCTGAACAGCTCATGTTTGCGCTTGTTACCAGGTCTAATTAGCATCTAAATGAGCCCACCCTTCTACAGCTACAAGAGCTATTTTACATCTTGTTTTAGTTCATATCTCCACGGATATGTCAAGCAGCTGATTGTTTTTATCAAAGGTCTTCTCAGGGACTACTTGTGTTTGCAAAAAACAAATATAGTCTGCAGATGTGGATTATTCTGCTGATTATATAAGCCTGCTGTTTTTCTAAACAGCTCTACAATTATTACCACCTTGTAGGCAGTTTTTGGTGACATTTGACCCGTCAAACTTTTGAACCTATGACCAATTCAATACACTCACATAATCTGTTTATTTATATAGGACATAAAAAGGTGATTTAATGTGAAAAGAGTCTGCTAAACTAGCTTGAAAAACACACTGAATTGCTTCGTAGATCACTGCAGGATTCTTTGGTACAATAGTTTTATGAATATGCGTCTCCAACTGTACCAATCAATCATTTAATGACTCAAATAATGTAAAATATGACGCTGCATGATTACCATTGATACTTGTTAATCAGAATAAATTTTATCAGAACACTTCTTTACAACTTCTTAACTTTCTTTATATTAAAATCAATTAAATTAAATTAGATTAGAACTGACTTGTGTTTAAGTTCTTCCTGACCAGTGTATCAGTATTTTGACTGTAGTTCTCTCAGCTGTAGATCTCATTTAATTTCCTAAGATGGAGTCAACCAAAATCAAACCTTATAATGGGGAATAATATAGACTCCCTCCATATTGATGTCAAAATTTATAAGCTGTTTTCATGTAGATACACCCTCTTTGTATCATGTTTTCCTTATGCTTGGTGCTTTTTCTATTCAATCAGTCAGTGTAAATGGTAATTATCTATTAATAATTGAAAGCTAATAAGTGCTTTCTGTACATCCCAATAAATACTGTGAGTCACTGATTGTGAAATATCAAAATGAAAAACAAAATGCAGGCGCTGAGCCAGCTTTGCATGCTTGCTGAGCTCAGCAGCAAGTACAAACACAATCAATTGTTTGTGCTTGTGTGTGTGTTTGTGCATGTAAATACACTTTGTGTTGGATCAATGCCAGTGCGTGTTTGCGCGTGTACCTCTCCATATGCTTCTTTGGTGTGTGTGTGGGTGTGTGTGCGTGCGTGCGTGCGTGCGCGTGTGTGTGTCTGTGTGTGTACTAATGAATCTATATGGCTGCCTCAAGTGGTAATAGATAATTGGCTATTTCACAGTAACTACTTATTTTACAGACACAATTGCTCAATTGTTGGCAATTAAAAATGATAACTGCAACCAAACGCTGACAACATAATGCCAACGCAGTAACAGTGAAACACTAATTGATAATGAAATGCTAGCTTTAGCTTGTAATGTAAGCAATAGTAGTGATGGGATGTTGTGTTCAATTGTAAAGAAAAGAGTTTGAAACAACCTGACTGACAAATTAAACTTATTAGTACTTATTGCAGTCAAAAGGAAGCTGGCATCTGTGACCATATTATAGAGAGCTCTATATTATCATGTTATGTCACTTACAGGAAATACTTTGAATTAAGAGTTGTTTGTTGACATGATGCCACTGGCATAAGCAGTGCATGAAACATAAAATAATAACATTTCACATTAATTGAAAAGATCATACAGTTGTAAATATATGAACCGAATAAGTTCTTGAACAGCTCCCTGAGATTATTAGATGAATTGTCCTCAGAAAGACACTGCTGATATGTATATCTTCATATTACACATTACACATACATATTTATCTTTTCTCTTTGAATCATCTTTTAAACAGCTTTTATTGATTTACTTGTGATTTAGGTTAACTTTTAATTGATTGGCATCTCCTTCAAGGCTCCCACTGCTTGAATAATGTGTATATGTATATGTGTGTGTGTGTGTGTGTGTGTGTGTGCAGATTCAGTGTAAATGTAAAATATATACACACACACACACACACATACTGTAGAGGTGTCAATGGTTTATCACACCGATTAATGACATGCATAGATGCACGGCAATAAAGGCTCATTTCTAACATAACAACTACTAAATGTAAAAAAAATCTTTATGTAGTCAGCCACTAAGTTTCCACAATTTCCACAATTTGCAAGCATCTCCACTCTATTTCCTCCAGGAAATACTGACACCTTAGCATGAATAAATTTTATGCACATCTGTTTTAATCGACTTTTTATTGACGATCCATAAGCTGGGATACTAGATCTGTTGAATTAATTCAGCTTTAAGCTCATTAAAAACACACTGAGTTGGCTTGCACCTATGTGAGAGCGGCATACTTTATCTGTCCAGTCAAAAAATAGCTTTCAGTGTCACACTGGACCAACCAGTGTTGAGAGGGAACATACTGGTTTATTAAAACTACCTTTTGGAAATATCATTGCGGATTGCCTGACCTGTGCAGGTTCGGTGTAAATGTAATTTTTGTTGATAACATCCCACTTCTCAAAAGAGAGGGACAGAGTACTTTAGAGACAATGATATAATACACATAGAAACAATGAGAGTCTCTGCAAGATGTAATTAATAAATTTGACTGTACTGGGTTTTCTGAGATGGCACATGATGGTGGCCAATTAAATCACAGGCTACTGATAAACATACTGATACTTGCCAGCTATATGAGCTAACTCAAACAAAGCTAACATACTTGTTATCATTTTTTTGTATATTCCTGTCCATTATCATCAACAGCATATTTTGCTGTGGCCTTGAAAAGAGGATTTATTAGTGTAGTCTCAGGCTTTGTACTTTACAGTGGTACTTTTATGTTAACACAGGAAGGAGGTGCTTGTACACATGTCAATGAAACCACCATCTTGCACCTATTAAATGAGTCAAACAGCATCTGAGCAGTTAAACGAAGAAAGAAAAAGGTAATTGTTTGCAGAATCCATGTAAAATAATATAGGGACAATATAAGGTCTAACCAACAAAGATTTGATTTGCAGTTGGTGTGCTACAAAATCCACATTTTATCCCAACAAACAACAGTCATCCCTTTTGTGGCACTCAACAGCCACTTTAGAAAAGGAAAAAATATTGGCACAGTTGATAGAGCAGTGATGTTGATCAGTGCCACATTGTCTAATATAGAATCCATACAGGAAGATACCACTTAATTCCAGGGTACTTTAAATACAAGACAGAACTCAAAAGAAAAAAAATCTGATGAATGTAATAAATAGTTTTAAAAATTACAAAGAATACATAAGTATATAATGAGTATAACAAGTTATCTGATGCTGTTGTGGTGAAGACAGATTTAAATACAACAGCCTCTGATTTCCATGGCTTGTAACCTATGCATCAGATAAATATTCCTTTAAATCTTTACAAACCATCAGTTAAAATTTCCAGGTGCAGAATAAGTGCAGAAATGACTCCTCTTCCTCCTAACAAAATGCATACCTGTCAGTACATCTGCATTTCATACCATTACTGCAATATACATATACATATATATAAGAGCAGCCAAGAGAGTCACAGCAGTCTATTCCACCAAAATGATGCAACATTAGCAAACATCTTTCTGTGCGTGACCCTTACATGAATGTGTCTGATGTTTTCACATCCAGGAGCATAGGTGCAATGACACTTCTTTGATTAAAGCTTTTTTGGAGCAATTTGCTGTTAAGGCTCCCAAAAATCAACAAACAACTCCACAGAATGTAGATGCTCTGAATGACCCCTATTTAGAGGAGAATATTAGAACATTGGAGGGGAATCAAAGGACAACGGCTCGATCCACTTGCCAGCCAGTATTTTTTGTAAAATTCCTACAGCACAATAGGAAATCAATACATCTGCTATCTGATACACACATTTCTGCAACTCAAACCTTTTAAAGTTCTTAAAATACCCACTTAGAACACTGTTAAAATATTTGTTGTATTTGTTAATATTTGTTTACAAGGGAGTGCAGGGACACGTGAGGTTGTTTGTTAAATCATGTAAAAGAGAACGGCACAAGAAATGTTGCTGTTTTCTAAATTTGTATTGGACAGAAAAAGTGAGACGATGAAGTAGAGGAGCAAAGGAAGTAATAACAGTGAGAAAGGGACACGATGCATGAACTTTTCAGTGGTCCACTGTGCAGGCAGACATGAATGTGCAAACAGAAAATCAGGCATAATTACACATGAATGAACACAACAGCAAAGGTGAATATTGCTAGGTTGAGTTTGAACTTCTCACTGGTCAAAGGTTTAGTGAGAGAATATGTTTAACAGGCACACACAGAAACACACACACATACACCTTTGCATCAACTCTGCTACTGTGACCCTGAGGCAGCTCTGATGGCCAATTTCCAATATAAATCAGCCGTTTCAATGCTGAACATGTCAGGAATGCCATTACTCATGCAGATATTGTAAAATTAGCCATTAGCGGCAGAAACCTCATGAAAGGTTGTTACGGTCTGGACTGGAATACTAATTATAAAAAGGAGCTTTATTGCTGAGGCAAGGGGCAGGGACTTTGGTAGCCACTGGTAACCAACTAGCAATTATAATAAATATGTTGAATCCATTCACTGCACTGTACTCAGTGTGAACCTGCTCTGAATGAGCTTTACACTGAGCATACACACCACTGGCACTGCAATAGGGAAAGCAGCAAGGCTTTTTGTGCCCCTATTTTAGGTGTTATGGTAATAGAGGGGTTATGTTTATTCCAGGTATTTAGCTTATAGCAACATGCCTACTTAAGTCTAGCTGAATTAACGTTAGTGCTCAATTTTGCAAATGAGTGCAGGTGTCTACAAACACAAGAAAAGAACCAGTGCATTAAAAAAGCAAATTAAAGTCAAATAAAATTGAACTTAAGTGTCTGTAACGTTTACATCCCTGATGTCCACAGCTCTGTTGGCGCCTGGTCCCTCAACTCCAAAACCAGTGCAGACAGGAGAAGCACGAAGGAGCTTTTTTTTTTCTCAAACTGTAGAGAAACTCAAATTACAGTACCGTTAGCTAGTTGGGTAAATTTGCCCATTTGGCCTAATATGGATGGATGGATTTGTTTTAAGATATCCTCCGGGTATGTTGGGTAGCTACCTTTTTTATTAACAACTGGCTCAGCTAACATCACAATTTGACGTTCTCTCTCAGTGAGCTCTTTACTCTGTTGCTGTTTTGGACTGGGCAGACTTATGTACTGTTATTCAGGATAACTCAGAGAAATGTATTTGGCCTTTTTTGTGAGAGTTCTGTGGCTCAGTTTGCCTTGAACCACCCTGGTCCTACAGTATATAACTCCCACTGCCTGTTTTAGCTGCTGTTTTTCTGCTCAGGTCTACCTGTCATGCCTTGTGTATGTATGTTGGGTCAGAAGTAGTAATTTCCCAGGTCTCTCAATGCAATTTTGTGTGTAAAAAAAGAGTCATTGTAATCATGTGAGTTATTTTGAGAGGCAAGAAAACGTATTTAAATCAAGTATGAGTATCTGCTAACTTTTCCTTTCTACAGAAGGTAAAATGCTCAGAGCCATTTGTTTGGTTTGATACACTATGAAAGTAACAGAAAACGGAAAATATACAGAAAGGAAGACAGAAGGCCACTTAAAGAGCCACCAAGCTGACGGCTTTGCCATTTAGCTGCCGAGTCTGAGCACTGGCAAGCTAATACAATAGTAACACATTGCTGGTAACACAGAATGAATTAAATAATTTGACACCAACATTGCACTGTTGTGTATGAAAAAAAAAAATACAGAAGTGTAGACAAACTTTTGTCCCAACATTGAATTTCAGTGCTTGTCAGAATGTCCAACCATCTGTTAATTGGTCAATTTTAAGGCCTTCTGTTTGCAATAGCAAACTGTCCAGTCATAAAATTCAACACCTGAGTGGAAGTACTTAAACAACAAGGTGAAATGACTCTGTTATAAGTTATTTCTCATCTGTATTAAATATTTGTTCTTGAAGGAAAGGTTATTGTGCATCAGCAGCAAAATGTACATATGAAGGGTGACTATTTACGTGATCTTTTAATTTAAACAGTTACTTGAATATAACTGGATTATTAAATTAATGTTCCTGCAACATTTTAGAGCCAGACAAAGCTAAATTTATTGAAAGCATTTTTAACAATGATTAAGTTTTTTTGCTTAAAAAAAGGCATTTAAGAAGCTAATTTTACTGCTTTAAGTGAAGGTATTTTTTTGAAAACAGTGGTAAGAGGAAAGTATGGGAGTTAAGAATAAAAAAATCTGTACTAAATACAGAGGATCACGAAGGATGGAGTGGCAAAACAAAAATACTTGAATAAGAACAATGTACAGTACCTTTTCACCAGGACTATACAAAGACACAAGAGTAGACTTTTTTGATTTCCTTTTATGTGCAGTAACTCCTGTTAATTAATAATTTGTTTTATCTGCTTCCTTTAAAGAAATTCAATATGACGGAAATATGGACATTTGACTATAAAAGTGAAGTACTGCGATCACACAGACTGACCTATCATCAACAATGTCTCTGCACCAACAGTGCAAGTTCAGATCTGGATTATAGGATGTATTAGGCTGGCTACTTCCTGCAGAGTTGCCTGATGTGTATGTGTATGTGTGTGCACATTTGGAGTTCTATGCTAAATATGACCACTCATCTCCTGTGTCACCAAGAGCCCCGGGCTCACACCATGACGTTAATAGTTTTACAGGCCCACTGCTCTTTTTGCTGCCCCTCCCTCCGTCTGCTACTCTGTCTCTTCCTTCTTTTGGCTCTTCCTGCCATCTTTCTATCACTTTGTGCAGCCTGCTCCGTCACTTGCCTCTTTTTGCCTTCAGAAGAAATGCAGGTCACTGCCAGGGTCCAACCTTCATGAAAAAAAAAAGTTTTACAGACGTTAAATTTATGGAGACCTTCTTTTCTCTGTGCAGAATTTTGAGAATGTGGAAAAGTTTTGCCAATACCTTCAGTAGTATTCTAAATACAGTACACAATGTAAAATTTCTAAGTGTCAATTTCTCTCTCAGTACTGGGTCAGTTAACCTCTCCCCAGATTGTTGCAGTGCTGAGTGTCACTGAGTGTCCAACCATCCCAGCAGACCAGTACCTTTAATTGTTAACTCACTTCATGTGAAGTTGGGTAGAACAAACAACCATCCCTCCTTTCTCTTCTGCTAAAGCATTTAAAAAGCCACTTTCCAGGATAATGGTTCCTTACTTTGGTGTCTGGGAGATGATTATTTCGAAAGGACAAAGTAAAATAAATTCTGCTTCACAAAGTGTTGTTTCTTTTTCAAAATTTTCTTTTCAATTTTGTATTTTTCTATCAATTTTTCTCATAGTTTTAGCTCTTCAGGCCTCTTAAAGTGAAGCTGTTTTTTTATCCATCCATCTGTCCATCAACTTTTTACCACCTGACCAGAGCAGAGTTGGTGTAGTAGCAGGCCAAGCAAAGTAGTCCAGGTGCCCCCTCTTCCAGCTCTTCCTCAGGGATGCTGAAGAATTCCCAAGTCAGATGACAGCAGAGGGGCCATTCTGAGGCCCCCCAACCAGATTCTCTCCTGGCACATTGCTTTCATCTCACTCTATTAACATAAGGTCTCAATATGTCAAAGCTAACAATCTTATGAATGAGAACGACCAAGTTCTTGACAAACTCTTACAGCTTACATTTAAAGAGTGTTGTTCTGGCACCCCATCCTCTAATAAAGCAGCCAATTTTTTTTTCATACACATATTCAACCACCAATGGGCAGCTCAGCATTAAGTGAGCTGCATTCAAGTCATGCTCGACAGACAGCCTGGTCATTCATTGCCAGGTGTGCAGTTAGAAACAAACCAGTCCCCAAGTCAGCCTCCAGCAGTCCACTGGCAGCAAGTAGGTTCAGACAGAGAAAAGATCCATTTCCAGTAACCTGAAACTGCATTTGTGTTTGAAACAAAGGCTGAAATCTGCAGCTGGCTTGTGGAATACACCCGTGTGTGTGGAGGCATTAGTCAAATGCATCAAAAAATTCTGTCTGACTCATGAAACTGAAAATATCTATGAGTGCAAGGATTAAAATTTTAGATATTAAATAAGAAAAATCAAGCAAGATATCTGAATGTTAACTTGTAAGGTGAAACACTAACAAGTACTGTCAAACCTGTTGAAAATAAATAACATGCAGCTGAATTCAGCCGCTAATCTGTTGTTTTGGGCTAGGCATTAAGAAAAATAAAGTAAAATTTTGGTCTAGATTGTGTAAACTAACACATATTAGGACCATAGACATTATTTTTCAGTTATAAATTTGAAACTGTGAAGCTTTATGGCTGAAACACTGAATAGACATTATTGTTCTTTTTTAGAAAGATCATTCTTCACTTGTTAACTTTGAAGCTTTTGGTAAATGTAAAAAAAAAATATTTCAAAAAGAAATTCACTCACGTTACTTCTCAGCATTGACATGTTCTGCATCTCAGACAGAGAGATTATTGAGTCAGTCTGTTAGTTTGTGTTGATACAGATGCATTTTTAATTTTATCTAAAGATTTTATGTCATTTATTATCTTTGATTGCAAACAAAAACCACCACATTATTTTTCCAACTTAATGACTTTAAATTTTGTACAGAGTGTGAATTTTTTCAAGCTTTGCTAAAATTTCTAAACTAACACACAAAAGTAGAGTATGACCAGATTAATGAGGGCCACATGGGACTTCACACAAATAGAAAGGCCTACACATACGATTTCACAGAATTAGTATATATTATTATAACACAACAATATGTAAAAACAACCAAATATCTAATCAAAAAAACATATATAAGAAAAAAACACAAATCAGAAATTTCTAGGTTTTTTATAACAATTGAATTCAAGGAAAACATTCATCAGGAGTCAGAGCAGCGAAAGCAAATATTAAGAGTAATGTGGCTGATTTTCATTTCCTTGATCATTCATCAATCTCACACTGATTCTACATTTAAATCTCATCTATTTCTTCCCATCTTTTTTTAAGTATATAATCTTCTCCTCACAAAGAAAATAGTGTGGAACCAAACAGTTTTCATCACTCCATGTGAAGTTGTTCCTTGTGATGACGCCACATTGGTTAGATGAGG
>JAPZDV010000015.1:9362298-9401787 GCA_029814665.1 Acanthurus lineatus
ATATGTTTTATATCAAGTGTCAAGTGCATCTGAGGCTGGAAAAAGCTCCATTTTTTTAAATTTGAATTTGTGTACATAGTAAAAACACATGGCGAGAGATTAATGATTAGCTAAAGACAGTCAAGAGTAGCATTATGTCAGTCAAAGTTTACTAGGATTAAAGACATCACTTGTGTAGTATTTCTTGAGGGTGTGATCCACACTGTATTTAGTGTTACTAACTAATACACATCAGGAACTTCACCATCAAGCGCCACAGGGTCAGTCCCAGGAACTATGGTGACCATAGGCTGCCATATCTTACACATGATTCAATGGAACAAATTGACCTGATATGAACACAGGTTGTGATGTTAGGTTGACTGTGATGGTAACTGGTAGGCAAAGCAATGTTTTGCCAAAGTAAAATCTCACTCCAGACTGTGATATGTTTTTATAATGGCCATGAAGGGTAGTTGTTTGGTTTGTTGCTTAGCATACCATGATCTTTTCTAAAGTATCGCTCAAATATACAGTAGACAACATTTACAACTGTACTTTTAAGTGGTCAAACTTTAGACTACTGCAATCTGATCACAGAAAATGTGTTTTAATTTAAAAATTTGTTTTCACAAACTGATCCTCAGGGTCTTATCTCAGGTTTTGCTCGGGGGCTTTGGAATCTCTAAAACTCCCCCTGTGCATGCGAACATGTTCTCTCGTCTTCTCACACAGCTGACTAATGCAGCCAGACTTTTTAAGACTCCCACAGCTGCCGGACAAGAAGAGCGCCCTCATCATCATTCACAACTCAGTGCTGTCATGCCCCAATGGCAACTTCTAATTCTTTGAACACTGTATAGATAAAAGGACATTTAGGAGCAAAGCTTATGTAAATGGAAGCCCTTCTATCCATAACACATGTTGTTGTAATAATGCTAAAGGGATAAGAATAAAGCCATACAATAACACAAGCATTTAAAACTAAATAAGATCAGAGTTTGACTTCATTTTTAAATGCTAGCAGTGCAGGTGCAGGTTTTTATTTTCTGTTTCCAACTGTAAAGATGCAGCCTGAATTAGCACCAAAGCAGGTTTTAGACCATCATAAACAGACTTAAAAGATATATTTCTACCATCCAAGCTGTTGCACACTGAATTTGCATAAGCATTCTTTCATAGAACAGGACACAACGAGCAACCCTCTGAGCTGGTAATGAGCTTATATGTCCTTTGCCTGTTCTGTGAAAGTTATAGTAGGTGATAAAACATGTGATGGACTCTGTGTTTGTAGCTTTCATCGTAAAATGAAATCTTAGCTACGTTTTTACCATGTCACATTCGGTGGTTTTACTCCAACATGTCAAAATAAATGATATGTACAGCTTATCAGGCTGTGCAGTGGCAGAGCAAAGTTAATAAGTAATCAGACATATACAGGATCTGTATTACATGTGCACATGTGTTGATGAATAGCCCTGGGTTTCAGGGGATGATATGCAAATTCATTCAAAAATGTCAAGATGAATATTTACTTTTGGACTTCCCATATTGGCTTGCTTGGTGAGTTTTTTTGTGATGTTATGTCCCTATTTGAGATCTTTGAATTTATTTCAAATTTCATTTCATGTCTTTACATGACTTCAGAACAAAACTTTTTATGTGTCAAGTGTTAAATGGGCATTTACTTATATAATTAAGCATTTCCACCGTAGAATGTCTGAAAACTACTACATTTTCTATATATTTTCTTGAGTCGTGTTGTAACATTATCTTGAATGTTTCCAACAATGTTCAAACTCCAAATCTGTAGTTTCGTTCAAGACAACGATGTGTATTATTTTTTTCCTGTTGCTGACTGGATGATACCAACAAGAGGGAAGAGAGAATTTTTGGGAACTGACTATATGAAACATGAAGAAGACTTTAATGCTTCATGATGTCATTAATCTACATCCTTTATTTTCATAGGTTGAGTGGGATTACCTTTAATATATAGTGCTTTTAGGTTAACTTTTTGTAGCAAGTCTGTGATATGTCCCTGTAATAAACTCAAACAGCCAAATTTAAAGTGAAATGTGAAAAAGAAGATTAAAATATGACAAAAACTAAAATTTGTCGACAATTAAGTAAGTGCAGTAGACTTACAATGGTGTAATTCTAACCCGGAAAACTATACCTGCAAATCCATGACCATTTTTGAAAGATTCACTGAGGCTCTGGTTGCATACATACAAAAAGTAAAGTGTACAGTACATGAACCCTGTTTTGCAATGCAAATGAGATTTTTCTCTTTCCTCTGAGCCAACAGAAACAACTCTGGAAGTTTTAAAATATGATTAAGCTCAAAAAGGAAGTGTGTTCTTCAGTTTACAGCTCTATATTTGCAAACTTGTTCAGTTGCACATGCTCTCACATTTGAATTTCAAATAGGATCCCTGTGGATGTGCAAATATGTCTAGTTTTCAGAAGTTTACAGCGAACAATGATGTTTAGTAGCATGCCATTAATAACATATTAATTAACAAGGACTCACATGCTACAGTCCTTAAACTGGTATAAAACAAAAAGACATAAAACAACATATAGGACAAGTTTTGTTCACATTTAAGAATTATGGTTTGGGAACAGGCAAAAGTGGGACGAACTATATTTTTTATACATAATAAAAATATCAATCAAATAACTTTTAAGAGCACTTGCAGAATAATTGCACATAAATTTTTTTAAATTTAAAATACGTGTGGGGTTTTTTATTCATCTGCTTTCCAGTAAAGTAACAACCAGAGACGTGGTTTATCATCTACGGCCATATTTCTGGCATGTTTGCTCTATGCTCTGTACTCTGATAACAGCTCTCTAAAAATCTGAACATGATTACATCTGTATTGAAACCTCTCTGTGGTTGTTGATCTTTAGGCATCAGCACTAAGCATCAGGCCACACACATTCCCACAGCACACTGTAGCTGAAACGTGGCTGAGGCGGCACCCAGTGAGATAGGGAGGGCATGTTACCTGAAGTCACTGTGTGTCATTTTGATGCCTTAAACATTGAGTAGATGTGTGTAGTTAATTGAGCATGGAGAAAATAGCACAGGGCAAAAAAATCATACAAATATGTACTCAAAGAATTTAGTGAAGGTGTGTTATCATTATAAGTAACAGAACTGTGTTATTCACTGTAGAATTTAGTGTCAATCAGTCACAAAATCATTTCAGTAACAGCACTTTAGTATTCACTTTGCTTGAGTAGAAGTAAGAGTTTACATTTACTCTAGTTACTGTTAAAAAGTATTTTTTGTGTGTATTTTAAAAACAGATTATTTGACTTTTACTTTTTTATTTCTTATCACAAGTTTATTGCCTCATTGTGAGGATTTTGAATGTTCTCCCTGTGCTTGTGTGGATTTCCTCTGAGTGCTCCAGTTTCCTGAACCATCAAAAACATTTAGATGTAGCTTTATTCTCCTGATAGCGCACTTGACCATAGCACTGAGTAATAGCTGGGCTTCATTGATGGCCTTTCATTGCTTGTCAGACAGTCTAAATGTAGGGTCTAATGTTGATTTCTCTCTTGTTGTCTTCTTCATCTTCTTCTCCTATGCTTGTCTGTATTCCATGTCACATCTGTTACACTTTAAAAATAAAAAACATATTCACAAAGTCCTAAAACTGTGTGAGATTGGAACAAAAGACAGGTTGTATCTACACTGATCAATCACTGATTTAATGCTACACCAAGCGAGTATGCTGAGTAGCTTAAACTGAATACTCCTATGATGTTGCATGGTTGACATTTGCACACGGGGTCTGGCTGGATGCTAATATGCTAATGGCAGGTCCATCTGTGACTTGAGTGTTCATTGAGGAGCTTTATCCTTCATTGAAGTGTTTGAAGTATTTCTGTTTGTAACATTAATCCCTGATACACGTTTAAGATTCACTGGGTCGACATTTTTGCAAACTTAGCATGCAGTGAGACAGAGAGGTCAAGAGGACTGGCAATAGGGGTAAGAACTGTCTCACATAGTCTGACTTGCTGTCGTAACTCACTGTACAGATAACAGCTTTAGCAACCACAGCATTGCCTTGCAACAGGGTTAGGGTTCATTTATGGGGCTTAATATTGCTTGTCTTACCCGCTTCACTGAATTTGTTTAGTAAAATGTTACCACCCTGATACAGTCACACTGAATACCATTTTGTGCATTGTCCTCTAAGAACTTACAAATGTCGACAAGATATAACAAGAAACTCCAAGTCAACCACAGTGTCCATGGCACCCTCTGGATAACCCAGAGAAAAGGCAGTTTTCATGACTACTTGTCTTGTTTTTAACTTAGGAAACAGCCCCAAAGTTTCAGAGGTGGATATCTCAAATCCCCAAAAACATGAAACAAAAAACCATCTGCATAAAACACCCATCGGGATCTCAGTGATACTTGTTACAAGTTCAACTTCAATGAGTCAGCAATTCACATCCAATTTCTGGCACTTATTAAAACGCAAAAATGTATGTCTGGAGGAAACTGATAGTAGTGCAGTTTTAGGCTGCAGAAATAGAGCTCATGAGGGACATATTCCCAAGTCAGATACTGCATCACTTGAAGCATACCGTGCAGTGTGCAGCAGGGTGCGAGCATGGCTCTTTAGCTGAGGCCTGAATCAGGCTCTATGTGAGTTTCCATGTGTGTATGCATCCACCACAGATTGTTTGTGCGTGTTTGAAGTGATGTTGAACATGCTTGGAGTGTGTGTGTGTGTGTGGGTATGCCTGCCCGCTGAATGCCTTCTGTAAGTCTGCACTTTGTGTAAAAAAAAGCATCATTCGACATTCGCTGCCGACCCTCTTGTGTAGGCGTGAGGCCACAGTGACTCTGGGTGCTGACGCAATAGTAAGGAAAGCTATTAAATAAAGAGAGAAGTCGACTCTGTTCAAAATTAGGTGAAGCCATTTTAACCATACAGAGCTGTGAGATATTTCCCCCGGCCTGTGACTGCGTTTTAGGCTGTGTGTTTGTGTATGCTTGTGGGGTTTTTTGTAATACTGGAAACTGTTGATTGCCAGTCAGTCTTCCAGGGAACTTGAACGACAATGAAGTTATGCAAGTTGTTTCTGCTGGCTTTGATTAGAATGTGAGAGTCATTCATTTGATAATTTTTCCCCCAAAACTGTGAGTTAAAGTTTGTGTTTAACGGCTTGTTAATTTATTTTGTTTCATTTGTTGTCTTACATCAACTATCATGTGTTTCTCTTGCTGTTTGTTTTGTAGTGTTTTTGCGATGGCAGTGTTGTACAGTGGGTTGTTTGGTCCTAAAATATCTTTAAAAGTAATAGATGTATGGTCTATTAAAGCTTTTAGAGACAGCAATGGTCCCTAGAGAGGAATCTGACACCACAAGGCTGGGACTTTATTTTTTTGGTGACATGTCTGAAAAACTTGTAGATAGATTTCTGTGTGTTTTTGTACAACATTCTTGATGATCAATAGTAATACATTTGTCAAAAAAGCGTCACCATTAATATCAAACCTTTAATAAGTCCAGTTCCTGTAAAACCATCCTGCCATCAGTATCATCAGTACTTTGTATTAAATGCAAATTAACAAGTGTAGCATGCTAATATTCTTAAATAAAATGGTAAACACTAATCCTGCTTAAAACCAGCATTTCTGCATTGTTATTGTGAGCAAGTAGAGTCTCACTGAGCTGCTGTCATGGCTGTAATCTGTTAGAGTTAGGAATCTTCACTTTTTATACAATCAATGCTGTCCTCTGACCCTTATGACCCGCCATATTCTTTTTTCCCAGTTGTTAGGCCAATTTTTGCCGTAATGGTGAACTTTAGGTAATACATAGTCTTTAGGATGTGATTTCTGCTCATGAATTAAATGATTCTGTTACAATAAAATATTTTCAGGTCTTGTGTAAACTGCATGTATGTATAACATTTCCAAACTTAATTAAGTGTAAGATGTGGGGTTTTGATTCCATGTTTGAGCCCTGGACAAGATGTAGTACCCCTTCAGACTGAAACCTGCTGGAGTTTCTGAAGCATAACAATGGAAACTCCATATGTTTGACTGCCCTGTTATTTCTTTTCTTCTCATACTTCCTTGGCCACAAGTTGTCAGGCAGTAACTCCGTCTCTATGGAAACAGTGTGCCTTTAACCAGGCGGCAAAATGTAGAGGAGGAGTAGAACAAAGCAGCGAGGAGGACGGGGAGATGGCTTGCAGCTTATTCATAATTTTGAGAGGTTTGCCATGAATTTGATATTTTGCTTTTTCACACACTCTGCACTTTATGATGTAGTCCATATGTTCTTCCATCCTTGAGCACATAAAGAGGAGCTCCTAGTCACTGCACTATCAAACAAATATAATGGATATTTAAAAAACAAACAGAACAGAAAGAGAGAAAAACAAGGGTTCATATATGTCCAGGCCCTCAAGTATGTATTGCAGTTTTTTTTTTAAAAAAAGAGCAAAAATTGCAGAAAAAAATTATACATCTCTTCAGTCTCCTGATTTTTTATTTTTTTGTCTATTACTAGATATTCCATGACGCGCTGTACATCTGGGTTAGATGCACCCTGCGGGATACAGTGTTTGACTTACTCCCTCAGCCACTGAAAGCTCGTTCTCAAAAAGTTTTTAAAGTAATAGAATAAATTTAGGTGGCAGTTGGTGCCCAAAGCCAAGGCAACAAGTGTCAGTGACAACAAGCCTGAGAGTTAACCAAAGGCAGAGACAAAATACCTGAGACCAAAGATTATGGAGGAAGGAGCTTAGATGGATGACTGAGAAACATGAGAAAGAAGCAGGGTGAGGATGAAAAGAGGTGGAGAAAGACAGGAAGTGTGAAGGATCAACTGCAAGATGACAGATGTGAGAAAGAAAGAGGAAAAGAGACAAAGTGTAAAAAATGGCTTTGCACTTTCATCTGTGGGAGAAAACAACAAAACAAACTAAGTCTTCACATTGTTTTACGAAGTTTTTTGATATCTCTTTTTTATTTAAGTCTGGGAGGCAAAACACATTTGCTATGAAGCTTTTCTCTGATGCACTGCATTATATCAAAACAGCAAGATCTGAGAACCAGTGCCACTTATTGCCTCCACAGTAATCTTTACATAGAAGAATGTAGTGAATTTAGTCAGAGATGTGATCACATCAAGAGGAAGGGAAGAAGATACAGTAGTTCAATTATATCTGTGCCGTAACACTGACATCCTTCTCTGCACACGAAATTAATGATAGAAAAGACAATGGACCTTTAGTGAAGTTGACTTTTCAGGAGCACTCACAAAGTCACAGTTAAGTTTATTATGTAACTTTTCAACACAGTCTTACAGCATTTCATCAAGTAGTCACACAATTTAAACTACAAGTGTCTGTGATATTGACAAGAGAAACACAAGTAACTTCTGTTAAGGTGACACCCAGCATGGCCGTCTTTTGTGCCACAACCACATTTGTAAGCTTGAATGATGCTGCACATTTATGAACCGCAGGGAGTCGCAGCAAGGAGGTCAGAGAGGACAGCAGCCATTCAGAGCGCAGGACTCTCACTCTACTTCCCCCTGTGGTTTGTTTTAGGAAGCTAGTAAAGTGCGGTTGAGGATTGGGAAAGATTTTTAAGCTGGAAGTCATGAAGATTATGTGTTAGTGAAATACTCAGGAAATTAAATCTCTAGGATTTGTGTCTGCAGAATGGTATTGTCTAATTTCAGAATATGTGCTGACTTTGACAAAAAAAACATGACCTGCCATGATTTTACTGTGACAAGTTTGTAAAATATAGTCAGTAAAATGCAAATTATCCTTTACCTTTATAGACAATGAAGAAGAAAAGCAGAGGTACTCAAATTGTGTGGTAGAAACCACTGTGGGAACATGGAGCCACTGCAGGTGAGGCATGGAAAACCTGTAGAAAAATATGAAGTGAAACTAGGTTGAAATAAATGTAATTCTGCATGGAAATTGACTTTGATTCACCTAAATTCAACTTGAACTCGGGAAATTCAAACTTTTTTTTAATCTTATTGTGGTTAATAATGAAGTTGTGTGTGAAACATGGCACCTTTATTAATACAAAATTGTGAGGCTTCTGGAGATGCATTTTGATAAAGTGTAAATCTACTTTAAAATTACAGACAGGAGACATTTATTGAAGCACAGTTTAGTTTTATTGAGACTGAATTATCTTAAAGTGATGAATCATAAGCCAAAAGTTTAGATTTCAGTTTTTTCACAAGCCGGTTGAGAACAGAGCTTCTCTTAAGCTGTGATTTCTGAGCACATTTTTCATACCCCAACTTCCCATCATCCTACTGTCCCATCAAACAAGTCTGCTCCTCTTTCAGTAATTGGTTCTCGCTGTCAGTCCAGCAAAAAGCACATATGATTAATGCAGAGCATCTCTCAGGTCTGTCCTCCCGTATTAGTTATTCTCATCAAAAAGAGTGACTTGTACATGCAGTCACAACTGAAAGAACATGCATTCAAAGTTTAATCCTGCTGTAAAATTGATGTGAACTGATATGTAACAAAATGCAAAAATATGTTTGATTCATGTTTTAACGTTTTTAATCTAAATTTTTCTAAATTTTCTTGCAAAGTTAGCCAAATTTTAAGCTTTTTGTACAAATAATTACTCTTTTGCTTCAGGGGTCTTTTCTGAGGTTCTTTTGTTTGATTCTTTTTTTCTAATTATTTGCAATTTTTAGCATTTTTGTAACTTCATGTGAAAACAGTAAAAAAAAAAAAAACAAATCTAAGAAAAAATAATCTGAAAAAAGTAATCATTTGGATGCAAACTTTTGCATCAAAACAAAACTTTCTAGTCTATTTTAAGCAAAATAATTGTTGGATATTTATGCCTTATTTGGTCATTTTAACAAACTTTTGGCTTCTTGTTTCTCTGGTTAACCTTAAGTTTTATTAAATTTTTTTTACTCAATTTACATTATTGTTGGATCTTAAAATCTTTAAGGTTCTGTTTTTGCTCCATGTATTATTTCTTTGCATTGCCCTGGCATTTTAATACAGTTTTATTTATATTGTATTGCCCCAAATTTATAAGTTTTTTGCATAAAGCCTGTGATTCTTGTGGACTCTAAAGCTGATGATGAGAGAAGACTTTTACATTTCACCAATTAGTTGTAGGAGTAAAAAAAAAGTTAAGAGTCTTGTGTGTTTTGAGTGGCTCAGGAGTATTTAATGGTGCACTTACATTGACTTCAAGCATTTACATGTTATCTTTGTGGATGTTCCGTTCCAGGAAGTAAGTAGAGTTGCTTTCAAAAGATGAAAACTAATATAAATCAAGTGCTCATGATTTCAGTCTTTAAAATGTGTGTCTGTGTCTGAATGTCATGTAGTTATTACAGTTGACAGTCCCATGAGTGTCATTCATCAGTTTCATCACAAGAACACCCACTGACAAGTGAAAATGACTCACATCCATGCTGAGCATCACCTCTCTGCCCTTCTATCGCCCTCAACCTCTCTTACAGGGGTCATTTAATATGTTTCTTTACCATAAGTTTACCTCTCTTTTTCTGTTTTTATAACCCTTGTGTACTTTCTCTCCTTGTCTCTTCGCTTTTGACCCATCTTCTCTTTCAGCTGCTGCCCTTAGCCTTAGTCATTCCCAGTATATCTCTGTCTCTTTGACTTTTTTGTCATCCATGTATATTTTTCTCACTTTTCGTAAAATATAACCTTGTCTTACCTCTCCTGCGTTTTTCTCTTCTCTTTTTTATTTTCTAATGCATGCATGCAAACAGCCAACATTCAGATCAGGTTTTAAAATCGTGGTATAAACATAAGCAAATTTAGTCAAATTTACTTAATCAGTAAGTTTGCAAACTTTCTGTTTTACAAAGGCGGTGCCTCATTATGCAATCAGCTCCCAACTGCCTTACAGGCAAATTCTGCTAGTAAGGGAGAGCTCAGTAGGAACAGCTCACTGATGGGATTTCTCTGAAATTATCAAGTTAAAAAACATAAATTGCAGCAGGGATTTGAACTCCAAAACATTTTAAAATTGTGTTTTACCAAAAAAAAAAAAGGATATTAACCAATATTTATGCCTAATTAATGCAATGGGAATCATTAAACAACATTGAAACTTAAAAAGAAAGATAGAAACACTAGTTAATCCAGCAAACATTGCTGTCTCTTGAGCCATGTTAGCAATGTGGCTGGCTAAGCTAACACAGCTGGTGTTGAGGAAGAGAAAGCAGGTGGAGGATGCATGTGGTGTTGATACAGCTGAGGTTTTGAAGTGACACAGTAAATGTCTTGGTGTAGCTGCTGTCCCATGGTAATTTCACAGTACACTGAATGTCAACTTTAGATTATTAGCGTGAAAATCCCCGCTCTCCAGCCCTTGTTTGCTGTCATAAAAAAGACACATTTTCTGTAATTCGATTCACAATTGTTGCTTTCTTTTTAAAGAATTAACTGCCCTCTGCAGTATTTGACTCTAATCTATAATGAAACTACAATAAGATTTTTTTTTAATTCTCAACCTAATCTTCCCCACATGTCTTTTTACATCCCTGCCACTTTTGACACATATGTAGATCATAAGTCGCCACATCTGCGCCTGAGAAACATTAGAATCACAGTGATAGTTTGTCAAGACGCTGGTTGAATCATTTTATAATTATTTACAGCATCTGTTCTCTTTATGAGATGACACTGTCATGAGTTTTGTTCCTAAAACAGTCTCATCATTGTCCCCTCAAATAACGAGTCAGTATGTTTTGTAAACCTAAACTGAGGTTCAGCTTTAGTTCTAACTGAGGGAGGCACATTTTACCTGCATGTTTTCTGTCCCGGCTTCATTTCTCTGTGTATCAACACTTCTCCTCTGCAGTCCCACACATCTGCTTTCTGTGAAACATCCACCATTCTTTTTTTTTTTTTATTCTTCCCTTCTCCTTTCCGTCTTTAAAACCTTTAACTTTCTGTGAAACAACCTCCAGCCGAGGGGGGTTTGGTCTGGCAAAATTAAATGAGATTTGATTTTTAACTTTTATTGATTTACCCGCGCTGAGATGGTCACAGTGAACGGCCGAGCACAATAACTTGCATATTGAGCACAAATTTTCTCTGGCTGCGAAATCAATGGCAGAGGACTTATTGGAGTAAGTGTCTGCATCAGCACTAAATGGGTGATGTTTTTCTATTCTCAGTTTTTTTTTTGGTTACAGATTTTTTGTCACCTGATGCACTCTGCGTCTGCCAGCACACCTGGCTCTTTGTACTTCTGCCTGAGCATCTATCCAGTATTGAAAAAAACAGAAAATGTAGGATTGTTCAATTAACGAGTATGAATTTCATATTGAATATATGAAATATGAATTTTCATATTTCAACATTTTTTTTTTTATCTTGAGGGATGCATAGTTTACTAGGTTCATGAGCCCAAAAACAGCCAAAGACCAAAATATTGCACCATTTTTCCTTCTTATGTCAGATGGTTTGCTTGATTTGCTTGATGGTTAGAATGTCTAAGAAACTATAAACAGCATATGTATATAAACAGTGTAATCAAGGAAATTTAACACTTACTGAGAAGCAGGATATTGTTTAAGTTATTTATGTTATCTGTAGCATGTTATCTGATTTCTGCATTTCATTATAGTTCTACCTGATTCAGTTATTTTGTCACTGTCCTGTCATATCTATCTGTCCATATATAATTTATGACCATTAAGTAGTTTGTAATATATCTGGACATTCTGGATTTCAAGCACACTGGTGGCAGTTTTAATATTGAATGGTTAATTAAAATAGTTTTTGGTGTTGTTTTTTACGTGAAACTGATACCTTGCAAGATCCCTGAGTAAAAGTTTTCACTAGGTAGAAATTCAACCTTTTGTTTCACATATTATTTTCATTTTTCTATGCTGCCTTCCAAGTTTTTTTTTTTTTTTTTACCTCTCTTGCTATTATGTGTCTTTTTCGGTCCATATCACTGGTTTTTAAGCCAAAGTTAGAAAAGATCAACCTCCCTGCCGTGTTGCTGCTGGCATGCCGGGCAGGATTAGACCTTTTCAGTCAAAGCTGTATTTTTCCACCTGCATGGCTGTAAGTTCTGGATTTACATGGAACAGTTCAGTAATCCTCTCTCAAAAATGAATCACCTCACTCTTTATCGCTGTCTTCCTGACTCCTGACGAGTGCAACTCTCTGACTTTATCCCTCTTTTTTATCACCATCTTCTTTCTATCGTAATCTGTCTTTCCACCTGCCTCTGTGTCTCCCCTCACCATCTCTGCCCCTCCTTTCTCTCTCTTTACTCATGATATTTCTCCATGCATTGCTATTCATAAGGTGCCAGTGATCCAGGATAGTTGCTTTAGAGACATTGTTATCCTGGATGTTGAACAGTAGCACAGGTCTTGTTCTGTCAGTCTGGGCTGTGTTTTCGTTCTGTAAAAAATTTGACTAGGCCTGATCAGCTGCAGCCCCAGCGAATGTTGTGTGATTAAAATCATTCTGCCACTTACATCAGACTGTGAAACAACTATGTAATCTCTGAGCAACTGTCTTCACCTCATTGCCCTTTCCCCTTCTTTCTAAAGAGTCACAACTGTGGCATCTTTGATGAAAGTACTGCTCAAGAGTCAAAAGTTTAAGATTTTTTCGTTTCCTTCTCCTCTTGTTGTGTCTTTATTTGTCCATTTCTCATTTCAAGTTAACTCAGTTGGTGTCTTTTGGTCCTTCCTCTCAAATTGACTTTTTTCTCTCTCTTTTATTATGTTAGAGAGAGAGTGTGTGTGTGGCTGCAGTCATTAATTATTGCATAATTATCAATAAACCTGCTGCAGTGCTCCCCTACCTGGTAGTGACCAGCTGTTACACCACTCTGCTTAGGCTTTAATGTGCTGACACAATACAGTTAAACAGTATTGCCTTTAGTAGGAGTGAACAAAGTCTTATTGAGTTGTATCTCAAAAAAGGGTTGCATCTTATTACAGTTTCTTCTTTTTCTCATCAGAAATAAATCATCTTCTTGTTTAGAAATGATTGATTCCTGACCTTTCCCTCCGCTTTGGAGAAAGGAAAAAAAAAAGTACAAATCGATCTATGACAAATTAATCTGTCCAGTTTGATAATAACAGTTGAAACTAAAAAAGCAGTGGTTCTTTAGTTCATTCTTTAGGATTTACCGCTGCATTTTTACTTTTTTCATTCACTCTCACAACTCTTACCAACTGTGTCTTCGGCTAGTTAATTTATGGGAGCATTTGGGAGCAGCAGAGCCAGATATTAACCACAGGAGATGATGAAACAGGGCTAAAGGAAAATGTTTTTAGAAGACCAATACATGACTCCAAATGGACACTAATGCTGCTCATTTGCTGGAAATGAACAACTTTTTGCTGTCAGGATCATCAGGTTACTCACCAACTTTGTTGTAAAGTGGGCGTGAATCAATAAAGTTATGTAATGGGTCATAAAACCAAACCAATAAGCTAAAAATGAGGCTAAGAAAAAAGTTATCACATATTTGCATCATTCCTGGTTCAGGTTCAGCATTTCAACTTTTATCACATGATATTCTCATATAGTCAATACAGGCAAAAACGAAGGGTCAAAATTAAGGATGACGAAATGCAAGGGAGGTTAAATGAAACCAGGGAGGCAAATAGAGAGACATCATGCAGGTAATTGTATACACAGACAATGATCAGAATGGACCCTGCAGGTATACTCTGGTAAACATAAGAAGCAATAATGTCTCAAACACTCCCAAGTGTTCATTATACTGGCAACAGTAAAGAATAATTTAGCAGTAATGAACATCTGTGCAGATGTTGGTACAGGAAAATAAGACCCCCGCTGCACATTCGTCATGCTCCGTGAGAGCTTTACGTATTCATGTTTCATGCGATGTGGGTGCTTATCTGGCAACCACATATTACAAGTTTAAGATGTTAATCTGCTTGCCAATTCTGCTCCTCACAAAATTAGATTACTTCAAAGGTTCCCAGATAGTGGTAAAATATTCAGTTTGGTCGTTCCCGATGGAACATTCTGATTTCATATTTGAGATGAGATTTTCAAACAGTTTTTCTCATTACGGTTTGTTATGAAACCCTTCTAATTACAGCTATTTCCATTATCAAGTAATCAGTCTCTGATCATGTTGTGTGGCTCCAGCTCGCGTTTCATTTCCGTTGTCAGCTGACACATTCTTACAGTAAGTGAGGATGAAATGTTTAGAATCTTTACACCTTTATCAGGTTCACATTTTAGACCAGATTACAGTCAAATTTAGGTTTAAACATATCAGCACAGTATTTATTTCTCATTTAAAAAGGCTTTTTCCTGAAAGGAAATATAAGCTATGTGAGTAAAATGTGTTGAAAAATGAGCCTAAAATGCTAAAATATCTCCTGAAGTGCCCCTTTTATGATTTGATTGCATACTCATTATTACTTTTTCCCGACTTTTTTGGGGCATTTTCTCCCTCTTTCCTTGTATGGATATTACGGATTGGATGACCAATCCCCCCCTACTCACACTTATCGTTTTAACAGAGGCTCTGCTCAACTCATGAGCAGACAGATAAAGAGATGACTGTGTCAGAAACCGTTTTGTTAAAACTGTTTTCATCCCTCCCCTGCGATCTGATGGAGTCGGTGAATGGCTGCTGCTTACTTGGCCCTGCTGACTCACAGGGAGAGGGAGATAAAAGTTTTCATGGGGAGAACAAATAAAACCAGAGTCTGCTGGTTAAACTTTGATGTGCTTTCTTTCTTGCTGAAACACCACAATCCCTGTGGAAGTATTGCAAGTAAGACAAAATCCAGAATTTTATTTCAGTTGTTTGTTGCTCTCTTGTTCAGTCTCCCCTGTATCTCGTCTGCCCTTTCTAACTCATATTGTTTCAATTGGGGGGAAATAGATGGAAGTTTGGAATGGAAGCTCCTTTCCGGATAGCGGCTCCCTCGCCTTCCCTCCCAGGATGCCCTCTCTTTTGCTGAGTCATTTACTTTTGTGTCGCAGTCAATGCAGCTCAGAGTGCCAACAATGAATGGCAGAGCTGAATTCCTTGCTGGGGAGAACGAGCAACAACAGATTTTCCTTTCCTTTCAAAAAATGAAAATCCAAATCTAATCTAGTCCCTCGCTATCAAATTAGCAATTAAAATTGCAAACAATAATGTGGCTGGTTTCACGGTTCTCTGTGCCACCCCGGGGTGAACTGGCCTTGCTTTTCCAAAGGTTTTTAAATGTCACAGTCAAAGAAGTTGAAAAAGACCATTACCAGTGACATTTTATTGTGTGTGCGCGTCTAGTATTAGAGCATACAAACACACATACATTTAGAGTAAATTGTGTTTTCCCAAATGCAAATAATAGACCTTAGGTTGTTTAAAGTTAGTGCCTGTTTGTCACGTGTTTTGTACTCCACTTTATGTTTAGTGCGGTGTTCCCTTTCGACCTCAGTTTCAACCTCTGTGGGCACTTTTTCATTTCATAAAAAGGTAGCACATGTGCCCTTCAGTGTGTCCTTTACAAAAAAACAGGGCTGCTTCTGCTTAAATTCATACAGTATGTGTGGATATGGATATCAGGCCGCTAATGAAGTACGAGGTGAATTATATTCCAGAGATGTCTCAGTTAAAACGTGTTAATAATTAAAAAATGTTCGAGAGCAGCTGCAGTTTTTCACTTTCTAAGTCAACAGGGGCTGTAATGTCCTTTTCTGACCCTTCTCTGCCAGTTATGAACCTGAAGTTTGATTTGAGGAAGTGATACTATCCCACAGGCACTGGTAGGAATTATAGGGGCCCTTAACAAGATGTGACTCTGGACACATTAAAAAACTCTATCAATCTCACACTTTATGGGACCCCCCTCTGGAGTTCAGGACTGCCTGACTCATTACCTCAACTTTACCCACTCCACTCCCTTTATGTGTTGCCTTCAACCAACTGGAGCCCATTAGGTAACATACTGTATGGTAAGAACTGTCGGCACTGGGGCACAATTGAAAAGTGTTAGGCGATTAAATTCAAACATAAATTTGGATTTTAACTCGATTAACTGTCTAAACTATCAAGAATCTTTCCAAGTTGAATGATGATACCTGTAGCAGTGGAGCCAGTGTAGTACCTTTAGACCATTTAACCACATTTCTTAACTGTGGATATATTAGATCTGTGGTGGATCTTGAGGTATTCCAAGGCCAGATTGGATGTTTAATCCCTCCAGGGTGTTGTGGTCCTGCCTTGGGGTCTTCTGATCAGACGCCAGCACCACCTCATTTGGCTTCATTTGTTGCAAAGAAGCAGAAGTTTTACTCTGGGGGTCTTTCAGGATACCTCACCCTTTTCCTGAGGATTGAGCCCAGACACCCCTGAAGAAAACTAATTCTGACATCTTTAAAATCTCGTCCTGTTGGTCAAAACCCCAAAGCTCACGACTAAAGGTGAGGGATGAAATTTTGATCGACAGGTAATTTGAGAGTTTCACCTTCAGGCTCACCTCACTACTTACCACTGCAGTCTGGTAAAATGCCTGAATCAATTTGATTGTCGATCTCACGCTTTTTTCTTGCTCTGACTTACAAACAAGATCCTGGAATATTTTAACTTAATGCATCACACTCTGCAAATCCCCACAGAGATTGAAGTCCCAATAAAGCTAGCAGAACATCCTTCCCCTTGGCCCCGCAAACTCTTCTTACACCAGAGTTTGTTCATCCTTGACCCCAGGGGGGTGGACTACCAGTACTATTCTGCTGATATAGATTTCATGAGCTTTGCTTTAAAAAAAAAACAGTTTGACATTTTAAAAAATACACTTTTTCATGTTCTTGATCAGTAACAGGAGGAGACTGACATTACTTTACTGGCAAACTATGGAACGAGGCAATGTGATTAGTTAGCGTAGGTTAGCATATATACTTGAGTTCTCTCGTTGAGGCTTCAGGAAACAAGCAGAAGTTACTGCATCCACCTGCTGTTTTTTAAGAAGTAGTTAAAGCATTTAACTCGCACTGAAAACACATTTTTTGATTCTTGCATCTTAGGTTGTGCACTACTTACACAAGGGATGCAGCCTGTAAATTGTGAGATGTTGGTAAGCTGTTGTTTGTGGAGACAGGCAGACTCTCTTTCTATCCCCCCTTCCAGTTGTTATCTAAGCTAATCACATCACAACATATTTCCCAAAATGTCAAACTTTTCCTTTAAATCAAAGCACAGTATTCATGCATTCCCATGCATTCCACAGGGCCATGCAAACCTTGTATTTGAACAAAAACAACATCCACACGGTCCTCAGGGCTCTGCAGCATTTACATCTCAACACTGTCCAGCAGCTAGAATATACCTCTATACTGTAGGTAGACTATAGCGAGGGCATTCATGATCCTCTGTCAATCACAGTGAGGATTTATGGTATATCCAGTAATAAGCCAGTGACCCACAGAAAGATATGTCAAACCCCAGTAATAAACCTGTAAACCACCAATCATAGGGAGAAAACAACAGCAATACTGGGTTTCATCAGCTGTGAATCAGCTTATGGATTTAAAGCAGGAGGCCAAGAGCGACGGTGCGGGATATAAATTCTGCAAATGAAAATGGATAACATGGGGGTGGTTATGAATGGTTGGGCTGGTTTTGCGTGCGTGCATGTGTGTGGCTGTGTGTGTGTGGCTGTGTGTGTGTGCGCAAAGCTGTGAATAAGGAAAAAGAGGATCCTTGGATGACATCGGGGCTGCTACGAGTCATCAGTTCCCAATACTGCTATTCATGAATCACTTTAACAAATGGCTTTAACTGTGTGTGAATTTGTGTGTGCATGGATGTGTGCGCCTGAATGTGTGTTGGTTCAGATAATACCAAAAAAAAGAAAAGACCCTTTCACTGAAGGGAACAGATTAAAGGCATGGCTACGTGTCACCTCTCATGAGTTATGGATTGGCTTTCATTATGTTTCTGCTCAGACGTAAAATCACTGCCGACAAAACTCTCTGATTTTGACTTTTTTGACTCTGAGTAGTTCCTCTGAAACAATGATTGTGGAGAAGAAACAATACCAACAGATAAAAGTTAAGTAAAAGAATAAGAAGAGCAGGATCCAGCCTGTCTGGGAGATTTCCAATTAAGACTGGGCTTAATTTGTGGTGAGTCTGCAATCAATGTTAACTTGTTCCTCTGTTGGAATAATTAGCAAGCTCTTTGTAAGTTTGACCTCCAAACATGTTTGCACCCTCTAAAGGTCAATTCCAAGTCTCTTGATTGTAGGTCCAAAAACGTCCCTTAAGGGCTCCTTAATTGCGGCGTTTAAAAGTGAAAAGAGTGACGGTCGGGCTGACATTACGCTTTTAATTGCTACACTGTGTTAGTACTCCAGAGACTTTTTAAATAAAAATTTCCATGTGTAAACAGTGTGCAACTCATTCAACAGACCCACAGGTATATGAGCCTAGTGTGTAGGTTATATTGACATAGGAAGGGAGAAAAATCAATGCAAATAGAGAGAGAGATGGATAGACATTAATTATAGAAGCACTGGAATTAAAAAGTACAGATGAGAGAAAGGCATGTGAAAATAAATGTTTAGACTCAGTTTTAACCTCAATTCTTAATTGGTCCTTTAGCTGTTGTGTTTTAGGGAAATATAGGTATTTTTGCAGAAACAGTAAAAGATACAAGTAAGACATTCATAGATCTGTTTCGAAAATCTTAGAAAGGAGTCCTTAATTATCAAACTATCAAAGCAATCAAAGTGGTTGATGTTTGATAAGTGTGAACAGGAAACGCTGCTGGAAGACATCAACATATCTTTGTCATGATGCAGTTTGCCATAATTTCAAATCCACATTTTAGACCTCTTAAATATTAATCAGTTTAAACAAAATGTTTTGTGCAGTGCAGGACAAAGTTTTACCAATCCTGACTGATATTTTCTAACTTAGTAATATATATATAGATAATATCTATGTACATGCAAATGGGTAAACTTACTTGTTTTCAACATTCTGCATTCAACCTAAAGTAAAGCTTAAATGCTCAGATGTTCAGACTAGAAAAGATTCCAGTGTATAAGCTATTTCTGCCTTCATTTCTGTTGGACAACACGCTGGGTCATTTTTCTATGACTCCTATTTTTCAGTTGTATTTTTCTGTCTGCGTCTGCTAACACATCCCTTAGTAAAAGGGTAACAATGGCCTCGGGCTCTAAGACAAGCTTGTGCACAGATCGTTGTGGGTTTGAATCCCCATAGTGATGTTGGTGATGTTGCAGAACCTGGATGAGCAAAATAAATGAGCCTCCTCTTTCATTCAGCAGCTGTTTGCCTCACTACGGGTTTGAATTACTAACAGTTCTGGACAAGACAGGAAGAACTGCACCTTTTCAATGTGTGCAATACAGATTTGCTTTTCTGAAACAGAAACTAATTAAACATCTTAGTCAGAAATGCTGAAATCCGGTGATGTTGCAGAAAGGGCTGCTGCTGCTGCTTTAAAGTCAGTGTCCTAAGATGGCTGTGTGGATCGACAAACAAGTGTTACACTCTGAGGCAAGGAGCTCTCCGTGGTGCTGCTGCTGCACACACTGCTGCCCCTTCTAAAATCACTCAATGCTCCACAGTCAGCTGAGAGTTACTGCTCCACAGCTTTCATGTATTTTAAGCTTGGAGCTTTCCCTGGTGTTGACAGCCTTGTAACATTCAACTCACACAGTGATACACAAGCGGCTTAGATACAAACTTATTATTTTACCTAAAAGGTACTTCACAACCAGTTTTTGGACTCTTCTGAGGTTACAGAAGCTACAACAGCGAGGCTAAAAGTTTATGTATGAGATTTGGGAGTTTAAATAAGGCAGCAAGCCTGTTCTTTTTTGCCCGACTTAAGAGCACAGCAGTGACCAATCTGTTGTCTGTTGAATGCAGAGTCATGTTTCTGTTATGGATCCCCATGGCTTGGCTGTTGTGAATTAAGAGATAGAAGTTATTTTCATCTCTGTTTTGACAGTGAACAGAGCTGCTGAAGGCCTGGCCATATATCATACACACCATACACCAGATTATAGGAGCTAGCCAGAGAGAGCAGAGAGTAGAGAAAGAACACAGTCAAATAATAGTAAGTTAAAAAAATAAACATCATGACAACCTCTCTGTCACATCAAATGTGTTCTTAGGAAATCTGGGATGATCTTATTTCCAAATTTATTTTCTTTTGTTTTATCTTTTCTCAACACAAAGGAGGTTTTTCAGGGTTTGAGATCTGAAAAACTGCTGAATAATGACTGAGTTCCCTCCCTGGTTCCATCTTCAACCTTCCCTCTCTCTTTCATTTTCCCTTCTTCAAATTCCTCAGACTTTTTCATTCTTTTGCTCAAACTAAGCAGAGAAAGAGTAATTATTTAAAATTTGGCTTTGATCACTCTCTCTTTTTGTCTTCCAACTGTACATCTGAGTATTACTCCCTATCAGCCACACACATACATAACTGCAGGCAAAACACAGGCGATTGTCTAATATTCCAGACAGTAAATAGAAAATAAACACAGGTTTGTTGGATTTCCTCCAAGGTTGTGAAGGGATACTAATCTACTTCCCTAAAGTGCTCCCATATGCTCTTTATAAAAGCATCATATGTTTGTTTTGGTACCATGGCTATTTATAGTTTGTCTTTTTCTCTTCTTTCTCTTTACTAATAACAGGCAGAGAGCAGGAGAACTTCCCCAGATCCCTTTAAGATTCAGTTTTCTGTAGAGACAAAAAAAGAACCACCAAATGACTGAAATTTTGCCTTAAAGGTTTATAAAAAATACAATATTTAAACTTAAGCTCTATTTCTCGTATATCATGTTTAGGGTAGGACGCTCAAAAACAAAATATCTTTAAAACCCTTCTCAGTCTGTCCATCTAATTTAAAATGAAGCACTTGAAACAGTTCAACATATTTTGTGTGATAGATGTAGTTGCATGATTCATGTAGATTTTCAGTTTTATCCCACTGAATAATGCCCCCCCCCATCCATCAGATCAGTCAGGTCAGTAAACAGCCTCAAATAAAAGCTTAAAACCCATCTCCACCAATTTACTGTCCTCATCAATAGGCTGAAATTCATACATGTGTATAATTTTTTTTGTAGATTTTATGTTTATTTAAATTTTTTATTGCCTATTCATATTCTTCTCTATGTTTTTATATGTGCACCCTTATTCTGTTTTTTTGTCCTGCTTGTTTTTAAGGTGCTATAAAAATAAAGTTCTACTTAAATGCACTTATTGTAGGTGACATTAGATAAAAGTCTGCTAAATGAATGTGATGGATTGTAAATGTGAACTCTTAGTGGTATCGTGGGTAAGTGAACACAAGTTGAGCAGCAACAGTTTCTGAAGACTTTATCGGCAGGTTGGATCCATGACAGTTCCTCACTGTCAGTGAATGCAGAGCAGGAGGCTGTAACAGAGGCTGCTTGACAAGATCACTGTGACATAAGTTAAATCAGTCGTTCACTTTAGTTTGACATTTGGAGAGTTTCACTGAAATAAGATGTCTGCCATTTAAAAAAAATGTGAAACCTATCCGCGCAGAATGACATGAGATAAAATCCAACAGAAAACTCAGTAACCTTGTTAATGTGGCCTTGATGAAAGAAGTGCAAGTCTTTGATTATAATCTATTTTATTGAAGAAAACTTATGATACTTTTAAAATAAGTTAACAACATGAAAAAAAAACTTAGACCAATATCTGCATTCAAAAATAATGAAAAAACTAAAAGGTTGTTTCCTTCTTTTGTCAGAGTTTTAAGAAAAACAAATATAGAAAGTCTCACTGTTATTTGTCTAGACACATACACAAATAAACTAACTAATAAAAAAAACAGTCGGTATGCTTCAGCGGGTATTGTAATATATATTTTTAAAGAGGCTTGACACCTAATTTTAATTGTGAATGTAGCTTAACTGGTTACTTGTTTAATATACAGTCACAGGACAACAACAAAGGTTTGTTTCTATACTTTCAAATTACGTACATCCTGATCTATATGTACCCTAAAGAAAGAAAAGCTTTACTATATTATAAAAAAACTATCCTTGTGCCCTTATTCACCATGAAAAACTACATGTAACTAAAATTCTTTGGAAATTACTTCCTGACTTGAATGCAAATGACTACATTTTAAGAAGAACAGAATGAAACCAATTTTTAGGAGTTAGACTTTAACAATCTGCAGCACAGCGGTGTTTTCTTGGTTTTTCGCAGGTGCAAGTCGACAGTTCTCCGAATAATTCGAGTGAAATTTAACAGTAAAATCAGGTGACTGTTGTGCATAAAAACACAAAGAAGGATGATGTGTTGATGGCGCCTCGGACACATTGATTTACATTTCTCCTGTCTTCTGTGTTTATGTGTTGTTCCAAGCATCAACAAGCAAAGAAACTAACAGACAGCACAATTACCTTTGAAGATAAGTGAATATTGTATTATTGTGACAGACAGTAGCAGGTTCCAACTGTCCTATTTGACAGTAGGCGAGTAAGATTTCTCAGACAGACTCTCTAAAAGCTGAAACTGGGCTACTTGGATTGTAAAAAAATTACAGATTCCTATTGAAAATCACTCCAGAGCTCAATCAGACACAGTGGAGACTGTGTGTTAAAATTAAGTCATCTCCATCAGTGCTGCTTGATAATTAGACCGCATGCCATTTAGTTTCCACTTTATTATTCAGTCAAAGTTTGTGCCTAATGTTGTCTACAAGAAATTATGTTTTGTATGCAAGTAATTTCTAATCATAATGAAGTTGTAATGTAATGGCTGCCTGGATTGTGTTCAGAACCAACATTTCTTTGAGTGAGTGAAACACTACATTTATGTATAATGCTGCAGTAGCATGGAGGTGGTCAGGGGGCGATAGCAAGTATACAAAGTGCAGAATTAAGGCTTTGCATTCAAACTCCTGTCAGTGGCTGAGTTAAAATCCTACTTCACATGGCCATACTCATGTTTTCTGAATCAAATAAGACCATTAGCTTTTCCTAACCATAACACAGTGCTGTCAGTGCCTCAATTTTACCATAAAAATAGGTGAATTATGGAGTCATTATGAATGGATGGTGTATTGCAGCAGCGCCTGTTTTTTACTTCATACATTGAACCAAAAACACAATCTCTCCTAAAAATCAGCCAAGTGTTTTTGTAGACTGAACCTAACACCAAGTAGAAAGCAGGATGCAAATTCTATTCTATCTTGTAAAAGGCCTAATTATCCATCCCAGCCTGCAGATAAGGAACGTCACACCTCCTGAATAAAAAAAAAAGTATTAACAGCAAACATAAAAAGGCAGGAATTTCCTCCAAAACTAGTCAGACAAAGCAGATTAACAGTGAAGAGACGGGAAGATTTTTGGGTCATTTTTATAGATCGAACGGTCAGGCAGAAAAGCATGCAACCTCCACATTTACACAAATGATGCCAACACACTTAAACCACAGCATCTACAGCTGTCCTCTCTGTCTCCAAACACACCAGGAAATGTTTTTCTTCTCTGAGGCGGCCTAAGTGGAGTGGTCCACTGAAGCCAACCCTCAGTAATTAACTGTCACAACGCTTCAAAACTAACAAATGGACTTTGTGTCAAGGAGAGCCCATTAATTTACTGGCCTCCACTCGTCGATCCAGAGCCTATTATCTCCATTACGGCAGGCTTTCATGTCTGGGCGTCCTCTCCTGCTAACCCTCCATTTCTCTGTCTTACTTTGCACAGATTCCCTGGAAGTTGCAGGAAGCCCTTATGGATAATGCTTCTTCTCAACACATGAGGTGTGGACACACACACACACCACACTTGAGCCACATAAAGGTACGTGCACTATGTGAACCCAAACACTGTTTGCTTCTGGACACAAGTATGGACTCAATTTATCTCTCATAACTGCATAAGTAGATCATAGTGGCCTGACACTTATTGTAACGTAATAAGCACTGATGCTGGGTTCAGAAATACGCATGCACACTTCACATGAACATGCACAAGTGATAAAACTCTCTCACACACACACACACACACATTCCTCCACACACTCTACCGAGCTCTGTTTCCCTTCCAGTCAAATATATTTAAAAACTCATACTGCGCTCCCACATTGGCATGACAACCTGAGGGGAAAAATCTTCCATATGTGACACTAATAAGTGCAGCTTGGAAGGAACGCAGAGCCATTTCTCCATAAGGCATAAATAACTAAATAACACACAGACTGCGGGATCCCCGTGATTTGTGATATGGCTCACATTTATTGCTCTTTAAAGGTAGCGTATTACCAGGGTTCTGCAGAAAGAAAAAGAATGAGGGACTGTACTTTAGTGGCATTGAGATCTAGTTGGTCTTTCCCACTGAGACCAATGCATTTTTGATGCTCTTCAATGCATTATCTGCAGCTCGGCGTGCTCACAGGCTCCGGAAACGTTTTTCAGCTCATCTGAAGTCATTTCAGCTTCCAATTGCAGCTTTAAAAGGGCGATACTGTATCCCGGGTCCATTTTAAAGGGTTGGTTCACCCAAGTTGAACAAATATCATGGAGTATTTTCTTCATTTACCCACTGCTACAAAAAGTATCCAGATCAGTTTAAAGAAGCAAGGCCACAATGTAAAAATACTTCCCAGTCCAGTATTTGTAACATTACTCTAGTAAAAGAACACAAGGATTACTGCCCACATCAAGTAAAATACTAGTTTTGCAGAATGCCCCCTTTCTGTGTATTTCTAGGTGTTAATTAATAATTAGATTAACATGCAAGAAGTTCCTCTTAATATTAATTATACTGCTTCATATCTATAATTATGCATTATATATTATGACCATGACAGATCATGTGTTTTGTGGTTCAGTATTAATTTACTGACAAGTAGCTCAAGCTGTCACATAAATGTACATTAATTGTATAAAGACCACAAGATTTTGCTCTTAGACATAGTGGACTACTAGTAAATAGAAATATCTAAATAACTCAAAATTATTCTTAAAAACGACTCTTCAGTTAATTTACCCATAATTTCCACCACTTTTTTGTTTTATTAGCACAGGTTTTTAGGTATCCATGCTTCCACCTCCATACGATGAAGTTGTGGTTCTTAAATGATTTAAAATACTTCAAAAATTGAAAGTAACTCATAAATGACAAGGTATTTCTACCTTGTTTGCAGTAGTAAAGCATGAGTCCTTCATTACAGTGACTTTCACTGTGACTTTCAATTGTGATGTTAAAAAATTATGTCACAGACAGCAAAACTAGGAAGACCTCCTTCTCTTTGGACACTTCTAACATGGTTCATCACTTCAAAACCTCCTGAAAAATTATGCCAATACAAGCCGATCCGAGGCTGAGGCCCTCTGTATTACGATACATCAACCCTGAATCACCAGCGCCGAATGCGTTCCATTAAGAAAACATCTGGCTCATTGCGTGCTCTTCCAGCCGTAATCTCACAGGACAATTTGGAAGGACTTGTCTATAAATCAAACAAGCTGCTGAGTATTTATTTTGTTTGATACAAATATTTTCAGTGGCTGTGCAAAATGTATTTTTCTGACGTCTTGTGGTTTCTTTGCATGCAGATTATTTTTGGTTTATTTGCTCAGACTGTGGGATGTCTGTCTTTGAGATTTTTACTTAACCTCAGTATAATAGAGGTGGAAGGGATGTTGTTTATATTGCTCGTAGGATTTACAAATTAAATTTTTAAAAAATTCAGCAGCCATGCATTTTTTTAGACATACTCCGGATTACTCTCCACAATTATTATTTTTACTGGACTATGGTTTCCCCGAAGAAAAGGGTTTTTTTTAAAAATTGATCATAATGGAGTTTCTGGATTTGTAGTAACTGCAGTAAGTACATTAAACTTGCTGCATACTTTATTTGTAACTTTCAATGCCTTACCTTTATAACAGATTTAATGTGAAAGTTTCTCTTTAAAGATGATCACCCCGGGCTTTTCTAGTGAAAGATGAGAGGAGCGCGTGTGTGTATATGTGTGCGTAATTGTGTTAAAGAATGTTCTCTCTGGCTGTAATAACTGTTACACGATTGGTTGTGGGTGGGTGGGTGGACGAGAGCATTTCAGGCATCACACTGACTAGGCATAAGTACTGTTGCACAATACTGTGTGTTCCTACATACGTTTTGCATCTGTGAGTATGCATGAGTGTGTGTGTCTCTCGGTCAAAGTGTGTCTGGGTCTGAAATATGATGCAGTTCACTCTGACTGCCCTTTAAAGAGTGCTGCCCCTCAGGCATGGAGGCTGCAGTGAAATCTGTTTACTGTGTCTAGTGTTTGCACTTATACATTTAAATGCAATTGGTATGATGAAGAAAATAAGTATTGTTCAAATATAGACTGCACATAGGAGAACATAAAAATATTACAGCACTCAATGCATAAAACTATATGAATGCTTCCAATAACTTTTGAAGTGGTAATAAACTTCAATATATGCTAAACACCATTTTCTTTCTTTGCTTGCAACTAAAAATCGTCGCATTTAAGGGGAATTATAGTTTGAAAAGAAGTTTATTAAAAGAGCTTGAATTTGCATATTTGTCTTCAACTGAAAAGTAGAAAATGATAAAGGGGTTAATATAAGACATTTAAAAAAAATCCTTTTAGATTGTTTTCTAAGCAAATATTTTTCTGTGCTAGTATGAAGCACAAAAAAAAAATAGACAAATTAAGTCTGTAATTAGCACATTGCTGTACTTATTACTGTTTTATTAAAGCAGGGCTCACTCATATGTTTGTATCAGTGCTAATGGAATCTGTAATCAAGGACTCAATTATCTCGAAAACCTAAGTTTTCTTAAAAACATAAAGATTTTTGTTGGCTGAGTACCTATATATTAATTTAAAACCATGCAACCTTGCGTCAGGCTGAGCAACACTCCATTACATCGCTGTAACTCATCTTGAGTTCTCGCCTGCTTGTTAATAGCGAAAAAATTTTCAACAGGAGCACTAGATACATTAAAACACACAGTTTAAAGAAATGCTTTCAAAAGTCAGTTTGAACAAGTCTATATTTTACTTTCACTTGTCTTTTATTTTTGGTTTTGGTATAGATATCCAGTTTCACCTCAACAACTTTTGGCTTAAGAAACCAGTCATAGCAGAGCGATGACTGTCGGTGTTAAATATTGAAATGATACCATTCGGTGCCGTCTACCCATTGTTCTCTATCTCTGTGACTCTCTCCATCTGACTGTCAGTGTAGTAAGTTAAAAAAATAGAGTTAGGGAAGATAAAACATTCCTGACACTTTCTTCCTGTTCTATTTTACAGAGGGATTATAACGGTAAAAGAAATATTTCCGTCTTCATAGCTGTCAGGTTTGGATCTGTGTTGCACGATTTGCTACTGGGGCTGTGACAGGGATACCAGATAATCCTCTCTGAATATGAATTCCTCTAACTATTCTCACTGGGTCTTGCACTCTGTGGAGTGATCACATCTCTGCTCCCCCTTCTCTTCTTACACTTTGTTCTGCCTCACTTTCTTCTTCTGTGCCTCTCTGCTTTCATCCCTCTCCTGTTTCTCTCCCCCTCTACGGTTTCATCAGGGGATAGAGGGAAGAAAGAAGTAGGTAGGAAGTAAGAGCGGGTGAGAGCAGACAAGAGAGGAAGCAGGGGGAAAAGGTTGGAAGACAGATGGAGAAGAGAAAGAACTGTGCGAAAGCAGGGAAGCATGAGAAAAGAGATCATGCTAATTATCTGTCACCTTTAGCTCCCTGTGGCAGCTCCTCTGTTCCTTTCATTTGAATGAAGATGTGCGCCTGTAACATTTGCACTTAATGTGTTTATGTGCCTGAATGCACACTGGCATACTGTATGCACAAGTGTGTCTAAAAGTGAGTGTTTATATGCTGAAACCCATGTGGAGCTATTTTCTTACCCAGCCATCAGGGGACATATGAGGTCTGATATGAATGGCATTACAGCTGAGGGAGGTTGGACTCCTCGTGTCAGGATTAAAATGAAGCTGCCCTCTGCACTGCCTGACCATAATGACTCTGTAATAGACCTGTAAAGACTGGAGAGACTTGGCTGGTAAAGGGGACAAAGTATGCTGAAGACAACAAAACAAAGGACTAGATGTGTGTGGGTTTGTTTTTGCTTTGACCAGAAAAAGGATTTGGAAAGTTTTTGCCATTAAAAATATCTTCAAGTATAAACTGTGCCAAATAAGATTAGAGTGAGAAATCTGAGAACAAAGCCCCAATAGCTGTTCAGTAATTGATAAAATGTAGTAAAACTAAGAGATGTAACATCTCTGTTTCCTGTAATTTCATCTCTTCTTTTCTTCCTTATTAGATACTTGTATCTACCAAAAACTAGTTGCTTCCATGCTTGTGGAGTTAACAGCTATTGCAGCTAAATGGTACAAGAGTGAGGGTAACATCGATGATTGAGGTGGTTAGAGATGAAATGTTACTGACATTCACTTCCTGTCTGCTGTCCCTCTCTGCTTTATTCTGAGACGACTCTCATTTAGGTTCCCGTGCTGTGAAAGAATTTTTTGTTTTGTTTTGATCTTGTCCTCTTTCTTTGCCTTTTGTTTGTCATTTCACAATGCATCCACTTGCCTCTCCTCTTCTCCCCCATCCTGTCCACTTGTCTCACACTCTCCCCCCCCAAAACCTGAAACTGTTCATCTCTCATGTCTCCTCTTTCCTCCCCCAACCTCCTCTGTCACACAATCAGAGGCTCTCCCTCTGTCTGCCAGGCAAAGAGCCAGAATACCAATAGACCGAACAGACCAGAGCGTTCTGTGTCCCCATTATCCAGCCCCCCATCTTCCTGGCTGCAACACACACACACACACACACACACACAAGCAGACTGCATGCACACTTATTGACACAAATATCCCCACATGAATTCATGGAAGAGGACAGGATTACAAACACACACACACATCTACGTCCAAAAGGTTGCACAAATAGATACAGCAGAATAGTAACTATGCAGGGACACACACACACACACACACACACACATTCACCTGTGAAACCTCTCTTCAAATACATGTATTTAGTCACACATGCTGTTGCAGTGACACACTCATGTTCGAAATCGAAAAGAGTGCATTTATACAAACACAAAGTTCTGCATGACCACACTTAAATACAAAACACACATTCATGTGCACGTCTTGCGTAGCTACACACACTCACAGCTGCTGGCCCTTCTAATCAATTTGCACTTTAAAGAGAGTTCCACCTTTTCCTCTGGTGTTTCTAAGCCCCCATCTTCACTAGCCTTTCTCTTTCTCCATCCCCCCTTTTTTCTTACCTCAGTAATTTCTTTTTCCCTGAGAGAGTCTTCACTTCCTCTCTCCTGCTGCAACCACTCCTCTTTTTATTTCTCACTAATTCTCTCTTTCTGTTAATGTGGCAGTGCTCCTCTGTTCAAACCATTAAAACTGCATTTCTAATAAAAGAGGTTGCAACATGCAGAACCTTTAAAAAATTTAGCTACACCTTGATGTGCCGCTTCTATTGATCAGTACCAGTTTCTTATGTTTTCTCCTGATGTAAGTGGAGATGGTTTATAATGAAGAAACAACTTAATTAAAGAAATACAAAGTTATCTTCCCTTTTTAATGAGTGTAGCAAGGCCATAGTAGTTTGAAGAGAAAGAAGGGGTCAAATGCAAAGCACGGCAAGAAATTCGGACATAAAATTCATTCTCACACAGCTCCACTTCTAAACATTTCAATATGAATGTGTTCGTATGTGCACGCAGAGGAAGAAACATGAGGAAAAACCACCTAGACTTCTCAACGCTAGTGTCACCATAAAAATATTTGGCCACCATGAACTTCAAAGCTTCATCATCAAAAACCTAAGCAGACGCCTTCAGCATCGTGCTCACCAACTCTGTTTTCTGTGTGCTATGAAGATGCGATGTATTATGTATTTTATATACTGTACATTGTTATTTTAATGATACTGCTTTGTTCATGCTTGTTTGACTGATATGTGAAAGGCACGAGGCTATCTATCCATCACTGTTCACCATGTGGGACTGAGTAGGTGAGGTGTAGGTACACACAGTGCTTTGGGGCGGAGTAAAAAGTGCTGATGTGGTGTTGAGTTGTCTATCTAAAGATGGAGGCTATTTGGGAAGTATGTGTGTTTGTGAGTGTAAGAGAGGACAGCTGACAGTTGGGCGCATTTTGGAAAGACCAAATGTTTTCAAGGTGGACGAGTAGAAGGTCAAATCAAGAAAAAAAAAACTCAACTCCCTGCTGACTCATATCATCTCCTCTGTATTCTTTCTAATTTCTTTTCCAAAATTGCATCAATCATTCCACTTTGTTCCTGATTATTTCTGTGTCCAATAGTCTTCCTTTAGGACTATTGAAGGACCAAAGGGATATTAAAAATACACCCTTAGTCCTTAACTTTGCTTACTTTCAATTATGGTGAGTTAAATATTTGAATATCTCATTTGGGTCATTTTTATATTTTTCCTGTTTTACATCAGACCGGCAAAATACCATCAAGCACCAAGTGACAAGGCTGCGACCCCAGCTTGAAGAAATAATCACACTTTCACATCACAAAATACCAGTAAACTCTTCTTCTTCATGTTGATGACAGTGTAGACTCCTTTTGGATTAAAATAACATTGATGTTAATTATTGTTATTATGTTAAATGTTGCTGATGACAGGTTCTGCTGATGGATGGGAAGGTTGAGTGGGAGGCTGCTGGAGTTCAGTCACACAGTAGCAGGGCCAGTAAGCATGATAGTGGAGGTTTTAACAGGCATTTCGGTCATATACCTTCAGTTTCTCACTCATTTTGTGTGTTAATAAATAATGACCTGTTACTTGTGTGTTGGAGCACTTTTTGAGTTTTATGCACCAAAACTTTTACCTTCTGCTTCTTAACTTTTCGTTTACTTTTGATAGTCCTCCTTGTCCTCCTTCCTCCTCTGTCTTCTGTGTATTTTATTTTCTTTCCTCCCTTTATCCTCTTTTTACCTTTATTATATTTTCAATTTTTTACTGTCCCTCTTAGTCTTGTTTCATTCCCTGTTTCCTCCATTCTATCAGCCTCGTTCTTCTTTTCATTTTTTTCTCACGCTCCAAAATATATTGAATGTCTTCAGGCGCTTTCAAACCCGTATTTCAGTTCATTTGGTCGGGACCAAAGGAAGAGAAAAGATGTGTTGTTAGTTTCGTGTTTATACTCACTCATTACCAATAAATCAGAGGAGTAACTTTCTCCCCTTCATCTTTATCTGTCTTCACATTTTACCACCCTCTAATTCCAGTCCTCTCCTCCTCATTTTCTCCCTCAGTCTCCTCAAACCTTTTTCAAAGCTTTTCTGCTCAAAATATCCATCTTAGTCTTCTCTCAGAAATAAGCTGCTGACCCTCATATCTGCTATTTCCCTTCCTCAAAGGTTAAGTTCAGTGGCTCATCCTGTGATTCTTCTCTTCTACTTGCTCCGTTTTAACTTAAAAAAAAAAGGCTAATCCACCCAACCACTGTCTCTCTTTCCTCCATCCCTCTCAGTGGCTGCGGGGCTCCGTTAGCATTCAGTCGAGGTGCATCCATTAAATGTCACCTAGCTGCAGACAGAGAGGAGGGGAGAAACAACTGAGTTGGTTCATCATCTTACGTCACCGTCTGTCTGTGAATGCCTAAAGATTCAATATTTCTTCCTGATCTGTGACGGATAAACATTCAAGCTCACAGCCTAAATTCCCCTTGTTACAAATGTTATGTTGAGAACTGATGTCTTTCATTGCTATTCTGCACCTGTCTGTTTGCAGTTCCTCTCACGTTTTAATGAATTGTTTATAAAGTTAAAGTTAACACGAGGGGTTATGTGTCCTGACAGATGGTGGAGAGCTAATGGAGAGAAACTGACCTTTCAGCTAATGGAGTTACAAACTGCCCTCTGATCTGTCTGCTTCTGCTGGGTGTGAAGAAGACAGTGTGTGTGTATGTTTTTGTCCAGTGCAGTGTGTGCCATTATCTCAGAGGTGTCCAGTATTATGTTTTTTGGGGCCATCATGGAGGTCAAGGTCTTGCATTGTTTGACTCCGACTCAGAAAACATTGAAACACATTAAACAAGGAGTGGATGTGTGTTTCTTTGTGCGAAGGAAAAGACAACATACCTGCTTGAGAATTAATGCAGTCAACAGGATCTTAACAAGTGATATTTAATGTTTATTTCTGGGTTGATATGAATGTATCATGCTGGTGACTTTGCAAGCCAAATTAGGGGGGAAAAAAAGACAAAAAAACAAACACAGGAGGAAATGGAAGTGGCATTTATTCTATTTGCAGCAACCTATTTCTGATCTTGCAGGAAGATATTTATTTGAGTATACAAAAAAAAAAAAAATCATTCTGCAAATTCATTTAGTGGCGAGAAGACCCAGCACCCACAAATACACATCGGTCTCCAGGAAGTCGTTCATTCAAAAATCAATCACCACAAACCTCTGTTATCTTAAATTGAACTGGGAATGCATACGAGCAGTGATAATGGAATTTGTTTCTACAGTGATTTGCTAGGTTGTGCTTGGACCCTTCATTGTCATAGCAATGCATGATAATAACCCCAAGGCATCCTTGCATTGAGCACTGCGAGACCACAGCAGTAACCATTATAGAGGTGTCCCATCATGCATCTGTCTTTGTCAAAGCATTTATGTGCTCTCGACTCCTCCACTTTTAAACATCTGTTATTTATCATTCTACTCTTGGTTCTATCGCTTCCTCTCATCATCCCATCTGCAATCCAACAACCACCAGTCTATTTGTTTGTACTTCCAGTACAGCGAGAGAGACCAGCCCCAGTGTGTTTGCACAAATCCCATTATTGATGCAGATGCACTGTGCTGTGTGCAAGATTTGTTTGGATAAAGTTGAGTAAAAATTTATGATGTGGTGAAAAAGCATTTTAATTGCTGGTCTCTTAGTTTAAGTGGAGGAAATCAGCAAAATACATTTACTCAAGTACTGTTTTTCCATGCAACATTTTGATGTAATTGTACTAAACTTTGACTGAGAATTTTCAGTTTATTCAAATAAATTCAGGAGGAATTATTGTAAGTTTCATGACACTTTTTTTATCTAACCACTATAATCACAATTTTTTAGTCTGTTTAGCCTATTTTGCCATTGAAACGTGTAATAATAATCTAAGGTGAAATGCACTGAGGAAAAAAGAACAGTAGTTTCTAACCTTTCTGGCTTTTGATTTCTCACCAAAGTACAAAATGATCTGTTTGGACAATGCTGTCACGTTCAAGATGTGTGTGAGTTGTAGCAGCTTCAACAAAGAAACACTCCTCTGTAGGTCAGATATGGTTGCATCATATTAAATAACTGGTCTTGACTAGAAAAGATTGAATTATTCATTACATTATGAATGACCTTATGACCCATTTTTGACCCCTTGGAGGGAGTCCAAACTTAGGCTGGAGATAACTGAACTGTGTGTCAGTATTAAAAATTCAAATAATATGATCTAAAATTTCACAGTGTCTCAGATACCATTTCATAGAATGTTTTACATTTGGCTGACAGTACTTTTGTACTGATTTCCACGCTGCCTTTACATGTAAAGAGCTATTTTGTGTTGCACTATTGCTTATGATGAACCCAAACATTTCAAGATTTCTTCCACCACCATTTATATTTCAAACTGCTGTTGCCAGCACATAGGCAAGTTCAATGGAGAAATGTTCACACAGTATTATTATTTCTTCAGAATAATATTTTAGTTCCAGGAGGTTCTGAGCGACTCTTGATGTTCAGTTTGCATTTGTCAGTGTATGAAGTCTGCTTGTGTCATGTTCTCCATATGGATTTATTTTGCCACAAAATAAAACCAAATATGAGGTTAGTAACACAGTTTGTGAAAAGAATAAATGAATAAAACGTCAGTCAGCAGTTGCCTTCAGTTTTTTTCACTGAAGGGATTGATGTTGTTGCATTCAATGGATTAAATTACTAATGGTTACTCACAGTTATGCCAAGTAATTTCTGTAAAAAAAAAAGGTTAACTGAGCTTTTTCATCATCTCGGTCAGCTTGCATTGGGGGATTTGCTGTTCCTAAGTAAAAGAGGTTTTGCGGTGAAAAAGTTGAATCAGGTCCATTTTGTGTTGTGAAAAGCCTGAGGGAAAACCAGCACTCCATCAGCATGTGGCAGAAGTGTCAGACAGAAAGGTGAGAGAAAATATCTTTTCCCTGTCATACATTCAAGTCTGTTATCAAAAAAAAAAGAAAAAATGTTCCTTGTTTCCCAGCAAAGGCAACAATAAGCTCCATCAACTGCTGCTGATTTTTTCATTTTAAATATGTTCCTGATGAAGTCTTAAATTGGCTTTCACGGAATTAATTTATCATATTAATTATTTTCTCTAAATTACAAACAAGTACATCAGTTCACCATGGCTGCCATCCGTAGCACCAACAAGAGGATCATTTACATAAAAAATGCTCCATTCAGAAGCTCCTCCGATTTTTCAGATGACTCGGACTGATTATCTTAACTGCGGAATTATTTGACATCAATTGACATTAATCAAATCATGAGGAATTAATGTTGTCTTTAAACCACAGATATTTTAAAAATTAATGTTTCTTTATGTCTTTAAGTTGAAACTTTACATAGATCCTAGGTTTAGGTGCAAGAACTGCTTGGTTCAGGTTAAGAAAAGCTTATTTTTTGGCCAAACATGCCTTGTTTTGTTGCCAGAAACACAGATTATAAATGGCTGGTTCTCTCCTCATTAAAACACCTGGTTTAGGTGCTGAAATTTACAAAACTCCCTTAAAAACATGCAGTGTTGGGGTCAGAAACAGCTGTAAAAGTCGTGATGGTGACTTTATGTACCCTGTTGAAACTGCTGACCTTGATGTGATGTCAAACGCTGTCATGTTACTGAGCAGATGTTTTCTTCGGTGTCATGCTGCCATCACTTTCCCTTCCAAGTTCCTGGTGTCAAAACTCAGCTCATATTAACCTTCATGTAATCACAGTGTCATTTTTTTATGCACTATTGAAACTTTTAAATGATACATGTGCAAAGTACATCTTTTATATTGTTGTTCTTAGTGAAAACCTAGACATTTTCTATGGCAAGAAGGCTGTTGACATTGTTTTTTTGCGTCAGATGTGTTATGTAACAGCTAATGACTAAAGCCCAACAAAAACTCCTCACCTTTCTTTCAGATGACAGCTTGACAGATCCGGAAGAGTGGAAAAGAATACGTTTGAATCACCTCCGAGAAATGCTGTAATTTACAGAGCCACAATGGAAAAGCCAACAAAATGACCTTTTTTGTGTCTTAATTGATCTCATGCTCAGTGCAAAAGAAAGGTTCATGTTTTGCTTGCTTCGAGGAAGAAAAGGGGTAAGAATTTCTTTTCTTTGCACCTCAGTACACTTCGGCCACCTCCTGTGGTGAGGAGAAAGATGAAAGAAAAAGTGAGCTCAAGAGAAGGAATAAAAGTTTCAAGAGAAGAGAGATAGTAATGGGGTTTCAGAAAATATAAAGGTCTGTCGTTTCACTGTTGCAGGGAGATGCTCACACACCAGGTATTCAGAGGCCATGAGGAGCCTGCATTACCAACGATTTATAACTGTAACCCACTATTTTGTATTCATAATTACAGCCAACCTGACATATGTGCTATTTACATAATGCGCAAACTGTTAATATCGCACCAATAAAGTGTTTCATTAACTTAGAATTAATCAAAATGTGCAAAACCCACAGACTTTGTTGTCTCGAACATTGCCTCCTCTTCAAGGATGAGTTGAAGAATCTAAGTTTTATGCCAGTTTGAAGATGGGGGTTAAATGTTAAGTTTTGGAGCACAAAGCAAATCAAATCATGGAACAAAATGAATCAGACTCAGACTACAAAGAAGCCCAAGAATAAGCTGAGCACACACATTCTGCCACCTTCACCGTCATGTTTTCAGAAAAAGCAGTGCACTGTTTAGCTGTAATTTGAGAACGATTGTGACAAGGCTGCACTTTGCGTTAAGGATGTGTCAAGCTTCATTTTGGTAATTAAATTGCGAAAAATCTGGGTACAAAGTAAGGGGCACGGCACAAAGGGGTGCAAGTAGAAACTCTATTGGTCATTGGTGTGTTTGTAAAATCAATTAAACCAATCAGAGTGTCATATGTCATCCTCTTTATAAGCCAGGTGCACCAGGACCTGGAGTGATGCAATTTAGTAGCGGAAAAAAAGTGGTAAAAGTGAACTGTTCTCATTGTTTGTGAGTGTTAAAATGCAGAGTGTGTACGTGCTGTGGACCCGTATGTTGACACATCTTACTATCTGAATGATGTGCCCTTTAAATAGCAGAAAAAACACTGGGCTCAAACTTCAGACCAGCTTTTTTGTGGATCTCTGGAGGCAGCACCATCAGTGTGCCAGACCACACGTCATTTTAAGACCAACAGGCCCGTCAGAACCATGTCAGTCTGAAACTAGCAACACAATGTGTGCTCTGCAATGTGTAACTTTGCACCAAGCTTGAAGGGCCCATAGTCTCAGCAGACAGTCTAAAACACAATCCAAACTGTAACACTGGTTGTATCTCATTTTTAAACTACAAACATACAATATTTCCCAATTCTGTGAATTAATCTTAAAAATATAGCAATTAAATTAAACGTCTACAGATTTCTCATCTACCATCAGCTCAGAGAAATACCTTTCTAATAATTAACTTGTAAACCCAATGTACAGTATGTGTGCATCTATTATATATATGAATGTAATCTGTATGTAAATTGTATGTATATATGCATGATGTGTGCATTACCATGCCACTTAATACTTTCATTAATTATTTATTATCAGATTAATCAGCCTGGGTTTATTACATTCCTTCTTCATTGTCCCTTTTCTCCTAAGGCCGTGTCATAAACTTGGTTTCAACTCATTATGTAAACAGGGTGCCTGAATTTGACAGCAGAGAATTTGCAGAAGAGAAACCGAGAGAGTGAATAAGAGAGCAAGAGAAACCCTCTGCAAGCTATCGTATTTCTCATACTGGAATGCAAACATGTCCGTCCGGCGTTACCATAGAAACAGCACCCCATCAGGTAGCAGGAGTGTGAACGAATGAATGGGCAGGCAAGCTAACAGGAAGAAGAGAAAGAGGGGAAGAGATGGAAGGGGGTATGTAGGAGGTAGGGTTGGGGAGATAAAAGATTGAATCACATGAGGAGAGAAGGTGAAGCAAACATGAAGGTATGCGGTGCCGCCACCGAAAGAAAGGTCAGCAGGGAGCAGGGACGGGAAGCTGGTGGCAGGTGAGAGGATGGGAAAGGTAGGGAGGGATGACAGTGCCAAGAAAAAGTAGGGGATCAGACAGAGGAGGGAGCTTTGGGGAGGAACCCTGTGTGAGATGGTTGCTCACTATGTTGCCTGGTGGCTCATTGTTCTCAACTTTCTTCATTAACTTCAAAACTCAGCTTGACTCCAGCAGTAACATCCAGAGGTAAACTAATTTATCCAGCTTCTTTCCTTCGAGTCCTGCCCGCTGGTTTTCTAACCCTCCTGTCTTCTCCTCAGCTCCACTTGAAAAGAATTACCTCCTTTGTTCTCTGTAGATTTCCTTACATTAAGACTTTTTCTGTAACCTTACCAAATGCAAGTCCTCCTGCTACCTCTCTTATGGGCCCAAACAACATGGAAATGATAACTAATGCGATAGGACCTATACGTGCATACTTGGACACATTTGAAGCCCCTTTTACACCTCGTCAACCCTTACATTTTGTGGACATCTACCCGCAAAGCTGTAGGCTGTAGGTGTTTGAACGTTAATGTTCTACTCATCTGTCATAGACCATATCCTGTAAATTTCCAAAACTGAGTCCACATAAGGTGCATTTTGCCCATGTGTGAATTGAGCAGATCATTGTGCAGTGAAGTAACACGCTCACAGTGAGCAGGTGGGCCTGTCGATGCTCTCATGCTGCTGTTGAACACAAACTCAAAGCGCTGCAGCTTTCTTTCTCCGGTGGGACCTAAAGTGCACAGATTGCAGCTGCTTTGTTCTCTTTCCTGTTGGCCTGTGTTGCCGTTTCACCCCAATTTGCTGTGTTCAGATGCATGTTTTATTGAAAACATGCAGAAACACTCATGGTAACAAGCTTGAAATAGGGGAAGCAAGGCAGTTTAGTGTTTGACTTCCCAATACTTTTATTGAACGTTCAGCCACTTAAAACAGTAAATACACTCTAAAATGCAAGCTTCACTTGATAAATAATTAACAGAGATGTCAAAGATAGACAGATAGATATAATTCAAGGATATGTTGAGGCGAATCTTTGCTTTATTGTCAACAAAAATCCCATTAAAAAAACAAAACTCTACAATAAATTCTCATTTTGTGGAGCCTCAGTTGCAGAGAGAATCAAGCCTTTATTTGGATTATTTTTCTTCAAAGACAGGCTTTTCTAATGTCCCGTGGTTCCAAGTTAAAGCAAATAGAATGTTTTCCCTTTTCATGATAAATTTAGTGTATAGAGTATATTGGTTATACTATATCCACAGGCAGCATTAATCTCTATCAGTACAGCAAGAGTTATGCTGGATGTCCCACTTTGCTTGTTTTCTGAACAAAGTTAAGCTGCCATAAATTAAACTAAACACTTTAAATCTTCCTTTATCCTGAAGCTTTGAGTTTTGTTGACCCTAATTAACATCGATCTGGGGTAAAGCAAAGAAGAAATGACTCATTATTAATCCTCATTTTCTGTAGAAAACACATAAACTGAGAGCTTCGGAGATGGTGAGTATAACATGACTCTGCTGTCCTGATTGAATGAGCGCTGAGCAAAGACTGAAATAACCATATGAGCCTTTTTAGAAAGCTGCTGATATTCCACCCACCTCCTTTTTTTACCCAGCTTTCATTTGCTGGTGAAGGCTTATATTTGTGACTCTGCAAATATTCGATCACTGGCTTTTATATGCACATTAACAGCCATTTATTTCTCTACCCCCATACCATGGACCTCCACTATTGTTGTTGTCAGAAACTTAAATTAGAACCATATAAATGACTGACATTTGGTCATATGTTCATTTATTACAATGGACCTGGATAATGTAGGTTGTGTTGAGTCAACACTGTTCTGTTGCTGGAAATACTTCCAAAAATGTTCTCATCAACATTTAAAAGTAGTTCCCAACAAGACATGAATTGTTTACAAGATTCTATCGATCTATCAATCCTCTTTCTTCCTTTCCCCACTTCCTGTCTCCTCTCTGTGTGTAGAAATGGAATATTGTTATTAATATATGCTGCCTGGGAGGCCATGGAATAATTTGATGACTAGCATGGAGAGGAGAGGAGGAGGAAAAGAGGAGAATGGAAGGAAAAATAAAATAAAAGAGTTAAAAAATAAAAAAGTATATGTGAGAGTGAG
>JAPZDV010000015.1:9401887-9415280 GCA_029814665.1 Acanthurus lineatus
TCTTTAAACTGCACAGAAGTCTCTGAAATGGTATCTGTGGATGATTAGGAATACAAAGCCAAGGACTTTAACACCTAAGAGCAGGTGTGGTGCTATGTGACCCCCCGATGTTTCTCTCAGGCTGCTCCAACACTTTCTCACAATTAAGGAAACATCGTGACTCTGCTCACTGTTTGACTGAGGCTTAAACACGAGATGACTGATGAATCTTATTGTCAGTCCTGTTTTTCAACAAACAAAATGAATTATCCTGCTTGGCAGTAATTCTTCTCAGACAACATTTAGTCATCAAGTTTGTCAGACTGGTGAAATAAATGAGGAAGTTTATGGAATTCACTTTTGCTAACCCTTCCCTAATTGGACAGCTTCTGTTTGAGCCCCTCTATAACTCTCATTGTTTATGATACTGTTATGATTTATTCATAATTTAGGTGATGAACTCTGACCCTTATGATGTCAGTAAGGTTAAATTGTGGTTTGATTTCAGTAAAAGCTGCAGTTAAAGTTACTTTAAATTAAAGTTTGTTGTGCAGACAAAGAAATTTCCTCTAAAACTGTTGTTGATCAAAATAACCTGTATTTAGATTTTATGAGAAAAGATGGATAGAAGCAAAACTAAAAAGGGATATGAGGCATTTGCATAAATAAGAAAAGAACACAAATTACAAGTTTAACAGCCCAAAGAGGACAACAGGTTGGAGTATTGCGCAAAGTAGGGGAGTAATAAAGTACAAATTCTTCATAACAGTACCTGATTAGAGGTAGTTATTAGAGGAGAGATTTCTGTACTGTATTTGAGTATTCACTCTTCTGACAACTTCTTGCTTTAACCTTTTGCAATCTTCCTCCGGACATCAAGGCCAGTTTATGCCTACATGGATGGGACAAAAACATGTAGAAAAGGTGACACCTCTGTGTATCTGTCCATGCTTAACACAAACATCAGACTAAACATGACAAAAACATCATAACAGCAAATCAAAATGAAATAGACAAGAGAGGGACAGTTGACCTAACAAAAGAGGCCTTAAGTGAAACTGACATCTGAGGCAGACACAGAGAGATGCGGGTGGTGACACTGAGAGGACCAGCAGTGCTGATGATGATGAGGCTTCATGCCTCATGTTGAATTTTCATGCTGAGATTAAAAAACCGATTTTCACATTTGAGAAAAGTTAACTTTTTATTTTTAATCATTTTAAAAATGAAAATGGTTTCAGTGGAGCTCTTCCTAAAAATCAGCTGGAATTGACACCTTTTATTTACTTCAAAACATTAAGCAAACTTCACAGCTGGCACTTTCTTAATTACTCGAGTAAAAGTTTAATCAGTACTTCTACTCCAATCAGACTGGTTCTTACACAGTTGTCTGTACTTCAGCATAAGTAAAGACCATGTGTGCTATGGCCACCTCTGGTTATGAAGAGTCAGTACAACATGTGGTTAATGCAAACCCCAGGCTAAAAGCAAGTCTCCCATAACCAGATTGACGACCACACACCATGCTGCTCTGCCGTGATGAACCTCCCTGCCAAGACGTACCCCTGGCTGAACAAACTCAATATAATCATCGCAAATGAGATGCCACGAAGGCAAGAAAAAGGCAGCATATCTCTTTATTTGAATTCCTTTCTTATGTAATTGTCAACATCCGCGCGTAACAATGTAATTTTACACTCTGTCCCTTGAAGTGTGGCGTGTGGCTAAGAAACGATGTTAAGGGTTTGATAATTAGATGAAGAGCGCTCTCGTTCCCTCAATCTCTTGCTCGGTCTGCTTTGCATTTGTTCTCCGTCTCAATCACGTAACATGACTATCTCTGTGTGCTTGCTGCCTGTGTCTCCTCTGCCGTTACCCTCTGGCTCCCTCTCGTTTTGACAAACTAGGACATGAAAATAAGCCTCCACAGTGCCAGGAGAATGCTAAATACAGGGCCTCTTTTCTTTGGCAGTGCCTCTTTAATCAACTTCCTCTTATCTCTGCCTTGCATCCCTTGTTTCTCTCTTTTCAGAATGTAATGGAGGAGAAATCTGCACACCGCCAACGTTTTCTCCTCTCAACACTCCTCCTCCTCCGTCCTCACTCGCTTGTTCATTCGTCTGCCGTTGTGTTCCTGGCTCTCTCCCTCCATCTCTTTCATTCTTTTTTTGCCACCTTACTTACTCTCCTGTGTGCTCTGTCCATTTCTGTCTCATTTCCTCATTCTTTCCATGCTTTGTTTCTTCTGCCCCTCGCCTGTCTCCCTCTTGCCTCACTGTCTTTCTTCTTCTCTCTCAACCCTCTTTGCCCTCCAGATCCAGCATTTTCTCTGCCATTTTATACTTCCCTCTCTCTTCCATCTGTCTCTCCTCTGTGCCACTGCAATTGTCTTGTTATCCTCATTAGGAGCATTACAGTGTGCACTCGTGCACCAGGCAGCATGGTTGAAGTTGCGCAAGCATGAGCAAGCTCTACACTGGAGGATTACCACGTACCAGAAGGTGACTCAGAAAATTATGAAGTGTTGTAGCAGAGTTGGAGTATGAACCACTGTACATACTACTGTACAACATTTGAAAAACTCTTTTTTTAGAGTAAGGAGTGGGCCTCACCAACTTTATGTCACTTAAACAATTAGCTTTGATGGCATTGTTCGACCTTTGACAGGCAAATACGTGCTGTTTTGCCGTTTACTTGCAAACAGCTGAACTTTCCACATTTATATTGAGCTGCCAGCCAGTGGTCACATCTAATGCCGCTAATTTTCATACATTGATCCTAATTAATGTATATTATACAGTTTATCTACTAGATTGTTATAGTATATGTAATTTTTCTAAATAAGATTTAGATATTATTGCAATATATGATATAATAACAGGATAAACAATAATGTAAACCATTAATAAAAAAGGCTAGTGTGGAAAAAATGTATACTTCATCATTTTTATTACCACAAGTGAGTACCACTGTGAGATCATTTATTATTTATTTTAATCATTTATTTTTAAAACATGCTTTATGGCATAATTTAAAATTTTAAATGGTAAAATTACAGTGTGAGAATGAGGCAGAGCCCATGTTTTCCTCATATGATGCCGGCCCATTATTATGACATAGTCGTTAATGATCTACAATTGGGTTACCATAGCAAAAAAGGAAGGAATCAGTACTTTACTATGGGGAAAATGAGTTAGACCAGATATGTTATACTTGTGTCTTTGCATTGTAACAGGTTGTTGAAAATGCATAAATCTTAGATAGTGACATGAATACTTTTAAGTAATGGAAACATTTTCTGTCACATCGTGCCTCATTTTCAACCTCTGTTTATTTGTCCATCATGTTTAAATGACAGATTAGGGCAGTTTTGATGCTTGACTCACGATGCTCATAAATAACTATTACTTTTTGAGGTCTTTGTAACCATAAGAGCAAATAATTAATGCTTTCAAATGCAGTGAGGTGCAGTATGATTAGCTGTCAATCAGTGGAGTAAAGTTTTTTCTCTTTTTTCTTGCATTTACAGGATGACAGGCTACCAAATGTCAATGTTTTCCCAGGCAATATAACTGACTTAATGTGCACAAAGTCTTGGTTTGGAGTAGGTCAGCATGAACACAAAAGAATGAGATACAGCTAAAATGAAATATATAAATTTTCTTTCTTTTTTCCACACTACAATGCTGAAAGCAGCTTTAGAAACTGTAATTTTGATGTCTTCTCTCATGTTACATTGCAATTATTGGGTAAAATTTTATGTTTAAGTGGACATTTTGGCTGGACTTCTTAATGCAAAACGCCTATTCAGATAGAAAATATTCCTGCTTAAAAAATCTGCAAGAGCCTGTGCTGATGAGGATTTGTTGTTTGAGGTACCAGTGAGACTGCCTAAGTGCCAAAGTGTTCGTTAAGACCTCAAACTTGTAGAAGTTTCTCAGAACTTTCTGTGACGACAAATAGGGACATGCCATTAATGATCAAATAGAAATGCACTGCATGCAGCAGTGTGGCTCCAATGATACAATGAAAAAAATAAATAGGATTATCCATACATAATTACACTTACAATGAGATGACATTAAAAACTAATTAACCACAATATGAGACCATAATTACTGTAATTAAGTGCAGTTAAAATGTACTACATGTCGCTGTTTTTCTGCAGTGGGACTTTTTTCTGCATTTGTCTGCTACCTGGAAGCACATCAGCATGCACTCAACTGCTCCGCTTAGTTTGGAAGCACTTCTCACTGATTAAAACTGAAGAAGTGAGAAAAAACACAGTGTCCACCCTGACTTTCAGTCAGACTTTGGATAAAATAATTCTAAATACAAAGAAATATTCTCTGTTTAATCGTCTTGTCAAGCCGTTCTGCTTTAATTTAGTAACAATTTGTTAAACAACAATCTAATCAGGAATGTGCACTAGTACTTATGCCAGGTGCCTGATGATGTTGCAAAACAGGCAGCTGGAGTTCAGACAGATTCAACCTCTTTGCAGATGACATTACAGTTTTCACTGGAGCCCCCTGTGTTGGAACAGCAGCATGTTTTTTATTTGAATGAACTGGGTTCAAAGGCTGCATATGTTTATGAAGGTCTCGAGTTGGTCTGAATATGGCTAATCTTACTGCTACTGCAATGGGCTACTACAACTGTTTCTTTGTAATTTACCGATGTATTCAGTGTAGAACACTTAACTTTCTTTTGCTTTTGTTGCTCTTCGTGAATTTCTTCATTATTCCTTTTTCTTTTTTATTCAGAACTATTACTTGCTGCCTGAACAGAGCCAGTAGTGGCTTATTTTTAAGATCTCCTGCAGCCTGACTGTCTGAACTGGCCAGTACAATAAAATCAGTAAAAAGAGAACAAAGTTAAGGCTGATAGCATAATAATCCGCACATACCCTCTTTTATCTCTCCTATCCTAATATCTAATGCTCAGATGTCTCTGTTACTATCATTTACATGTCTCTTTTGCTCTAATACCACTTTGTTTCTGCTTACTGTCATCATGTTTCTCCCGCCTTTCTTCCTCTGTGTAAGAAAAGGCTGCAGCCAATTATTTCTTGAAAGGGGTCAAACTCATGTTAAGCACGACTAGTCCTCCCACCTTACTCAACTGCCTCCACCCCCAACCCATCAAACATTACACCGGTACAATCAAAGAGGGTCATATCAGCCAGTGGCATGTCAGGTCAAGCCCTCTCTGTCTTGCTTCCACTTCCGTCTCCTCCTCCCACTCTCCTTTGGCAGCTCTGCCACTCTGTGTCCGTCTTCTCTGTGTTATCCTTATCATAATGGAGGGATTAAATAATGTATTAAGCTTAGCTATATTGCGGATGTCCAAGGGATATCAGACAGTGACTTAAACATTGCCCCTATGAATTAGTGTTTTAAAAGTGTAGAGGATTTCTAAAATCCCAGAGACGCCCTGGCAGTTTGGGAACACGGATATGTCCAAAGGGCGGCAGACAATTAAACCTGAGCATTTGATCCCTGCAGCAGAGGTACCAAGGCACATGGGGAAATAAAAGACTTAAAAGACTGGGTGAGTGACGTTGGACTGTAGGCAGACTCTGAGACACTGTAATAGAGGATTGGGAAGGCAGAGGAGACAGAATAACTGACTCAACAAATTTTCTCTTCACCTGGAAACTTTCTAAACTCTTAGGAGCTCTGAACTCCAATATAAAGTTTTAAATTGTTATTAAACAAGACCAGATGTTTACATTCATGCTGGCAGGTTTGTCAGATGCAGATACGAACTCTTCCATATTTACCATCGTTAGCCTGCTAGCATTTGCTAATAAACAATAAACATGTTAAAAGCTGAGGCCGGTTGCAATGTCAAGTGTTAGGCCATAAATCATTTATAAGTACTGGACAGAGTAATCCAATGTAAGTGCTGATGTACCAGTCCATCTAATTTTGTTTAAACATTTCACTCCGAACCACAAATGTGATCCTATTTGTGGTATCAAGGGAGGAGTTAACCAAACTTCATGGTAATCCATCAAATAGTTAAGAAAGGGATCAATGAGTTGGGCAATTACAGAGCTATTCATGGCTGCAGAAAAGCTTTAAAAATAAAATATTTCAGAGATTAATTGCAAAGAGGTGCAAGTCAATGCAGCTGTGGATCAGTACTGTAAGACCTGCAGACAGAGAGACAAAGGATGGGAACAGGAGACAAAAAGTTGCAGATATTACCCTCTGAGTGGGTATGAATCCTTGTTCATTTTGAATAATAGGGAGCAAAAGGTCATCTCCTCTTTTTGTCCTTGTGTCTCCCGTTAATCAGGGAGGAAACAAAAGACTAGCAGACTAAGAGAATAATCCGTGTGGAGCCAGAGACATACAATGAAAGGGAAGAAAGCATCTTTTTTTACAACTATCATTACAGATTGTTTTTGTACCGCAGAACAACTTGTTTTGTATTGTGTCTTGGTTAATTAGTGATTGTATCAAAATATAATAAGAGTCTGGAGACCTGACCTGTGCCTCAGTAAGCTGAGGCCTGTTTTTGAAAATTACACAAAAGAATACAGATTTGATGTCATAATTTACCTAACATGTGAATTGTGATGGAAATTTAAATTTTTAAAGTGCTTTAAATGATCATTTTAAGCGACCTACATTCTAGTCAGTGTCTTTGAACATAAATAACATGAAAAAGCAGATTATATTATTGTAAAATCTCAGGTAAGGTGCTTAAATTAACCAAGTTCAAGGTTAGTTTAGCCTTTCTTTGCAGATTTACCAAACAAGTTATTAAATAATCTCTCTGTTTTTTTTTCATGAAACACTGAACCTCTCGTACTGACATGAATACATTCCCTTTAACTTGAGTTTCAAATGTGGCGTTAAATTGCCCTTTTTAGTTCTGGAGTGCTAGGATTGTCTCATGGGAGTTGATGTTAATATTTGATATGTTAATATTTGTTTTGCTGTCAGTGAATGAATAATGCAGAGAACTGAACTGGGGACTGGCACACAGTGGTGTTTTCATTGCTGGATTCATAATGATTGTTCTCTGAGGACTTTTATTTCTCCCTATGTGCCCTTTGGTTTTTTGGGGCTCAGTGTTGCCATTAAAGCCACTGTTAGTCGCACCGCTAATCAACATATACATAAGCACACAAAGGGACATGTGCATGCACACTTGTTTGCAAACCTACTGTGTGCACACATTAAATACACGCGCACTCATTCGCTCTTTGCAACTAATGTTTTTCTTTTGAATATCACTGCATCATTCCCTCGGTCTGTGTATCAAACAGGCTGATGCAAATTCACAAAGGATATGAAATTTAAGCCAAAAGCAGAAAAAGTATTGGACCAAAAAGTTTTTGCATAACCCACAGAAACACAGTACACTGGTAGGTTTGATATGTCAACATATGAACGTTACAGCTACATATTCTTCCCTGCAGATCAAAGCGTGCAACAAACAATGTGAGCTTGATTGTGATTCTATGTTAATTTCCATAATCACTACCATAATAACACAGTGCTAATTCTGTATACTTTGGCCTTTATGCTGCTATCAAGGGTAACAATGGTGATTATCATAATTAGGTTTGAAAATAAACTGGCCTCAATATTCACGTTTATTCATTTGGTGCACTATGCGCTGCACCATAAAATGCTCTTCATGCTGTGTGCATGTGAATGAAAGTTTAACTGATAGATCTGAGAACTCAGTGACATCAACCGGGTTTCTACATGAAGGCTTAACTGTGCTCAAGTGATCTGAGTGCAGGTGTGTTTTCCATCACTTTACATGCTGGCCTATATGCCTCAGGCTTGAGACAGACACATATAGAAAAGGCAATTTAGCAGCACAACAGGTCAATACTAAACTGAACTTGATATGTTTTCAGTATTTTCAGGAGCTATTTTCATTTTGGAAAGTCTCACCTCACAATTTACATCCAGTGCCATTGTGCAATCAGAGTGTAGAAGAAATAAACAAAAAGAACAATCATTTCCACTGAATGTAATCTTTACAGGCTTTAAAGAGTGGTCCCTTATGATTATTTTAATTAAAGCTTATGACTAAATGTATGAAGGTGCCTATTATCACCACTATAATTATCAGTTGAGCCAGCAGCATAATTTGAATAGAAACCTCTAACAAGTGCAGGTTATTGTAGTTATGTAAGCAATTTTAATATATAAAGTCAATCTAATGTTCGCAGTTTACACATTTAGCACCCAACCAGGGACTGTCCCTGTCAGACGCGTCCTTACACACTGAAAATACTCTGCTTCGTTAACATGAGGGGTTGTGTGTTGGCAGAGAGCCCAAAAAGGAGCCCAAAAGAAACATTTAATAGCATTGACTTTGTCAGACTTCATTGCAAAAGTTTTATGGTAGTTCAAAAGTTACAGACACCCTCAAATTAATAAAACCAAGGATAATTACATAACACAAAATATGCTCATTTTCATTTTATCAGCTAATGAATGAGCAAAGCAAATAAGCAAAATTACAGCTTAAAAAGCAACCTGACCCTGAGTATGAAGTGTTTGTGACCGACCAGAGTAACCACATTAAAGTTTGATGGAACTCTGTCAAATAAGGATGGACTCATTTTTGACCTGCGAGCATGTAATGGGCCTCCTGTTGAGACTCAGTTGAGTATCATAAATAAACACTTGTTAGCACACTTACTTTTAATTAACTGGCTCAAAACAATAATTAGCATATGATTTTTATTAACATGGAAGTGGGACACCAGCATCACTCATTAAGTAAGTGGAATACTGACTTGTTTGCTGTTAGCAGTCTGATTTGATCTGACGCGATAAAACGAGGAGGGAAAAAAGGAGTGAGAAAGAAGGTCAAATATGCAAACTACCCCTGCAAATAAATAAAAACAAGTATTCTCCTGGAGCAAAAGGCTCACTGATGGGTTTGATGTTTACAGTCTCCAGAAATTTCAAACTTGTAAGCACGACCATGCACTTACACATACGTAAAACTTATAAACAAACCTTTATTTTTAGCTTGTTGCTGACAGAGTAGAAAGTGTGCTCTTGTGTCTGTGAGGTACCTCAGCTCTTATTCAGTTAGACTTAAAATGAAAAAAAAAATATTAGATTGCTGTAATTCAAGAACCCTCCATATCTTTTTTTATTGCTGAGGCAATTATAGAAGTCACTGCTTAATCAGCTGAATCCTGCAGGCCAGGAATAATTTTATCAGGTCTTAATGCTTCCAGTCCTTGAGCTGTATACTATTTAAAGTAAAAATTACATTGTTTCAGACCAGTGATGAAGTGCAGCTTTTCAATGCAAGAAATTTTGTTGGTAAGAGGTCTGAAAGTGAAATTAAAAAAGACCAGGTTGAAGCCTGGTACGTGGCTCGATCATCTACGATCAGTGTGCTCCTTATGATGTAACTCTGAACTGTAAAACTTTTACCATGCATGACGAAGTGTGTCAAGTTTGTGACAGTGCTTGCACCAAAAGTGATGTCATCATGCCTCTTCCATCACTTTGTTTTCCAGCTTCACATTTTTAAAACTCGGCACCTGCTGCATGTGCAGGACTTTTCATTGTAAGCTCAGGCATCTTTATAACATGACTGAGTTCATCACAGTACAACTGAGAACATGACTGTCAAAAATACCAATCAAAGCTTCCAACTTAAACTAAAAATTTATGATAATTTTTACTTTAAAAAACATTTAAGGGCTTTTAGATGCTTTAAAAACAGGAGGAGAGCTTTAAAATCTACATTTGAGCAAATAATATTTTGTCAGCAGAATCACACTGAATATTCAAGGATATTTAGCCTTTGAAATTTGAGAGATTGAGTTCTCTCTCTGTGAAAATTAAAGGCTTGTTTAAACGTAGCTTTCTATAAGAATAATAGATGAGTTGGAGGATGGATGATAAAAACATCTACTATCACATTATGCTGGATGATTAGAGAAGCTTTAAAGCCCTGGACAAACCAGGATTAATTGATATCAGTGTTTATGCTCCATTTAGAGTTCAACTTTGGTGACCTCTGACACAAGGAAATGCTCAGCTGACCAATAAGGAGCTGTCTTGACAGTGCTGACCTTTGAGGGTATGAAGAGCAAAAGGGTTCAAAACAAAGGAAGCTATTAGCTGTTTTGCTGTGTTGCAGCATTCATCATTTGTCATTATGTGTCATTATTCATTTAAGCTCATTAATCTGGGAGCTTTGCTTTCCCTCATTAATAACTTTTTATTGAAAGAATTGGTGCAAGGGGAAAATAAATAGAACAATCAGGATTAAACAGACAGAAGTTCAGGCAGTTATCATGAGGGTCAGTTAGCGACTTAACAGTTAGCTTGCATCCTACCACCATTCACCAACTAACTGTGTGAATCAGTATATTACCAAGCTTCTCACTCTACCTATTTCATGTAAACAAGTAAATGTCACTTCGTGGTGTGTCTGCTATTTAATGCAGTTAAATGACTTCTGTCTGCTGAGGCGTTGTGCTAGTCGTGGGCTCAGCATGTGATACACATGAAAAGCAGTTTGCTTGGTTATAGTATGTGTGAATTGGGGTTGTGAGTGATTGATAGTTTTGCGAGAGCTAAAATATGTTTTTGCTTTTGGTTTAGGCAGCAATTTTGCTGGTCAAAGTTCGCTACAGTTGAACTCCACATAAAAACAAGAGGCAGAGTTCCTTCACAGCCAGAAGCCAATATTTTATTTGCCCTTAGCTTGCAATTAAATGGCAGTAATTTTGCATGTAACTGTGGCCTAAGGCTCGGTGTTTTCACAGTGTTATTAAGGTGATTAGAATTGTTGCGAACAGGTGAAGTGACACCCAAGATAAAAAGAGATAAACAAATAAAAACAGATAGGGAAAGGAGTATAATTAATAATGATGCAGCATTTTTGTTACAAAGTTCAGTTGATCTGTTTTTTTCTTTCTTTTGTTTCCAAGTATTTTGCTCACATTTACACTAGTTTGGTCTAATGATGCTATATATATATATATTCTCTCTCACAGTGTTATTCTTACTCCTTGGTTCATTCTCAGATGTACAAAGTACTGTATGCTAATGTGTGTGGGCAGCTCTAAATGGAAAGTTTGGATTTACATTATTCATCTGCCTTAAATTTCATGTTGCTATTTGCACTGTGATATTTTTAAATGTAGATATGCAGATGAGTGTGTTTGGAAAGAGTTCTATCAGATGCTGTGGTTGTGCTTCACTCATGAAGGCCTAAAAAAAAGAGTCTCATTTAGAATATATTAAAAAAAATGAAAGAAAGCATTTGTTTCATACAGTGATTATTTTTTTTTGGTCTTTTCGAATCAATGAGGAAATAAATGCAAAAATGTGACAAAAATATATCAAATTTTTTTTGCAGATATGCATAAATGAATAATATCTAAACTGACACAGTGGGCCGGAGTTACTAAAGCTTTTGTGCCTGTTTATCAGGCACAGATGTAATCATACTCCCCTAAACCCATGCAGTGTATTTATCATTCAGACCCAAAACAGTGGTTTTGGTTTCATTTTTACAAGTATTACAAAGCTTTCCTTTTGCATCTCCATTTAAAGAAGAAATATTCAAATAATAGAGGGTTAAAACATTGAAAGAGGTTGAAACCTGATCATTAAAAACAAATATGAAGCTATTAGGCAATTTTAAATGATAAAAACATCTGATTACTGTCATGCAAATCAATAGTGAATGGGAATTTGTTGTTTGTGTTCATCAGACTTTAATTTCAACTTCATCATCAACCACCTACAGAACACAACTTTTCCCTTGTGTGTTAATTGAAGTGTGTGTTGTGTGTTAACATCCCTATCAACACCATCTCCACCCTCCACCTCTCTCTCTCTTTATGTTTCTGTCACTCTCTTCCTCCGCTCAAGTCAGTGTGTGAATATGTACTGACTTAAGTGTTTGTTCTTTTTTTGTATTTTGTATGCATATGACATCAGTGTTTGTGTGTGTATGTGCCTTCTATGTGTGGCTATTGTTTGATTGACAGCTCTTTGCTGTGAGGCTTGTCCACCGCTGAGAGGAGACCACTGGAGAGGAGCTAAAATCAGCATGAAAGCAACAAATTACACACACAGACACACACACACACACAAAATATTTGTACTATTCCATATAGAACTCTAAGCTGCACATATGCATACAGAGGCAACGTGTAAGCACATACATTTGCATGAAATACCCACGATAACATTCTCTGTGACGTTCAGAGTTCATACTCAGAAACTCTGCTCCTACAATTTTTCCTCTTTGTTTGACTTTTACTTTGACCAAACAAACACAATTTCATACTCACTCCATCACACACACTTTTCTCTCTTTTAACCCTGAGGTCAAGTGTATAATAATGATGTTCCTGTGAAACACTCACATTCAACTAGCTTCTACTCAACATTTAAAAGCATTCAATGAGCCCATTTTCATTAGTTAATAAATGGTGCAGGAGTGAAAGCACTCATCATGCCCATATAATACATTAATTCAAACTCTTCACAAGCTAAATACAAGTACTTTTGACCATTGTATTCTTTACCATTTGAGTCATATTTGGGTGTACAATAAATATGACTCTACCTTGTATAGCATATTAGCTTAGCTTAGCATAAAGAGTTCAAACAGGGGGTAACAGCTAGCCTGGCTCTGTCCAAAGGTAACAATCAAAATACTAGCACAGTGAAATCAAATTCAAATCAATAAGTTATATCTTGCTTGCTTAATCATGACAAAAAACAGAAGCGTCTAACTGAAAATTTGCTGTTTGTAGCAGATTATGTGCCAGAAACTTTCTTGGGTGGGACCAATTTTCAGGCATTCAGTGGTAACCAGAGTTGGTTGCCTCTAAAGAACACCGAGCTTACTGTAACACCAGCTTAGCTAAGCTAACTGGCTACTGAATCCAACTTGATACTTTTAGTTGTATCAGCCTCCTCACTAAACTGATTCACCATGCTGTAGTCACTCATGCCCTCATTTTACTTAAGTAAAAACATTGAAAAGGCCTTTTTTCTGAGGTCTTCTTTCAGCATTGCAGTATACTTTTTAATACATTTTGTTTATTTCTGTAGTGAGCTCTTCATGCAAGTTCATTTTTCTCTTTAAAATATTCATTAGCTACAAAGCTAATTTGCATCAATTATATTTTTTATGGTAATGAATACCCACAAAGGGTCAACTCTTGTGTCTGTCCCTCATTTGATTGCATAAAGGCATAGTAACAATACAACATGAGTGACAGCTCTGTATCCAAGTGACACTTTTCTTCTGCTTAGTTGTTGCAATAGAGAATCTAAATAATTTAAGACTTTTAGTTTAATCCCACACTGTAATAATTTACCAGCATTTCACAATAATTAACAGTATTATTTTACAGTAACTTGTTGTAATTAAGTTC
>JAPZDV010000015.1:9415380-9446565 GCA_029814665.1 Acanthurus lineatus
TTATCCAATTATTTATTGTGAATTCACGGCGAAAAATTTTGCAGTGCATGGTTGCATGTGTATGTGTGTCAGTAAGTATAAACCTCCACTGTATGTGCTTCCACATGGCGCCATTTCAGTGTGTTCATCGCTGTTAATGTGTGTTTGAACCTGCACATGTAAGGATGTGAGCAATGTGTGTGGAAGCATAATGCAGTAGGAGCAAAATTTGTGTGTTGGCATCAGTGTGTGTGCTTGTGCGTGCGTGTGATGTGCATGTCTGTACTCCCTAGATAAGAATATGGTGTTATTGCTGAATAAAAGCCCTTTAGAATCAGCCCTTGGGGAAAAGTGGACACAGTTATCAAGGAGCCCGAGACCCTGACAAGACGTCAAGACTGTAGAAATAATACAACACGAGGGTGAATAAAAGAAAGCGTTAATAACATTTTCTGTGTTGCTTTCATTAATTCTCACTCTTGCTCTTTCTCTTCCACAAACTCCCACATATAAATGACTCTGGCTTTCATGCAATACATGCCTTTGACACCTTAAATCTCTTTTTCTGTCGCATTCAGATAAAACCAGAACCTGGAAAAATGCTTGTAGAAGCTACTGGATGTTTTTTTAATGACAAACTGTATGTTTATGACAAACAGTAAAGCTGAGAGGTGTTTTCACCATTGAAAATAAGACTTTTTTCCACCTTATTTGAACATTATATCTGTACATCACATCACCTTTGTGTGTACTAATGCACTGCTAGTATGGCTGCATGCTATCAAAAGGAAAAGCAGTAAAAAAAATTATAAAAAAAGAAAAAATAAGAACCTAGTCGACTAGTGTTTTCTGAGATGCAATGTGTGATGTAGACTTGTCTTAAATATGTTAATGATTTGACATGAGCATACATGATATGTGTATAATGTAGTGCTATAATGTATGACATGAGATGTGAAATATGCAAGTGATAAAAAGCTATGAATAAATTTAATTTGTTAGTAGGAGAGGTGAGAAAACCAGCAGTGACAATCCTGGAAGTTTGTGCCCCCCAACCCCCCATCATTTCATTTACTAAGAAGCCCAAGCTGCTCAGGTTCCCACCTCCTGCCACCATGATGGCCCCGTATCTTCCACCACCCTCAGCCTTGGGTCCTTCACTATAGTTCTACAGCATCGAGTGTTGCAGCCCACAGCCAAGCAGTCCACCAACCTGCTTTCATAAGTCCCTCCAGCAACAGCTTATCAAGGCTATGCCAAAGCGGCACAAGATATGAGGCAAATCATTAAAATGCACAGTTTGCCAAAAGCTGCGTGCAAATTAATTAAATGAAAAAAGAAGATGACTGTGAGGCAAGAATTATCAGTTCCTTAATGATTTAATGAATTTGGACTGTTTGGGTAAACAGAGGTTAGAGAAGGTTGATTTCTAATTTGCTGTGATGTTTAGATGATAGTTTCGTCTCTGGCTTACCTGTCAACATCACATTCATAGTCCCCTGTGAATTTTTGTACCACTGCTGCGCATGTTGCCACACCAATGTGAGTATAATTTATTCATATTTTAGAACAGAATCTAGAATGTGTCGGTGACCCTGGTTTACATGACCCTTTTAAATAAAATCATCTTTTTTGTAGCAAATAAAGTGTGGTGGAGGACATGAAAAATTCCACAGCTATGGCTATCAGTGGAAATAGGTTTTGCCATGCAGTCGGGGCTTTTTTAATGTAGTGTAATAAGTTTTTCATGCCTTTTTTTCTTGGCAAAATATTCCATTTCATTATTTTTATTTTAGTCCATTTCATTATTTTATTTGGTTTTATACTTAAGACATCATATTTGCTTTTTATGCTTTAGCACAGACTATTTCTTTTAGAAATTGTAGGCCCAAGTATTTTACAATATTCTCAAATGTACAGAGACATGTAATACATAGTATTTGTCACAATAAATCCTAAATAATTATTGTAGCCTAAAGCCAACACAATATTTTATGAGAGCTGTGCTGGCTGCCATGCTCTTTCATCATGAAAAAGTAATTCTCAGTCAGCACATGGTGTCTCTATCCCTTAGCTACAAAAATGATGGAAAAAGTCATGTAATGGTCATTTTGCGTTGCTGTGATTCCTGACAAGACCTTGGCTGCTGAAGGTGAGATCTTTTGGGGTCAGGCAGGTCAGCAGGGGTGAGCACAATAAACCAGGATAACACCGATTGAAGCATTTTCTGCTGGAAAAGCTGCTCAGCGTGTACAGAAAAACAGCAGCTGGAAGCAAGGTGTCTGACTGAGCAGTCGGATTCACTTAGTGGAAGCAGCCACTAGTTGTCGGCTCAGCAGTGGCTTGAATGCGCAAGAAAAGTTTCCAGTGAAGGATCAAATGTAGCTTGTGAGGGCTTTTAAGTTCTCCACAAACACATTTTCTTTCCTTTTTTTTTACAGAAAGCAACTTTTAAATTAGTTAAAGGCTGCATTTTTTTTAATGTTTTGACTTCCCTCAAGTGTATCTAGGGTAATCTTAAATGAAAAACTCAAAATCTGTTGTGGTAATGTAGCAGCGTGGCTGGTTTATGCTGCTGTCATTGTTATGGTGCTTTTAAACATGCACTTCAATGCCTGGTTTAGTCAGAATTTGGTTCATTTTGGTGTGAAAATTGAAATCTTTGTATGGAGGAGGTCTTTGTCCTGTTCAGAGCGAGCTCTGAAACATTTTTTTGTTCAACATTTTGATTGTTAGAATGTTCATGCTCAATATTAGCCCCCTTGCAATGCTCTGTTGTCTGAAGGTCTTCTTGGTAAATGTGTAAAGCAGTAAGCTAAAGTATTTCAAAGATGTTACCTGTGAGATTTTTTATCATTTTGCTGGTAGAGTTTTTCAGGTATATTACCTAGGTAATAAGCACGATTTTGAGCAAATGCAAACTCTGCTGCTGTCCAAAGTTAAATTGCAGAGTCATGTTTCTCTCACAGAAATGTGCACTATTATCATTATACACGTTCCTTCTTACTCCATAGATTTATTAAAAGCTGTAGTAACTACTTTGCAGGTCAAGATTTTAGATTTAATACATATGATCAGTGTTAGTTATGATTGTTTATGTATAGTGTAGTACACCGTAGAATTTTTACCCTGAGGTATTTCTACGTTGAGGAAATAATCCAAGTACTTTTTGCATCTACTGCAAATCTACTGCATTAGCGAAAATGATAGAGTATGTATTCAGCTCAGCAGTGCATAAATATTTAAGCTCATGTTTACAAAAATCAATACAAAAAACAGATGCAATTATTCTGTGTCAGCAAAACAAAATTTACTACAATCCAGATTTCATATCTCTTAATCAGACTGCAAAATGTTAACTGCCAAAGACTTACAACTGCTTATTTCTATTATTCACTAATGGCAACAAAAGTATCTGTAAAACTTTTGGGTTAAAGGTTAGAGAAAAAGGGTATCCATGCTTGAATAATGCAATGAGACACAACCGCAGGCTGTGAAATCCTCCAGGCTTTTTTAAATGCTGTGCTGTACTGTAACAGTGTCACACTATTCCCACCACTGGCACAGAACATTTGCTGTGAATCAATAATGCAGAATACTTGCATTAGAAAGCGTTCTGAGAGAGATAAGATTGTTAAAAAAAAGAGAGAGATGCAATGTGAATGTCTGATTTGCCTGTTTTTTTTTTAAATATTTCCTGCCAAATGCTCAATTTATACCATCAGCATCTGGTCAATAGAGGGCAACAGTGTGCTGCCCCACCACCACTAACCAGGTGTAGAAGAATCGCGCAGTTCTTCGGTGAACAAGGCTTTTAAAATTTAAAAAGGTAATTTTAATACATGGCACCTCTGTTGAAAAGCTTTTTTACATACAATACATTCTGTCTTGTGCTCCTGCATTATTGATATTACTCGTTTATTGCCTAAATAAATAAATAAATCATCTGTCACTACCGATCTCACCTCTACACTTGGTCCCCAGGCTGCCATTTCAAGCTGTAACATCGAGTCGTTTTAATGTTTCATTCATTCAGTTTCTTAATTCCATTATTATTCATGCATGCACACAGTTATGGCATAATTTATTATGAGACAAAAGGCCGTAGCGTCAGGGTTAGCCCGGTGCTACTGCTCACACAATGGTCTTTCAACCAACCATTCAAAAGGCTTTATCTCTTATCATGAGGCAGCAAATTAATATTCCAAAGGTTTAATGTCTGTGCAGGTGTGCTTGTGTGTAGCTGTCTGTGTGTTTATCTTTCCTCATTGTGTCAGTATCTACAGTATGTGTGTGTGTGTGCAGATGTGTGTGTTGGCCCGTGTGCACAGACTTTGTGTGTAATGATGATGAAGTGCTTTTGGCAACATTGTGCCTCATAAAACAATGGCCATCAAAGGTCCCCTGGTGTCATCTATTGCCACTCTCCATTATAGCCACTCATTTCTGCTAATTCAGTCCCATTATTAAAATGAAATATTACTATTGTGTATATTGCTCTATTAACGTTATTGTCTATCTTCCAAATGATCACTTCTAAGGGTTTTTCTCATTCATTTTGTCTCATAATTTGACAAAATGAAATTCATTATGATAGTGATTTTGCATGTGTGTGCCACATGCCATCACACACCTGCACACACACGTGCTCATATTAACAAATTCATTTCTTATAGCCAGCCTGTTATTGAATGAATACTATACTATACCATCTGCTGCTCCGCTGCTGAAAGCTGAGCCGTATTTGCCTCTATTTTTCCATTCTGTTTATCCTCGTTTGTGTCTCTGTTTTCTCACCTACTCTCTTGCTAAACTCACGTCTGTTGCCCTCTTTTTTTTGCTTTGGAGGCTGGTAGCAATGTTGGCAGAAAAGCTGATTTGGTTGGCTGAGAGACCGGGTGAGGGAATGCCTGGCTCGCCAAACATTTGGGTGACTTTTTTGACTGGGATTTTTGGCTGTGTGGGTGACTGGGAGCCTGGCTGACCACCAGATGATGCATGCTGCTTTGTGGCTGACAGACTGCATGGCTGAGTGATTGAGCGACTTCCTGTGTGATAGACTAGCTGGCTCATCGTTTGGTTTACTGAATAAATGAATACTTGGCTGGTTAGGTAGATGGTCAACGTGCTTGGTTTGCTGACATGTTTGTCTGGTAGAGTGACTGAATCGGTGTTTGCCTGTATAAATTGATAACTGAACAAATGCTAAGTGCTTGTATGTTAATAAATAATGACCAGCAGGCTATGAGGCCTAGATTCTGGGAATTGTTTGAGATATTGAGAAATACACTCATTAAGTTTTTTGAATTGCTGGAAGTTACACAAGTCACTCAGGCTTTTCAGATATTAGCTATTTGGGCAGTAAGAATGGGAATGATAGTTAAATTAAATGGTAATGGCTCAGTTAACATGCAAGACACATAAACTTGACTTGACATACTTGACATAAACAAGTAATGACTCGCTGATTTTCAGTCTGGCTTTTCTGGCTTTGTCGGAGGCCTTTGTGAAAGTGGTATTGGTATTGTAACAACCCTAATTTAGAGTCCCTCCATTCAAACATACCAGGCTGAAGATTTACTGCTGCCATTTCTAAATTAGCGAGCTAACTACTAAGATTTCACTCCAAAGAACCAGTACTGAAAATATTATGAAAAGTGTGACGTCTATGTAAAGTGACGTATGTGTACCTGTGTGTTCAATCATGTGTGTGTAAATCCCTTAAATTGAACAGCCCAAAAATGTAAAATGAATTTCATGTTAATTGAGAGTAAAGTTGTTTCACATAGCTTGGATATGTGCTGGTGTATTTCTATGTTTTGCGGTGATGTGGCATAGTTGTTGCACTAACATCAAACCAAAAAAAAAATGTTTTCATGGATCCCAAGCAATTTTTCTTTCAGGCCTTTCAGTCCACAGATCTATTGAGGAAAACTATGCAGCTATCTATCAATTGATTACCTTTATACTAATGAGAACACTTTCCTAATTATCCAGCAGTTGCTTTGAGGTGTGTGGATAACCCACCCTTTTAGGGTTTTTTTTAAGGCACCAGAGTTAACAAGAAAATGTATGGTCTAATCTGATTTTTCTTTCTTTGTTTGTTTTTTTACAAGTCAGTCAGTGTAATTTTTTAAGACAGCCTAACTGGAAAATCTTTGTTTGTTCTGCAAATTGGCCCTCTCTGTCTGCTGTATGCTTTTGATTCGGCAGGCATCGGATCAATATCAGGCCTTTGTTGTGAGCATTTGTCTCTCTGCCCTTCTGTTCGTGAAGAAATGCTGAGTCAAGAGGCAAATAATGCTCCTTAGGATTGTTTCCCCAGTCTGAAGCTGATTGTGCCACTTACGAGCATGCATGCATGTGAATGTGTGTGGCTGATTTCAACTGGAGTGCTCTTGATGAGTTGTTTATCTCTGTCTGTGTGATGACTGCATTGTTTGGGTTAAATAAATAGGTTTTCATTTCGTTTCACTTTCCTTCTTTCTTTGTACCGTGGCCTTTTCAGTGGACCCTTTTCAAAGAAAGAGGAGTAAATTGTATGCTGTCATATATGCACGCAACACCTTAACCTCAATTTCATGCAAATCACACACCACCAGCGCCTACGTTTTGTGTTACCTGGAATTCAGATCATTGTAGGTTAAAAATGTCCTGACATCTTTTTGTGCTCAAAGTGGCAAGAAACTTCAGTAAACTATAAAAAACTTTACTGTAACCATGTTGAACAATCGAATTACTGTAGCTGATTTAACGTTGTTGCATTTAAGCACCATTGAAGCTCTTTTTTTTGACACGTGACCATAATGCTGTTAAATTAAAGAGAAATACTGAAAAACAGTAGGATTTCGTAAAGGTGACCTGTGGTTTTATGGCAGCAAACAAGTATTCAAACTCTAAATCCCATCTCTTAAACATGGCCTGAAGAACTTAGTTACCTTAACAATGTTTAATAAACTGTTCCTAAAACCTGACATTTCCAATCGAAGCAGTGTTTAGAGAGAGGCTTTATTTGTCCTTGTTAACAGGATGTTTTACAGAAGGTATTGTTGTGAGAATATTTATCAGTTTCCTGCAGCCTCGACACAATTTGTTTAGACAACACAGTTCAGGGGATTTTCATTTCTTGCTCTTTTCTTGGTGCCAAAATGTGTTTATGCCCGAAGGCCTTCCCAGCATCAGGTCCTGTGGCCTCTTAGTCTTTGAAGTATCTCTTTTCCTGAGAGTCATGGGCACTCTTGTGTTTTGGCTGTTGTTCTGTCTTTATTTTTATGAAGAAAATATGATACAAATTTTGTGGGGGTAAATTGTTTAACAGCAAAATTGTTAAAAGAGTGTAAGCTATGTTTGAATTGAAGTGAGCACATTGATATAACTAGTCTACTTAAGTAGAGATTTGATGTGTTTGTGATGTTTTTATTAAATATTAATATCCTATTTAATGCATATTTCATAGCACTACTAGATTAGGTATATTACAAGTTGGTTAGGTATTAGGTATAATTACAAGCCCATTAGAGGCAACGTAACCTGAAACCATCACTTGTTAGTACAAAGAATGAGAGCGTGCATTAGAAATCAACTAAGGATGTGTCAGTTACATGATAACAGAAAACATTAACACATAAAAAGATGCCACTTTTGTTTAGCATACTGATTTGTCTTCTAGTCTCCTATTTTAGTGCATAAAAGACTCCTCATCTGAGTCTAACTGATGCTCAAGCATATATGACTGAATGAATCTGATGTTTCCTCTCTGCTAACATTAGCAATTTTCATGCACACTCCATTTTCAGTTTTGTTTGGGGTACAAGGACAGTTACTGATGGATCCAAAATTTCTCAGAGGGGGAGAAATAGTAGATGATAACAGGAATAAATAGTTGTGAAATGATCATGGTCATTACTGAAAAAAATGGGACTTTTGGCTGCAAACAGAAGTTTCCCATTTAAATCAAAGTCATATGTTATATTGACTTATCCTTCAACCATGACATTCTTCCTGCACAGACTTTTTCACTATGTGACATGTGCTTTTGAGTCTGTTAATGACATGGTCAGGAGACTTTTTTTTCCATGGAGATCATGGGTTTTACCAATTGTGACCTCTGCCCCCTGTGGTGAGGTACAAGGATGTAATTTGTTTGAAGAGATAAATACAGGAGCAAAAACACAGTAACATTTTTTACAAAATTTCATTCTCCATTTATCTTCTATTTAAACAGAAATGAGCTTTGAACAATGGAAAAAGAAAGTGATTGCTATTGGAGATTGTTAATTGGTGCATATGCAATACTTCAGACTTAAAAAAACAGAGTCAAGGGACGGTTTGGGCTTTTGCACAGAGGATACTTAAAGGGCCTTGCCCCGTTCAACGTTGCCTCAGGGTACGCAGATGGCCCTAAAGGCATCTGTCCTTTCAAATTTACAGAATCTGTCAGCCTCATTGAATTTCTTTTTATACTTTCATCCATTCCTTCACAGTTTTTTTGTACCTTTTTCACTTTTTCTCTCAGTCTCCAGACAATTGTTATTGTTTTTTTCCATACCAAGTTAAATCTCTCTCAGATGCTCATGCTCTCACTACATCTGGCTTTTCTGTCTTTTCTCCATTCTTCTCTTCTTTCCACATTTTCAATTTCTTCACTCCAATCCTGCACAGTTTGTGTTCATTTCCCTTCATAAAATCACAATGCAGACACAACCAGACAGTAGCCGAATTGGTAGTGTGAGCCTGTGAGATATCAAGAGAAATACAAACCTCATTATTGTGTAACCAAGCCGGATAAGGGGAGGTGTATAACTGAACCCATGACAATAGGAGACATACTGTGTGTCTGGTGCATCACTAAGCTCTTGCAGCAACAGTCAAGACAGCATGTCAAAATCTTATTAAGAGCAAGACGTGAATTTCTCAAACTAATCTGTCCTCACCTCTGGTGTTCTGCCTCCATGAAACCATATTTTAAGGTACTAACCCACACTTCCTGTGGCTTCCACTGACAGGCTGCTTTGCTAAAATTAATTTAGCAATCATTTTTATGATTTCAGGATGTGTCTATGTCTATTTTTCTTTTATGTAGCCAGTCAGTTTTGTTATGTCCTTTTCCTTCTTTTGATATTATATATGTATGATTTCTCTTTTTCCTTTGCACTCTAACATTTCTATTGGCTTACACCTTATTTCTAGCCACATTTTTTCCTTTCTTTGTAATAAAACTGCCTCAGATGCCCATGAATCTGATGTGTCACATCGTTCGCCTTTTACTTCTCTCCAAGCAACTTAGCTGACATGGTGAAGTGACAGATTTCTTGGCAGTGCATCAATTAGACTTGTCAGCCTGCTGAGCTTGGCTCTTTTCACCCAAAAATTGTCAACCTCTGAGTGATCTTTCTGTGATCATTCACACACACACACACACAGGAACAAACACTCACACAGAGCATTTAGGCAGACACACAAACATACATGCGTAGGAATAGACTACATCTTGTGCCCTTTGTTTATTTGGACGAAGACTGTTTGGGTGCTGTGTAATGTACCCAGGTACATTGGCACGCAGCATCGACAATCAAGCCAACCAGGATTAATTAACAGGACAACAGGACACACACTCATACTGAATCATCAAAAATCACACACCAGCTGCTATGCACGGGCAAACCCAGTTACACACAAGCACAAGCACTCAAAAATAAGTATGCAATTTAAAATTAAAATGCAGCTCAGATCTGATATATTACCTGAATTGCCACTCAGGTTGTTCTGCAGATTATTGTGTTTCAATGCTTGGAAACAAATAAATCAAATGACTTGAATGCATTTAGTGTAGGTGGCATAAACCAGAGCTGTTGAGGAAAAAAATTCATGTGTTAGCAGTCAGAATATCTTTCTTATTTACTTTGGAGTAAAGTGTTTGTAGGGCTCAAACTAGGAAACGACTTAGAGGTGACTGAAAGCCACAAAGACTACATTCCCACAGAGAATACACCAACATAGATTCTTTTGGTCCTGACAGTTTAAAAGGGGTTGCTGGATGAAAAACAACACACCATTCAAAACATACACTACGCTTTGTCTCTATGAGACTCTTATAGAGTTGAAACTTAAGGCATATTCTTATACAAGTCAGACAAAATACTGGTTAAGAATGGTTAACTTTGCTGATTTTTGATGAAATTTGATGAAATTTGTGTGGGAAAGGAGAAGAAAATGAGAAATAAGGTGATGGATAAGATAATGGACAAAAATAGGCAAAGGTAAATTTGAGCTAAACTGAGCACGACTTCAGGTTACCCTGTGCTAAACCTTAAAAACTAGATAAAATCACTTTTTCTGCACGCTGTACTACTAAAAAATTTGCCAGCCTTGTTTTGGCCATTTTTAAAAAATATTGTTAATAAAAAAATAGATTCTAATTTATAAAATACAAAAATATTTTAAATAATTTAAAAAATATAAGTAATAGAATTATTTTGTTTCTTGCATTTTAAGTCTGTATTATTTGCCGTTTGTCTTCTACAATTACAATATATGTCATCCTCACACACAGAGGGGCACAGAGGCTTTAAGTTCATCTTAACCACTGGCCACAGAGCTCAACAGAGGCATTCACACACGCCACTGTTCACATTCAGTATAAATGTACTTGAGATAAATGCAGACCTGTGCACGTGTACAGACACACACACACGCAGACGTTTTGCAGAGGTATGCTCAGACACGCTCTCTCACACTCTCCCTCCCCTCTGACAGCCCAGCTTGTGTTAAGCAGTCTACAGAGAGCTGGTGTGAAAACAGCCAGGCCAAGAGTTAAATGACTGTGGGATTTCTCCTAACGTCAGTTAGAAACCCCCACTGGTCAGCAAAACCTGCTTGCACATGTCAAACTGTCTTGTTAGCCAGACACCTGTGTGTGTGTAAGTGTGTGTGTGTGTGCAAGCACATGTGTTGGATGTAACTCTCAGGTCATCTAGTCCGTAACGTGTATGTGTGTGCAGGGCTGCATGATGGGTGTTGTGAATGGGTTGGTTGGATGATTTGTGGTGCAGGCAAAGAGAGAAATGCCCCGGCTTGTTTTACAGGGACGAGCTCAGGTGAAAAGATAAATAATAACAGACTACAGCTTCCGGAGCTGAACCTCAGACTGAATTACTGGAGTGAAGATATGTGGATTTTCAAGCGCTTACCTCAAGCAGCTGAAAAGCAGTCAGATATGTCTCTGACATAGTCTCAGTCCTCTTGTGAACCTGAACCATGCATGCGGTAATTGTAGTTCACACCTGGCACAGTTCACACCTTGTGCTTGAGAGAGCAAACATCCTGAAAGAAAGTGGAAAGGAAACCTATTTATCTTCTGAACTTCTGAACAAACTTTTGGCATATCAGATCATTCAAAGATCAATAGGTGAGCTCAATGTTTTTTTCTCTGTAAAGCAAAGGCGGAGAAATGCTAGATATTTCTAAACAGTGATTCAGTCATTTTTCACTGTTTAAAGACCGTAACAGTGAGTATTATCATGTACATTTATGGCTAACATTGCATTCATTTGAAAGTAATACGCTTATTGTTTCTGAATTACACTTAAAAAATAGCTAAAACTGCCTTTTTGTTAGGCCAGTGGTTTAGTAATTTTAAATGAATTGAATTGTAATAGTATGGTAAACATTATCTGTAAGCTGTAGTGGGATTCTGGTGGAATTTTCTGTTCAGATAACTTGAAGTGCAAATTTTAAAATACACTGACATAATACAATAAATAAGGCTGCAATCCTCTGTTCCCACATGGAGAAGCAAGAAAAGCAAAAGAACTCAGCAACCACCAAGTGTGCATGTGTGCATTGTTCTAAATACTGAAATTCAAAGCTGATTAATAAGTTCCTGGCCTAAGGCAGTAGGAGGTGAGTTATACAACCTTTGTTTCATGCACCTGCAGTTCAACTCTTTGAGCGATTATGCAGAAAGTTTGAAGTTAATAACTTTTTGATTTTTTTTTTTTTTTTCATTTTCGGGGATTTGAAAAATTGCAGGTCAGCACTGTCTGAGAAAATGGCAACATTGGTTTTTTCATGCACTCATCCAAAAAAAAAGCAGACTTGAAAACCTTCAGCAAACTCCCTGTTCACATAATTTGGCTTTCTCAGTCTGCTACCTTTTCCTTAAGATCAAGAGGAAGCTAAGTGGTCGTAGATTTGAAAATTATGATGGCGTCATTACTGCTGTGGACCACTGTCTAGATTTTCAAGATATCGACTTCTACAAAGAGGGAATCTGTATGCTGTACAAACACTGAAGTAACTGTGCAAATGTAGAAAGGAATTATGTTTAAAATAAATGTGCTGGGTTTCTATAATCGAATCCTTCTAACCAAGGCCATGAACTTATCATTTACCCCTTATAAAGCATGCATGCCCAGGGAAATCCATACAAACTTTGCCCTGGTTCTTTAGAGAAGAGAATAAAATACATCGTGTTAAATCTAATACGGGAATATCCCTTCTCCTGAAGTGCATAAACAATAAAAAAGCACAGTGTGCCTACCACAGCTGAAGAAAATAATCCATATAAGGGAGATGATGTAGCATCTTGTTAGCATAACATTTAATTGCAATGGCAAATTTGATTCTGTACATATTTTAATTTACATACTGTGTGTACAAACTTATGGCTGCTGATTATTATTTCTCACCCTTCTCGCAAACCTGGAACAAGCTTTTAGAGATGCTTGATTAGGCAGATGGACTCAAATCCATCACTTGGCAGATGGGATAAAATTGTTTATAGATGCAGCCACTGAAATAGCCCACAGATACAAAAAGGCCATCTGGGTACATGTTGGGTTTCTGACATCAGCCCATCGTTTTATTTATCATTTACTATAAAAGATTCCAATGTAACAATCCCCAACAGTGTTTTCAGTAACTACAGATGACAACACAAGCTTTATGACTGCAGGAAAAGGGGTGATTAGAATTTGGATTAAATGATAATCCTATTTTTTTTCCAATATTTTTTTTCTATCATCGGTTTAAGAATTAATTTAAAATTTCAAGTTTTAATTCAACATGCATGGAGTCCATAAAAGTGCTTGGAGTAAGGAAAAGTTTAGACATCTACAGTTCTACGAATGCTTGGAAAACATCTGCTGATTAAGAGCATGACACAATGGTTATGTTTGTGTCATGGTCTTACATGGATCCTCAGTTAGGGGTCCATTTAGAACCAATCAGGTGAAAGTGTCACAGCAATTATTCAGTCACATTGATCCTGCAGCTAGAAGGCCAGGTTGTGATATAAAGTGCTCTATGGTTGAACAGGTCTCAAACTAAACCACTCCAGAACACATGAGCTGTAATATATTGACGGGATCCATGAAACAGTGATTTAAAATGCAAGTGCTTTTCAAATGCTGGCTGGTTAACCTGTTTTGTTTTGGTCAGCTGTGTGTTTGCATACAGAGTATATTCAGTCTGATGCTGAGTCTCTGATTTTTCTTTGATGTCCCCGCTGTGTGAGAGGATGACTGACTGTTCACAGACGCCCGACTCATCATCGGCGGGTTTGCTCTCAGTTAGAGGGGAGAGAAGGAGAAAGAGCACTATAGCATCAGGTCCACCATATGGCTATCTGATCTTTCAGCTTGGTCCAATCTGCCAAACCTGTGGGAGCTTGGTTGTGTTCACTGCACGCTCTATTTCAAACACCTCAGATCGCAGTGAGTCAGTGGAATCCATGATAGTTCAGGGCAAGAGTTTTTATAGATGCCATCGCTGTATAGTTTCACATTACACAGAAATGTTTCAAAGGAAACTTTTAAGTAAACATCCTTTCTCTTGTTCTTGCTGAATGATAGAAGATCAATGCCACTCCCATATCTCTCCACTAAATGAAAGAGGTGATTGATAAGGTTGTGGCTCAAGATAGAAAAGGATGAGCTGAATTCACAAAGGTTGATATTGACCATTTTCTCAAAGTTATTTTCAGTTTCCAAAAGCCAAAAATGTGATTAACTTCAAACCCTCTGCATCGTCACTTTAAAAGTTGGACTGCACATGCACGTGACAAGATACATAGAGCTCATCTTTTTTCATCTTAGGCCATGATCTTATCAATCATCCCTCGAGAAAGGCTCCATCCAGGATGTGGTTAGCGCTGCATAGAGACCAAAACCAGGGAGGACCTCTCACCTTTATCTCTAACTCACAAAGTAGCCATTTATATTTTGCTTTTTTGATCTAAATGAAAAACTGAGGTGTAGTAACAATGGGATGGGGTTTTCATAGGGGTTGTGTGACTAGCTATTTCCTTGGCAGGACCACTGACCTTCTGTAGTCTCTGTTAGCTGCCTGGAAACCCCACAGTGACAACATTTTCAGTTGTTGTACAGATTAAATGAATCTGATATAATAATTTAATTTGAGATTGATAAAACTGGTGATAAGATTTTGTTAAACTATTAGACAGAGTCAGGCTAGCTGTCCCCGCCTCCCACCTCAGTGACTTTATGCTAAATTAGCTAACAGGCAGATTTGAAAACAACAACAACAAGTGTTACTGATCTACTCATTTTCGCTCTCAGTGCGAAAGCCTGAAGGGATAAAGTGTTCCTCCAAGATATGACACATTTCCATTGCCAAGGAATCAGTAAAGCATATTCCCTCTTGCAGTTGTCTAATTTCTGCAGATCATGGCAGACACAATCTGGACACAGTCAAACTTGGTCTTACAAAACTCCTTGGTGTTTCCGCTCTGCAGCAGCCAACACGTACATGCCAACCAATGATGCTTAATTGAATCCTTGCAGCAAAAGGTCCCCCGCCACCACTGGTTATAAAGTGCCCAGGTGTTCATTACCTACAAATTCAAACGATAACCTGCTTCATGACAGAAAAGAGAGGAAAATGAGATTGTTGAGACACAAGTGGTGTTCTGTCATGATTCAAGTTGCAATTAAATAGAGCTCTTGAGTTGTGCTTTGGCGTGCTGCTATTAGGTCAAAGCAGATAAAAGCTTTATGCAGAGATGATGATCGTGTAAGGAAGAAAAAGGGTTCCTAATTGGTTTTATTGTCATTAACTAGGGGGGGCTCTGTCTGTGCGGGGCCTGAACAGACTCTGCCCATGCTGGGCCCTCAGGGTCCATTCAACGCTGCTTCCAGCTTTAATTATGGTACTTTTTTCCTCATGTGTCATGGTTGCTGTTATTTTTTGTCTTTTTGTGCCATCCTGCCTGTTTGATTTTTGATTTGTTTCACCTGTCCCTTGTTTCCATCCCTTTATAGTGTATTTATATCTTTGTTTTTCCCTCAATCTTTTTCAGTTCCTCTGCCTCTGTCCCCAGGTCCTACCATCACTTCTTCCTTCATTTCTCATGCCATCTTGATTTGTTGATCAGTTCAGTTACGTATTTCCCTGATGTTCCAGATTCACCCTGGTTTGCTACCTCAGTTTTAATTATATTGGCACCTGCTTTGCTTTATTAAAGTTTACCCTTTTTTTGTATCTTTCCTTCTTATCTACCTGCCATAACATTTTGCTTTTGGGTCCTTTTCCGAATTCCCAAAACCTGAAAGCAATAAATGTTCTTTTTTAGGTTAAGGAAATTATTCTACTTCTTAAATAGGTAACTATTCAAACCCTGTTAAATAAGCTGGAAAAAGCAATGCCACAAAGCTGAAAACAGGACTACTTTTTTAAAACTCTTTAGATATATGCAGTTCTCACAGGACAGTGATGCTACAAAATAATGATATTGTAGAGTGTGATGCATTTCTGTACATTAAACCAGTCAACAGTATGTAAAGTAGTTAAAAATTAGCTCAGCATTAAACATATGCATCAGTGAAAGGCAACATGAACACTAATGCAGCAGTAATATATAAAACCAAAAGGTGAAGTTTGTCATATTTTATAGTACAACATGACCAAAACAGTTTTAATGCATAAAAAAGTCATTTGGATTACTTGTGGAGAATTTTTGTATTAATTCTCTCACAGACATGTTTGTTGAAACAGTGGAAGGTTTCTCATTATTCGAGGTGAGGCCCTCTCCACCACGCACACACCCTTCACTTTGTGTCACCATTTCATTATTAATTCATTGAATCATTTCAGAGGGGCAAGCAGGGAGACACTCTCACTGTGATTCCTCATTAGCTGTTATCAGCAACATGAGCTGAAACAAAACACACTCTCTTTGTCATCACACATGCTAAGACAGAGCGAGAGAGAGAGAAAAGGATGAAGACGAGGTAGCAACCCCCAGAGATCCCATCATGCCTTTGGAACGACACTCACAAAAACCTGATTTTTAAGCATATGCACACTTATGTGTACACACGTACTCAAACAGCATGCAGAAGCTGCATGATGATAAGTTGACAGAGTGTCTTCTCGAAGACTAAACACTGTAGCCCTCTTCTATGAAGAGCAAAGTGGCTCCTCTGGGATCGAATCACTTTGTTCGTCCCTGTCAAGTTTGCTGAACTAAACGTTTCAGTGAATAACTTTAAAACATTTCCCTATGCAATAAAATTACAGCAAGTATGACCTTTGTGGAGCTGAAAGTGTTATTTTTGTCGAGACTGTGTTAGGGAGACGTTGGTTAATACATACATTTGCATGCACAGGGAAAAAAATGGTCTCAGAACTGCATTTATTTCCAGCACAATGTATGTATGTGACTGTATCAACAAAAACGAACAAAATACTTGTTAAACTAAATTAACCAACCAGCATATGCATTTCAGTTGGCATAAAAAAATAACATTTAATATAGAGAATCGGGCTGCATCTGTCTATAATTTGATGAGAGTTTCTGACAGTGTCTATTTCCACAGATGCTTTATTCAGCATGAAAAGCTTCTCCTGCAGTTCATGAAATCTCTGCAGCCACCCGAAGGCAACAGGACAGATCTGCAGCCTCTGATTGGAGCTTTTCTGAGCCAGAGCACAGTGCCATTACACACAGCTGTCAACTGTGTTTATCTTGATGAGATTATGTGCAAATGACACTTGGCTACCACACAGAATAACCACACACCTCTACACACACCGACTGGTTGTGCTTAACCCAGTAATACTACCGCTCATCAATCCTATTTGGCATTTCTTCTTTATCTTTTAGCAGAAGTTCAATTTTTATGTTTTATTCTTTATTTGTATCATAAGGCAAATGCTTTTGTCTCACTTTTTTTTACAGTTACAGTATTTTACAGCTTCAATAACATTTTTTTAGCATTTATTTTGTCACAGTTGTACAATTAAAAAAAAAAGACCTCCAGCAGCTGCCTCTGGCTGCAGATTCAGTGTACTGTGTGTTCAGGTCCTGCTGCTCAGCACCATCCAGACAACCATATAATTTCCTCAAGAAGCGTCTTTCAGTTTTTTGAGTTATGGCTGTCACGTTTCCCTGTGATTGGCACAGCTGTGTGAGAGCCACGAGACCAGTAATGTGACTGGCTAAGAGTTTATTTATCAACCACAGTAAGCTCTGCTGTGTGTATTTTAACTGTACTTTTGCTTTTTTTTCTTGTGCTGCTTATAACATAAACCAAAACAGCAGATGTGCTGGGAGATGCCACACAGTCCATGTGCCAAAGACCTACCACTCAGCTCTTGTCTTTGTCAGGTTTTCTTTTTTATTTTCTATTTTGTCTCTGTACTTGTCACTCAAGAATAGCCGGGCTATTAATTATTATTCCAAACATATAACAGTAGCGAAGCGTCTTAACAGATGTCAGTCAACAACATGTTTTATATAACTGTTTCATTGTAGCATCATTCAAAAGACACTCCCACAGTTGTACACTCATGTATAATGTATGGGATGGCTTACTTACAGTGGCTACTGCTGTGCATTTATGAGTTCATGGCCCATTGATTCCATAGGGACAGGTAGACATGACAGGGTGGATGCATCATGTTAAACCAGGCATGAGGGAAATGAACAGGGAGGGAACCCCCCCTTAGGATAACTACCATCCACTCTTCTGCCACAGCAACATAGTGGGTTTTGGAAAAAATAAGAGTATGAGTGCAGACTATCCCTTTTATACTGTGTTTTTAACTGTGTAAATTGCAACAGTATAAACTAAGGGCAATGCTATAAAATAGGGTGATATGGGATAACTGTGAGGTTTTCAGCTTGGTTGTGTTTTTAAGGCTCATTTTTTGACCATTTCATTCTTTTTTCTTTCATTCTTTTTTTTGTATGAGTACAATACAGTAGAATTTAGAAGTGGACCGATGTAACAAGTGCACAGACTCTAAATGTAGCCTACCTGGATACTTTCTGCCCTTCTGCAAATCATCCATGAGTAAAATTCTTTTTGGTGCACTGGGACTTCCTCCTCCCTGCTTTCTTTTTGTTGCTGCTCTGAAGGCTCTTTCTCCTGATTAACTCTGAAATGTTTGCACAAATTACCACTGTAGCGGACAGCCTTCCTGCATAATATTACTGTTGCCGACCTTTTCATTAACAGGCAAATTATGCAGCATTACTGCTAAGCCACCGTAGGGGCCGAGGGCAGGGGGACTTCGGTCAGGTGATGGCTAATCTCTTCTAATAATGCTGTTGTGGTCATCAATTTGCAGCAGCACGTGGAAGAAGAAGAATCTACTTTTGTGCAAAACCTTGATAAAAGGTTAATACTATGTCTGTATTTAGCTCCTACACATGGTCACACATCTAAAATTGTCTCACAGTATTATTTTTTTATCGGACCATAGTGTGAATAGTAACAAAATAATCAATAGCAGCTTCTCTCCAAAGCAGGAAATGTTGTGCTGAATATTTTGCATGTCACTAGCACTACTTAAGTAAATCATACTTTCGCTTAATTTTTCATTTTACAAGAGATTCTCTTTTGTTTCTCCTCTTCTTGGCTGTTCTTGTCAATCCTGACACACACCCAAACAAACACACACACAACACACACAAACACTCACCCACATAGCCTTTGCTTTAATTCCATAATTATTCATGTTTCTCTAGTTAGATTAATTTAATTTTGAGGTAACAGTGGGAGAACACAAGAAAAAAAATCATCAGTCATTCGTTCTCTCTCTTTTTTTCACACATGCACACAATGACATCCTGGCTTTTACACACACGTATGATCCATATGATTCTCACAGGTCTGTTCCACTCACAGGATTTGAGACTCAGAGTGATAAATGACCGTTTGAATGAGGTTGGACGTTCAGGATTAACACAGTCTGTTCAGTTTCACACTGTTGCCAAAAGAAAAACGCTTGCTTCTTCACTGAGTGCCATTCCCAGCCCTTAATCCAATCTTTATCACTGAAACAGGTGGGCCTCAGGTACTTCTGGGGCGACTTGAAACAGAGATTAATATTAATGAATTGATGTCTGTAATTAATGTTGGCATATCTAAATAAATGTGCTTCAACACACCACATCTAATGGATGCAGAAAGCAGGATGGACATATTCCTTGCTGAAGCTAAGACGAGATGTTGATTTATTTCTGTTTCTTAAGCTCACGTGTCTAAATTTACATACTGATTTCATGGATACCATATAAAAAAAGAATCCTCATGACACCTCGTTTTTGCATTTTACCCTTTCCCCTCTGTGTTTCCCAACAAAAATTCTGTATTGAATATATTAACTAACGATACATTATGCATTCAGCATTGCCTGAAGGTTAGTTGTAGAAAGAAGGGATCTTTTATGCTTTGCCTCATTTTCTTTTCCCTTTTGTTTCTAAGAGCAAAAAAAAGTTCTTTCTGTTGAACCAAGGTCAAACAAATTCCTACTGAACTGATTACTCACACACAGGCGAAAAAGGGCAGCAATTTAAGTTTGAACTGTAGTAGCTGCCCTTCAGACAAGTGTCTATTACACTTGCAGGTAAGAAGACATTTTTTAATACAGTGAGGCTATAAAGTAAGAATGAGTGATGAGTTTTAAACTTTCGGACAGTCATTAAATTAAAAAAAATCTAAAATTTTATGTGACTATGATCTTGTCTTAAAAAATATAGATTTTGAACTACTTTTTACCTGGGCCAGTAAAACTTGTGGCACATTTTTGTCCTCTCTTTTTTTCTTTTTTCTAATACTGGCCATTATCTCAGGAATGAGAGCTTAAAACTTGCTTTACTTTCACCTCAAGAAAAACATAACTGCAAAACTAAAGAAAATATATCATAGAGATGCAAAAGAGCAGTTTACTACACTTTAAAAAACAGTCTCTGACCTTAGATGCATGGACAGCACTTATAACTGAATCTTATAAAATGGTCACTTGTGAATACTAAGACAGCTGGGAAGCACAAAGTGCTGCTCTGCAAACCAATGAAATGCAGCATTCTGCCAAAAACCTGGCACCACCACTCTTTTACTTTCTTTGTGTTTATTTGTGTGCATTTATGAGGGTTGGGCTGATCTTACAAACTAAGTATTTTTATATATAAATATTTTATATAATTTGATTTATATATGTGCTAATTTGCCAGAGAAAGGAGACGGTTAGCTTAGCTTAGCAGTGATACTAAAAGCTTATTAACATATGTTTTCTTTGTTTAATTCATGCAAATTCCAGGAAAAGTATTAAGGTATTCCCTCTACAGGCTCGGCAAAACGACCTGTCTGAAATATCAATTTAATAGAGTTGAACACAATCAATCAAATAATGATCTGTCGATGATAATAAACTATAGGCTCTAGCAAATGTGCAACCAATATACTTTGCTTCTGAGAATGATCCACACAAACTTTGGAACATTTCAACAGTAACTTCACCCTTCACCCCAAAAGTATTGAAGCTAAGCACTTTCCATTCATTTACACAGGCACCTGGCCCCATATCTAATGTATTAGTTAGAAGCTTTGGCAGAGAGTCATTTTTGTCAATCAGGGTAAAAAAAAAAGCCTCATTAATCAAGTTAATCAAGTTCTCTGAGAAAGTTCAGTAGGCCCACAAATGTGTTGGTTGATGGAGCTTTCATCCCACAAACAACTGCTTTGCATATTACACAACAAAGGTATTATTAGAAAGTGCCACTGATGGAGTATTATTCCGAGTATGTGGGCAACACAGCTTAAACTATGACTGACAGTGTAAAACTAAAAATTTAACGGACCACAACTGCTTCAATTAATATCACAGAGGCTCCCCTAAACAAGGATTTCTTTAGATTGCAGCAACCAATTAATCTCCCCTCTGATCATGAAATGTCTTTTATTTTTTTGTCACTTCAAAGGAATAACTCTAATCTGTAACATGGGAATTTAATATTCTGAATGTCAACAACAAAAGGATTCAATGAAAGACTTTAATCCATGTTTTTCTCAGTTTGTAATTGCATGGCAAACATCAATCACTGGCATCTCTGTGTTTTCCACGATGAAACCGTGAAATGCTTCCCGAGGCTGCATCGTTCTATGTTTGTTTTCTTTGTGGATTTTTATTGATGTGAGATAAGTTAGAATGTCACCGCCATCGTGTCCCTCTCAACCTCTTTCTCCTCATTTTGTCCTCGGAGTGTTATTTCAACTTGTGCAAGATTTTTATTGACTACATCTGATTGGTTCTCAGTCACAATGAAGTTGCTGTGGAATTTATGCTTCATTTTAATTGCTTACTGTTTAGTCAATAAGTAAAGCAAAAACAAATGATCTCCTAACAATATGCAACATCTTTTGCAACCACTTTTGTGTTTAAGTGATTCAGTTAGCCAAAAAAGTATTTTTTCTGTAATATTAGAAATTAATATTATCCTTAGTGATACATGTGACTGTCATGTTATTATATTTTTCATATGTGTGGTGAAGACATTTGCTAAATACAAGCATATTCACACCATTATATAACACCTTAATTTGCCCTACAGCAAAGGTAACACATCGGTAGCCGTCTAAGCAATGAAAAGATTACAGTAAATAATGAGCTTTCATTTCTCCCATCAGTAGATCTGAATAACAACTCAATTTTAAAAGGGCATCAAAAAGATATTAAATGATCGACATGCCTTATCTCAAATAGACTGACCTTGCAGGGCCACATTTATCAGCTGTAGCACCGAGCTGGATAAAATCCCTGTTAACTCAGTGTGAGAGTGGAGGCTGAATTAGCTCAAGGTGAGGGCTTCCAGTTTGTCCTACCTGGCCCTGTTTTCAGCCACCCAATGGCTCAGAGAGCAATCACAGCTTCAGGACCTTATGGAGCAAAGCCTGTTGTGAAGAACAATGGCTTACTCCATCTTGGTTCTATCTGGCTGACATCTTGGGTCCTTGGGGAGTTTTAGCCCCTTGCCCGTTGTTCATTCTTCCAGTCATGCTGTGCAACTGTTATAAACTATGGAAACATGGAGGGAAAGAAAAAGAAAGGCTTTACCTGAGGCTACGGCTGCTGACTGGAGCCAACGGATAGAGCTTCATCTGACTTGTTAAATTAATCTCACTCACTCACTTGCACTCTGCACTGTATTACCACAGTGCCATTTGCTATAACCTGTACTTGAATTGATATATGATAGTGGCAGTACTCCACAGCAGCTAGTTCACCGTGCAGTTTTAGCTTTAATGAGAAAGAGGTCTTTCTACCTTTTCTCCTGAATAGGTATATTACCATCTATGGGCCATATGAATGCTTTTTACAATCTGATTAATTTTGAAATAACATATTGGTGAACTACAAACATATTTTGGTTTAATTTGTGTTTCATTCGAGTTTTTATGTTTCACTTTTTCTCTTCTACATTCCCTAAATAAAATGCACACTTTTAATCTAAATATTTCCACTGAGAATCTTCATTTCCTGGTTTCTACAAAATAAACTAGGTAGTAAATTGGTAACCAAAAGACACTGGAGCACAGAAAGCAAGCAAACGAATTTGGCAAAGCAGGGGACCTTGCTTGCCAGTTAGAGCACTTTTATTCATGTTAATGGGCAGGCAAACAGGTGCTCGAAAGCAGCTGTTAAGTAGCAGTTTCCACACAAGTCAGATGTGTGGCATGTCAGATGCTGGTGACTAAGAGTTCCATTAAACCACGAGGCAGGTTTTTGGATTGAAACAGGAATAGTGATGGCACCTGCTATTCTGGTAACAAATAACACAGGTGACGAAGATGAAGTGTAATGATCGTGGCTATACTTGCAAGACATGTTTTCTCATGTTTGAGTGAGTGCGTCTCTGTCCTGTGAAAGGCCAGTTAGCACTTGTTTTCAGCCTAGAAGATCCATGATTCTTGCAATTTTGAAAACCATTTTCTATTAAAGATGAACAGCATTTTTTTCTGTTTCAACTAGGAGAAGCAGTGAGGGAGAGAGGGACAGATGATTCAAGGTACATAAAGGAAGAAAAAACTGAGCTCTGTTCTTTACTTTCAAGTATTAACGAAATAGGTGACTTTAGTCTGAGTTATTTCTGGTTAGGTTTCTGTACTTTTATTCAAGTTTGACTTTCATGTTCTGATTTTTCTATACACAAATTTTTAAAAATTCAAATGAGATACATATCTTTGAACATTTTTCCCTGAGCCATCCAAAAACTACACATTCACACAAAGACTTTCACACCACAGGAGTGTGTGTGTTTGACAAAAGGCTTGAAATTTCAAGTTAAACTAATGCACCAATAATACTGTGTATCACAGGAAGCTTTTTCAACTCTTTGATTAAATCATGTTTTTTCTCAGATCAGACACCAGTAACAGGTTGCTGCAGTACTTTTTTCATGTGATGTATTTATTTTTTAAGCCCACTTCTTTACTGCTTTTTTAAAACAGGGCACCCTCCTCTGTTGTTGAATACGTGTCCTCATAAACATTTATGAGTGAACCCTTGAAACAGAGGTAGCTGAATACTACAGGATGATGTTGCCATTCTCATAGACAGCACTGACTTGCAATATTTAGTTACCCAAATCAGTAATAACACAAAAGTCATTAACTTAAACTTTCTCCAATAATGACTCAAAAAGCTGAACTGCAGGTGCATGAAACAAGAGCTGTATAACCCATCATTGTCTACCATAGGACATGAACTTATCACTCAAGTCTTATATTTCAGCATTCAGAAAACTGCACACATTCTGGTAGCTGCTAGTTTTTTGCTATATTTTCCATGTGAGAGCAGAGAATGATTGCAGCCTCTTTATTGTTTTATTTAAGTGGGGTTTTTTTTTGGATTTCTAAAGGAAAATTTCGTCATACAGCAGGATGAGTTTACGGTTAACAGGGAATGTTACACAGTCTATGAAAACAATTATATGTGGCCATTGCCAAAACCAAACCATAAAAAGGTTTGATTAAGTTCTCAATACAAGCGGATATTGTATAACTCATATCCCTCTTTCTTAGGCCATGAGCGTATTATGATATTCTCCTCAGTTATTATTAATTCACAGGCAGCGGTATATTGAAGGATTTTCTTCCCCGATGGTCTAAACACTGTTTCGGAGCTTCCTTCCAGGAATAAGAAAGTGAACTTTTAATACTGAATTCTTTTGTTTTTTGCCTACTCTTCAAACACCCTACAACCATAGCACATGATGAATATGTGTCACAGAGATTTATATGGCAGCATCAAAGTTGAGTAAATTGAGTCAGATGGGTTTATCATCCAATTCATCCCTTAATGGGTCGACCTTGTCAATGAAAACTACCTTAAATTGAGTTTACAGGCTCACATTCCCATCTGGCCAGTCCTGTCTGCTTTCTCTACATTAAAGTGCTACTGCTGATGCAGAACATTTACCGACTGCACATTTTGGAGGCCACAGCAAAGGTCTAAGCTCTTACCCAACAGCTGCAAATAAACTTCTCAGACAGGCAAAGGGCCTTTTTTTATCTACCATTATGGTATGGAAGCTTTTACCCAATGACTGACTATAGGCTGTGATGACACTAAAAAGCTGCTCTGCCATTTAATGTGCGTTTACAAGGGATTCTTTTTAAGCAAAAAACAGTGACTATGGACAGCAAAGACGTCATCCAGCTGCACCCTAAGGCCACCACTACGTGTTCAGTGTGCAGTACAAAGAAGAGGCAACCAGTGCGTCAGAGCTCAGAGTTTGTAATTAATAATTTAATTCAAATGCAAGAAACTCTAATTATTTACGATAGTGTGACTTGTTTAAATGGCATTTGAGTGACTGAAATTTTTTTTTGAAGCCTTGGGGCCCACAAGGGCTCTGCCCATTGGGATCCACACAGGTTCTACCCATCAGGGCCCGCAAGCGCTCTGCCTGCGCAGGCCCGTAAGGGTTCTGCCCACGCTTGTTTGGGCACAGGCTTTTACAGCTTTTTTTTTTTTCAGGGACATATTGCTTAATTGCGTTCTTAACAGAATTGTGATTATAGTCTGCAATGAAGATTTCTATAAAATAAATGATTCTTATCTGTAATTTAAGCAACTGATATTGTATTTTTAAAAAATGGCATAATGCAGTAACAAAAATACTGTTGTAATTCTTCTGAAAATCCAATCTGATCCTGAAAACAACTGCATGAGTTACCCCTTTCTTATCAAGGGGCAGTAAACAAGGGAAAGTATCATTTAAAACAGTACAAAACCATGCTGCATTCAGTGTAGTTTTAAAGAGTTCAACGGTCAGCAGGTAACATGGTGAGTTTGATTTGACAAGCCATCAGCAGAGAAAGAGAGCTGGGAATTTCCTCTGGGAAAGACTCTTGCATCATTGTGTGACTCTGCTTGATAAATATCAACTCGTGTCCTATCCAGTGATTCTCTTTCCTCTCTGGGGACACTCCACCCTGATGAGGTGCATCCAGGTAAAAGCTAGTATCCATTATTGATGTAATGAATAAAAGTAGAAGTTGTAGATAAGGAAAGGAAGCTCCTAGGTCAGCTATACAACTATACACTGTCAGTTCTGACAGTTTTCTAAATTTTTTAACACATCTGTTTCTTCTTTGCTGTTGTGTTTTCTTTTTCTTATTCACTTGTCCTCTTTCCACCGACCACCTCGGGCTGATTTTCAACTCCTCTCTCTCTCTCTTTCTCTCTTTCTCTCTCTCTCTCTCTTAGGAATGACTGCATTGCCTCCCTTGGGGATAAACACACTTGCAATTCACGTCCCTTTGGGCGCACAAACAAAGTGACCGGTCACACATCATGCTCACTGTAGATTTTACAGGAGATTTAGCGGCTCTGCCACAGTAATTCAAGCTGTGTTGTATTCACTTATGTTATCAGTGGTAATTTTCTTTTTAGTTTGCTGTGTGAAGTAAATATTTAAAGTTGGTTGGGACAACTAAATGGCTTCAGGCATTACCAGACAGTTGGTCTTTGCAGTGTTTGCCTGCCCCCTCTCCCCTGTGATCAGATGACTGGTTATAAAGTGACAATTATGTATATATATTTATCACTTGTCAATGAATGAATGATTGAATGAACAATATCTGTCATCACTGGACAGAAAGAGGCTGGCCATTTAAAAGATGGCCTCTGTTGGCTAGGTAGCTAACTTACCTCTGTATTGAAAACATATTTAACAGGTTTACAGTGGGCCGGTTGGTGCTCGTCCACTGATTGTCCTTGTTTCTGTGGTCTGCAAAGCTGCTGCTAGATAGATAAACTAGCTCAGCAGCTTATTATGAAGCATTTGCGTGTTGTGTGTTTGTATTTGATTAGCGTAATTGTGTGAGAATATGACTTTGGGACTTTCAAAAACAAACTCATAAATAGAGTATTCAAGGAGCTTCTGACTGGACAGAGTGAAAAAACTCCTCCTCTGGAAAAAGTAGTACCATGTGTCACTCTGCAGTTGTGCAGACGGGACAGAATGTGGAGATTGTACTTTTTTTTCTAATTACTTTTAATTAGTGCATTGACTTGTTTTAAAAAACTGCAATACATTTTACACTTAAAAAATTGTAAGCAGAATAAATAAAATTTTAAAATCTATTGAAAAAGACAGATTAAAATAGATAAAAATTATGAGGGATAAAAATGGTTTTTTCAGGATTCCTCAGTTATGCAAAAAAAGGCCTCATTTGATCACCATCTTATCTTCTTACACTATTCATTTTTTGCACACACATCTGTCAGGAGAATCACTGGAACTAAAAGGTAATAATACCTTTGGTTTTTTTTCTTTAGTGTTAAACACAAGAACAGAAGTTACGAATGGGAGGCAACCCTTAATGCCAAAATCTTTAATGACTGCTCTTAACAACTTTAAGTTTTGTTTTCTAATTAAAGTGGTTGTTGGGTACACAAACTGCAGCCCACAGGTGTTCAATACCATTTGAGTAGAGACCTAAATCCTCGATGAGCCTAATAGACTGAAAACCTCTTTAGCAGCTGCTATTGAAATTAGGGCACAGCTCAGGTGTCCTGGCTGTAATTTACTGAAGCAGGGGTGTGTCGGTGGTAACAAATGGCAAGGGGATGATGGGTTAATGTGTGAGGCATACCTTCTGGACCGCTCAGGGTTATAAAGTGGCTGACTGGAGCCCATTCTAAAAAAAATATATAGCCTGCTGCTATTAGTTACTCCTTTTTGGCCCAGTTCTGAAACTCCTGAGTCAGGAAGAAAAGGGAAGATGAGCGGAAGCAGCAAAAACAGATGAGGAAAAAAGAAAGTCTCAAAAGAGCTGGATGGATTTTGTATGTACCACAGCTGTTTTGGGGCCTAAAATTGCTCCAGAAATAGCATCATTGAAAAAAATGTCACACAGTGGTCTTCGACTGCGAGCATGTTGATAAAGTTTACTTTGCTGACCATTTTTTACAAATATATTCTAGGATAAGGTAAATAAGACGAGGTGAACTTTAGGCTATTCTCTGCATAAGTTACACAGCTGTCTCATATTTCAGATTGGCAACACATCCACCTGTCAGAGTCAGTACCATTCAAGCGGGCAAGGGCCGATCAATTCCTGTTAACCTCACTGAAAAAGAAGTTAAATGAAAGAGTTAATCATGTACCCCACGGTCCCACGTTTTAGCTCTATGTATTTACATGTCATTCCATAATCATGTCAAAAATCCTGTTATTAATAAGTAATGACTTTGCACTAATGAGGGTTCAATTTGTCTGTTGATCTGCACACAGCTGTTTGGGTTAATTACTGTTCGATGTAACTGTTTTTGCATGTAAATTACTACGTGATTTAATTCAGTTCAGTACATTTTTTTTAAACAATTCATTTACATTTACAGGACCTAAGAGCACTTTTGTGTGGATGTATTATGCTCCTGTGTGACTTTCCATTGTTCACCATCACTGAGACCTTAATGATGATTGGAATGAGTTATGTATTCAGGATTTGCTCAGTAGCCAAGAACAGTGTTTACTGCAAAAACTGTAGGAGGGGAGGAAAAGCAAACAAACACAGACAACACACACAAATTGACACACACTCATTAATGCACATGCCTCAATAAGGGAATCTAATCCCCACAGGTACATGTGTTTGATTACACAAACAACACATACTCCTACAGACGCATATGCATGTGAACAAAAAATAGAACATTTCACATAAACTTGTATTGGGCACAAACACAACAAAGAGGCATGTGCACAGCAGGGTGTTCTCATTTGCTTTTGCTAATGAACATTAATTAAATATTGCCTATTAATAAATAAACAGAAACAAAGCAATCAGGTTTCAGCCTTTTTTGCACTTTAATGAAAAATTACAGCTTAGTGCCAAACTATTAAGGACAAATAAACATTTGCAACATTTAAACAAGCATTTAAAGTCTGCCGTGACAGAGGCACCATCTGAATAGAGAGTCTTCACATTCTGCATTGTTTCAAGATATTCATAAAATAAGGTCCTGTTAAGCTCTGGTCAAACTGAGAACCTGAATTTGTAGGCCTAATGTTTAGGCTGTCATTTAAAGCAGCACTCAGCCGATTTCATACATGCAGTTCCGTGTTTTTGTCACTGAGCTCACTCTGTAAAAGCAGTTGTGTAATTTTTTTGAGACTTTAAGGAGACCTCTCCTTTACTGTCTGAAAAAAAGCCTGATGATGTCATGAGTTAATTTATGACTGAACAAATACTGAAAAACTGAAGATGTTGAGCGTGAAAGAACTTATAAGTAAGGTTGGTCTTTTTTTATAAGAGTAGGAACAGAATACAATGGGCCTAATTCAGTGTATCTCAGTCTCTACTGTTTTGTATTTGTCTTTCGGGAGTCACATAGATTTACCGCAGTGCAGTTCGAAATCACAGGAGCACTCCTTTATTCACTTCTCTGATCACAAAATGGGACAAATCTGTCTAATTTATCTTCACAGGTGGTGCTTAATGAATCAGATCATATATTTGTTATGAAAATTAGTCAAGGCAAAATATCACAGTGCCAGTTAAAAAAGGAAAAATGTTGGGACAAGTAAAGAAAAATTTGTGATAAATGGTCCCAACCCCAGCAGGAGAATTCAAACACCACTTGAATTTAGTGTCATAATCTGTGGGTAAACACACCATTCACCCAAAAATAGCCGCCTCCTCTGCTAACCAATTTCCTCAGGGTAAACTTAGAGCAATCAGTGTTTAATCACTCCTTTAAGGACTGCATCCTTGCCTGGTCATTGTGACCTATTTTTATTTTAAATGTGTCTTCTTAAGTAAAGCATTCAACATTTACTGTCAGGATGGTTCTGAGAAGCGGTGAGGAATATTGAATCACTAATAGCCCCTATAATCATTTTTACTTTGGAAATAATGTAACAAAAATCTATGCGTGGGCTTGTTTATGTTGAAAATGTAGAAAATGTAGAAACATGCTGTGAGGCTATTCTTTGTGATGTTTTAGGAAAGTCTTCATTATGAATTCTGTCAACCAAAAGACTATGTTAAGACACTGATTTGAATAGAAGAGACCTTTTATCCATTTAAATTTTGAGTCGTGTATCCTTTGATTAAACTGAAACGTTGTAAAGCCCACATTGTGAACATTTGTAAATCATTTTTTAGATGTAAGAGATGGTGGGTGACATTCTTTGGTGATGTGAACATGTTTGTGGTGAATTGAAGCTGCATTTATATTCATGTCAGGATTCAAAGTAGATGAGAGCAGGGTGAGAGCTGAGCCTTGAAGATTGGATTCTGAAAATACAGGAAACAAACAAATCTACATTGCTGAAGGACTGAGCACAAGTCCTCATGTGTTGTTACAGAAATGCATGTGAGGTTGATCTCAAATGCATACACTTTTGCTACATTCACACCGCAAGCCTTTGTGCTCAACTATAATTTAGTGCTCTGATTTGATTTTTTTGTTTACTCACTTTATTATTTAAATGTGGCTCATTTCAGACCCCAGTGTGAATCGGTCAAACTACAGTTATCAGTGCAGCTTCTTAAGACATAACAAGACACTCAGTTCAGCATGTAAGTCCTGTTTCTTGAGTCATAACTTAATGCCTGAAAAAATGGACCATGCATAAAAGTGAACTTACATCAGATCTTAAAAGATCAGTTTCCACTTGGTTTGTGATGATCATGCTGTTATTCAAAAAAACAGATCTGATTAACAGTAAAAAAAAAAAAAAAAATTTGACCACTTGCTTGCAGTGTGAACACAGCCTTAGATTTTTCCTCCTCGCATGCAAAATAGCACCAAACAGCAGATAAACACAGTGTAATTTAGTGGGAGTGCAAAATGGGTTTTGATTACAGGCCTGTGGAAGAATGGCTGACCCTCTTATTCAGCCTAGAGAAGATGCAGTTCATCCACACTGTTCCTCTGGCCCTTTACAGAGTAATGAGAGCCTCACTGTCTGAACCAGTGGACCTTCACTCCCTGCACTGCTACCTTCTCACAATATGAAGTATAGCTGGCACAAAGGTTTTAAAATGAGGTCTGGAAGTCCCAGGGGGCCTGTATGTCATTCCAGGATTCTGCCAACTGGCAGAGGAGTACTTAACACTAGACTATCATTTTCCTCATTACAACCAAGAGAAGAATGATTATTATAGACATAGGCCACACCACTGCATGCAGAATAGACAACTATGCAATTATCCCTTAAATCACACCAGACATTATTCTCGGCACATGTGAAAGTGGCTATTGTTGATTTTACATGTGTTCTGTGGTAAATGATCAACATAGAGCTAGCTTGTGGAGTGTTTTTAGCCCTGGTGGTGCAATGCAAGAATAGAATAGAATAGAGTAGAATAGAATGCCTTTATTGTCACTATACACATGTACAATGAGATTAAGAGCATCTCCATCAGTGCAAACCTATAC
>JAPZDV010000015.1:9446665-9456868 GCA_029814665.1 Acanthurus lineatus
TAGAATAGAATGCCTTTATTGTCACTATACACATGTACAATGAGATTAAGAGCATCTCCATCAGTGCAAACCTATACATAGAATAGAAAGACACGAAAAAAGATAATAAATAATATAAAATAGGTTATATATACAGTATATAACAAGTTTCCACTTAAACTGTATGTACCAACAGGTGTCTACTAACAGTTGCATGTGCACAATGGTGATGATATACACATCACTGCCAACTGTAAAATAGTATTCCACAAATCAATGCTTGGTGCCACTAATGTACCAAGAAGTGTTGCAATGCGCCACCCAAAGGTGGGAAGGGAAAATAAACAGTGAGATGAGAGACAACAAAGATCTCTGCAGCATTGGTGAAATAAAAATATTGATTAGAGCAGCTTTACTTAATGCATATGAAACCCTGTAGAATGGAAGAAACAGACTTGTGCCCCTTTTGGAACCAATCACCTGCCACCACCTGTTGACTAAGCAAGCAAAAAAAAAAAAAACACACACACACACACACTAAATAAATGGATAATTCCTAATGACAAGAGAACCAGTTAACCACAAAATGCAAAAGCCTTCCCTTCAAAGTAATTGTTTCCCCTGGTACTCTCACTTTCATTCCTTGGTTCTCTTGTGACTCCTCTCTCTGTTTCTATCTCTTGCTGAAGCACAGATACTCAGGCGGTCAGGATGACAGATGAGAGGAATGCCCGAGTTGTCAGAAGCTATTCTCTACACATTTCTGTCAGCTAACCAGTCTTCAAAGGCAGGGAGACAGAGAAAGATAAAACTGGGAGAACTGGGTAAAATGACAAAGATGGAGAGAGTATGAAAATGAGGGAGGGGGAGGGAGAGTGCAAAGACAACATGATAATGAAGTAGGTAAAACATGGAGGCGAGAAAACAGGAGACAGGGAAGAGAAGCCCAGGCCAAAACAATGAGGGGATGGAATTGAAACATCATGGTTTTGTGAAAAAAAAGATTAAAAAAAAGATTTTGCAACTCAGTTTAGTACAAAACATTGAAGACATCAGAGTTTAAAAAAATATCACAGGAAAGAAGAGCAAACAGAGTTAGAGAAACACACCATCAGGTCAGTGCATTAAAAAGAAGAAAAACTCAGAGAGGTAATATGCCTTTAAAGTGCCACGCTCAGCAGTCCTCCACTTTCGGTTTGTTTGTGTTGATAAAGCAGTGCCATGTTCCTCAGTGAAGCTCATGTTCCTGCTGCTCTTTGAATTTGTTTTAGTTACCAAAAACATGCTGAAACCATTTCTCATCAGTAACTGGGCACCAAACATTAAAACGAGGTTTTATAAAACACAAAACGAGTCGCACTATCTACAAAAAGACAGCCCGAAACATTAGAAAACGCTACATCAGCTGTCTGATATACAAATTTCTGCCTATAAGCAGTGTAAACATTAATTAGAAATATAAATTACACGCTGTTAACACTGTGGAAGATTAAAAACACAGTGGGAGCCGATATTCCTAGAAAGTATAAACTCATCCTCCACTTGCAGTTGATTAGCACAGCTCCCTTTTTATCACCCATCACATTGCTTCATTCTGCTGCTCCTCGAGGAGGCCTCAGCCAAGATCTACAGACTGAAACTATATTTCATCACCATATGGAATTGGGTATATAATAAAAAGCTGCTGTGTCTCTGTGCTGATAATCATCGGTTATCATAGAGCTTATTAAACATATGGCAGCGCTATACAATGTCATTAGTTTTCTGCCACTTATGAACTGTGAAGTTGACTCAAACTGTAGGTGTTTTTAAGTTATTACACGTGAGATCTTTTACTAAACTGAGCTGAAAACAGCAAAAATTATTGCTTTTTTTTTTTACAGAGAATCAGATGAGAAGACTAATATCAGCCATATATGTGCATGTGTGTCAGTTTATTAGTCCACTACTGCCATGAACTACAATGTGACAATATTTCTGCATCTGCTGCACTGATTTTGACCTTTCTTTTTAACCATTTGCATTCGAGTCTGCCAACATTATAAAAGTGCAAATGGCTGTAATACTTTCAAAACCTCACTTCTAGTGCTGCTAATGTACAGTTGATTCCTGAGGACAGTGTTAGAGAAAAGGCCATATGGTTCATTAAAATCAAAAGGGGTTTTCATCTCTGAAGCCCGAATGTGCTCAGCAAATGTAATGCTGATTACTATATTTTCCTCCGAATGAAAGTGATGGATTGACTACTGATTTACTGACTAACCAGGATTTTTCCAGGCTCCACTACTAGAAGGGCAAACAGATGGTCATCCAGAATGACCTGTACATTATAGGGTACAAAACCTTAGAGGCTCTTGTCAACGCTTTAGGTGCAAAATAGTTTTCACCTGTCAAGACAATGAATTTGCCATAAAGTATGAGGCTGGGACACAAAAATCTTTATCGTGTTTCAACTCCTTTGCACAGTTTCAATGAGTTATCAAGTTATATTCAAGTGTGGTGAGGAGAACAGCTCCTGTCTCGCAGTAACAGCACGGTCTGCTAAGCTTTGCCCTCTCTCTCTGTTGCTATAACACACACCTCTGTGGCCTTGTGCTGCCAGGCAAGCTCCGTTGAGACCACAACAGAATACTGTAATGAATTTAAAAAACCGCCAAAAACTTCTCTGTCTCTCTCTCTCTCGGCCTTAGGACTCAATTTCCCTCGGCAGCATATTGAGTTGGAATCAGATAACTGCCAGAAAGTGTGGAAAATCTAATGCATATCAAGTGAAGAGACATGCTGACACTCCCCAATGACAGAAACACTGTGCTCTGTACTCACAAAATACAAACCCAGCATAAAGCCAAGCAGAGTGGAGTGCAAAGCGGGGGAGGTGAGAAGAAATAGGGGAGCCATAAGTTGGAAGGAGATGAGGGAGTGCCCTTTTTTTTTTCAGTAGATGGTAGCCAAGATGGGTTTTGGAGTTCATGCATGACATGTGTAGCAATTTATTTTTTTAGGGGTCAGGACCCATGGGAGAGAGGCTCATGTGTGGCTTACTGTGACGTGACACACAAGGAGTGGAAAGGCTCGACAAACAAACACATAATCCCACTGAACCTGTAGCATCGGTGCTCCGTGGCATTAACTGGTGGTTCCTACAGTTTAACTAGTAACTCTGATGCGTTTACATTTGTTGGAATTTTTATTAAACATATTTTAATCCTATTAGCATGATTTAAAGTAGCTTTTGTAATTTAAATTGACAAAAGATCATAAATATATGTTATTGTGTAAAGGGCTCTGCATATCAAGCCTTAAGAGAAATATAACCAGACTGCAGTGTGCCCCAACATACATATTAACTTTTTTCGTTTTGGTTTGCTCTCATCATTTTTCACACAAAGTTAGCAGCAAGCTAGTGAACATAGTGGAGAATTTAGCAGCCAGGGAGTCACATCTTACCCGTAGGAGTTTGCTGGAGCTAGAAGGTTGGTAAATATTTAACAGACATTCACCGTATTGCCAGAAGCACAACTCCAAATGAATGCTAATGTTGATCCATGAGCGTTGGATTTGTAAATAAGCAGCTACTTGTCATATCTACTTTATGTGGAGGTATTATTCTACTGCCCTCGAGTTGCCAAAAAGTGTATTTAATGCCCATGTAATGATAATCCAGACAGTGCTGCAGATAGGTTAGCAGAATTTTGATTCATATCAAGCACCGCCAGTGTAGAACTTGCATGTTTTTTATGTATGTTTTCTGTCAATGCTCTAGTATCTCCTCACAGATATAACGCTAAGTTTAAATGGAAATTCTGAAGGCTAGTGTGAATGTGTGAGCATTATCCCACTGACAAACTGGTGGTCTCTCTGTGGTTTCCCCCCCTAAGGACCCTTCGACGAGTAAGCTAGTATCAGGAAAAGGAGTGATAAATTTATCGATGGCAGAATTTACTCATTTTTAGCTCTTATTTCTGTTTTTAAATAAATGCTTATGACATTTATGACTTTCACCACACTTTGCTTGCTTTGCCTTATTAGCATGGAACTTAATTAAACTTCAGCAAACTTCACCTGACTGATTTTGTATCCATTAAATGAATTTTAACTTGCTGTGTGAGATTACTTGTTCAGTACTCGGGGGGTCGAAGCAAAACCATGTAAGCTATGGTGATAGGTACAGAAAGGTTTCTGCCAAAGGATGCTGAGGTGTATTTTGAATTTCAGGTTTTAAAGGATACTGCTCAGCTGGGATTCTGAATGTGACACATGTAGTTAAGAAAAAGAAATAAACAGGAAAATACATAAGCAAGAGATTTGTGCAAATAGTGTGTGTGTGACAGAGAGAGAGGCTGAAACTCCCCAGTACTTCCTACTTGTCAATTAGTTTTAATGGGTGTGCTTATGTCTCTTGCTTATCACACACTGACACACAGTACCCCGAGGAACACAGCTTCTTCTGATTTTAGACTAATAGTATTCCAATGGGGCGATTTGTTCCATTTTTCACAAAACTGCCTCATATTCACATAAAAGCACTCATGAACATTGAGCACATTGTTGCAGCTTAAGGAAGGGAGCTATTACTTGTTCATACTGCATCCACTTGCTTGACTTGCAGGGAAGTTCAGGGGTGACAGTTTGTCTAACTTGTTTATCATTGCTTATGAATATGTGTGTGTGTTCTGCTGACACCACATGGCTGTATTTAATTTAGATTATCATTTAATTTCTTATTAATTAAGATCATTCTCAGTGCCTTTGTATTGTGTGCATTTATATACTAATGTACATATACATACTGTATTAGTGGTGTTGAAATAACAGTTATTGATAACTGTGAGGTGAAACACATTAGGATGGGGTGTGTAATCACAAAAAGAGGGACACTTGACAGAATTTGGGTAAATGAAAGAGACAAGACTACACATACTGTCACATTCAAGCTTTTCAACTTCGTTTTAAGGCCCAAAAAGTGTTCAAATAAATTGTATCATCTATACTATCAGGAGGCTTTAACAGTTTACTTCCACATTGAAAACCTTAAGTTCAACATCTTATGTGCAACTAAAATAAACAAACAAACAAAAAAACAATATTTACTCCACCACAAGAAATGTCTAGAGACGCAGATTTCCTTCTCCTCATTTCTGTTGACTGCAACTTGTAATGTGATTCTAGTGAATTATGTTCCAAATCCCTCTTACAAAATGTCAACAAAGTCTGTAAGGACATATTTGATGCTAAACCCCCAAAGTAGTTAAAGCTCTGTAATAAATAAATAAACGCTGCGCAGTTGTTTGTACGAGCAAAAAGAAGGATGTTTCCAGTAAACTAAACAATTCTGGGAGCAGAAATTGCATTCTGGAGGTTTTATATGTCTCAGACATTTTAGCTGACACTCTCGGAATGACTTTGCATCTTTGTTTTTATAGGGGTATGTTGATGTCAAAATACATTTAACTTTTTACCTGTTTATTCTTCCCGTGCAGCCTCTGCAGTCCAAAAGCATCAGGCCTGTTTTTGCTGATGTGAAATTTTATTGTGTGTTGATGCGCAAACCTTGTCGTTTGGACTGCAGAGTATTTGTTTCGGGAAAAATGTACTGGGATGGAAGACTACCTGTGAAGATTATGAAACAACTTCTTTTTTAGTTCGAGAGAAAAAGTAAAACTTGTTTTAGCCTCAAGGTCAATGGGATAAGAAAAACCAGACAGGAGTAATAAAATGTGTGTTTGTTTGTATGTGTGTGTGTGCGTGTGTGGGTGTTAATGTAGGTGGGTGCCCTCCTTGCATACCTGTGTGGCTGCATTTAAACTGTATGTTTTACCATAGCTTGTAGAAAATATATAGTAAAAGCCAGTGCCAAGTGGTGTTCAGGGCAGAGGGAATGACTGCTCTGAGTCAGTGATGTTTGCGTGATGGTGTGTGAAATCCAGCCGGCTCTCTGCTGCCTCTATCACCCCTCAGAATCGCAGAGTTATAGCTGCAGTTTCCCAGACGGACTGTTTGCTTGTGATTCTTAACTATGTGGAAAGAGTTGTCAGTCAGATTGAGAACCTCTCTCTCCTCTATATGGATTCAGTTCCAGTCATGCGCAAGGTGTAAAATGCACACGCTCAAGCAGGCATCTATTCCGCCGCACACACATAAACACGGACAATTTCTCTTCCTCCCCATTGCCATATCTTTCCCTTCCTGCTCCAGCACTTTTTTTTTCTTACTCTCTCCCATTTCTGTGCCTTTCACCTCCTCTCTCATGCTGGCTGTGGAGCAAAGAGTGGAGTGTTGGAAGTAGAGGCATATAAGTGACAGAGTGACATGTGATAATGACTTACAACGAGATAAAAAGGCTTTCACAACCAAGCTTTGGCAGACCGGATGGGAGGAGGAAGAAGAGGAGGAGAGATGTTTCTACATCCATGCTCTTCTCGTTACCTGCTGCCAGTATTTTGGCAGCGGCACAGCTCCATCTCTCCATTTGTGTCACGACCTGAGAGAAGGGAGGCAGTGTTTCCACCTCTCTTCTTGTTCTTGTACTATCTTTTCAATCAAGTCCCTCCCCCCCACCTTTTTTGTTCACTTCCTTCCTGTCTTTCTTCCTGCTTTCTCATCTAGTTCTCCTTTCACTGATCCTCCAACGCTGTGTCCTCGCCTTTTTGTCAAACCATTTTTCCTTCAAATAGATCCTGCAAATAGAAAAAGCCTTGATAAGGAAAAGAAGTTACAGCCGTGTTAAATTGTGATGTTATAAAAACATGAAAAGATGTAATATTCAACCTTGCCTGTTTAAAATCCCTATATTCATGTTTTAAATTAACTTTTTTTGTTTTACTTTGCACTTTTAAAAATATAAAGCCAGTCTTTTTTGGCCATTCTCTTATTTAAATTATCATCTGAGGAATAAATTTAGTTCTATGCAGGTTATGTATTTCTGTTGGCATCAACGGCTCTGAGTTATTACAGCTGAATTGGCAATAATGGGACTTTGCTGCAGGTACAGTCAAGTTAGCACTATCTCTGTTTTTGCAGATGGTATTGGCTTTCTGACAATGATAAGTGACCTGGGAGGAGTGTTTGAAGTCTAGTCAAATGGATCAGATGGTGAGCTATAGCTGCCTTGTCATTGTCGAGCGTATTTGGTATTTAAGTCGCAAATTTTGCTCATTCTGTATGAGGATATAAAGGTGTGTTTCAAAGCTTTACCTTTTCCATCTCTCAGTGTATAATACCTCAGCTGCTCTCATTCACTAGATCATGAGCATATGAGGAGGGAAGAAATCAAGGAAATTAAAATTATGGATGTGCAAATGAGACATTCAATACTCAAGAGTTTTAGTAGAGGAAAACAACAGACTGCTTTAGATTCCTTACACAATTGTGCAAAAAATGTACACACAATGCAGTGTGAGTGAAGGAAGAAATGGTGTGCAGGCTGGAAAAGTCCCCTTGTGGCTAGAGGCCAAAGTTATTCCCAAAGGAGTTAAAGACAGTTCTGCTAGAATTACACCAGACCAGGGCCCCTCAACATCTCAAGTACCAAGGCCAAACTCTTTATCATTTTAAATTACACAATGCCCACCATGAGCAAAAGGACAAACTCTCTTTAAAAAGCAGGAACCTTGAAGAACCAGGCATGAATATTGTTTTTTAGAAAGTATGTGCTTACAATTTTATGGCAGCGGTTTGGGAAGGTCCTTTCCTGTTTCAACCATTTTAGAATCAAGAGTTTTGTGGAAATACTTGACTTGCCTGCACAAAGCCCCGAAAATCAGCCTCGTCCAACACCTAAAGGGAGAATATGAATAGCAATTGTAGTGCCAAAGCTCACTAATGTCCTTGTGGATGACTGGGAAGGCCAGCCACCATAAATGAAAAATGTTGGCATTGTCTATTTCTGCAAACTGGGGAAACACACATTTCATATGGTTCATAGGTGTCATATCATCTCTTTGTTGACAGACATAGTAACACAGAAGACACAAAACAAAGTACAGACAAGCTGGTGAAAGAACCCCCCCCCCCAGCCCAAACACACAGACACACACACACAGAACAGGGCAACAAACTATTGTTATGTAACTTTGTTTGTGTGATAGACAGACCACCATCCCAATTCCACATGATCAAACAGCTTTCACTTAACACATTCTGTCACGTTGTTCATCAGTTACTCGTTTAGTATAATTCAAGGGCTGCTTTGTTTTACCAAGTTGAATTTGATGATGGCAAACTCTCCTGAGGTCGCTCACCGCCTCTCTTTTCCCTCCGCCTCTTCCTGACTGAGTCATCAGCCGCTAAACTAAAAGCAACCTCAGCAAGTCAGGAGAAGACTTTATTTGTCACAAACGGTCACAGTGGGGAGCTGCATCTGATGAAAAAAGGTGGAATGAATCAGAAAAATCCCTCCCTCCTACTCTTTTTTTTGGAGATCTAGCAGAAAAATGCATTTGCACAGAAGCTCACTCACACAGCTCTACAAAAGCATAAGTGTTTTTAAGACCTAAATACAGAAGTAGATTTGATTATTGCAAACAGATGTAAACAGCTTCAATGAATATGAGGGGAAAAAAACAGCCTCCATACTGTACTGAGCCCCACATTATATAAAAATAATAAATACTAAAACCTTAGGAAAACACTAAACACTAAAAGTGTTTTTTTATCTATCACTGTAATCACACCCAGATGGATGAAAACACAGAGTAAAGCATCCCTCTAAGTTGTAAAGCAAAGTCTACCATACATTACGCATGGAAGAGATAAGCATGAGAGTAAAAACTGCTGTTTGCATCATCTGGATGTACATCATAAACTGAAGTGTATCTCTGCAAAGGTGTGTGCTTGTGTGTGTGTTAGAGAAACAGAGACCAATGCAACTGGTCTCTACATCAATGCAGGGATGATGAGCTTGAATGTATTTAAAATAATATCTAATTCCATGTGTGTGTCTTAAGGCTTGGATTTTGTTGGACAGAAAAAAATATGCCAAAGTTTGTCTCAAAATACCTGAAAATCTTCAGTTTGTGTATTTGAAATACCTAAATTACATTACTTAATTTGTCATGTTATCCTCAATTAAGACTAATTTTATTCCCAGGTATAAACTGTGGAAAATACTGCACAACAATGAGCCTAATCACAGTCTTTAACTAACTGTTAGTGACTAAAGCATCATGTCCTTCTAGATCCAGCAACAACATATTACAAACTGCCATTTTCAGTGTTGCTCAGTAGCTTCAGTTAAGAAGCTGCTTTGAAGTTTAATTACATCAGAGTAAGTGATGAATCGCTTATGAAATTACTTTTTTGTTGTTGGTGCTCACCTGCATGAATTATATTTCTGTTTACCTGGTATAAGCATTTGTTTTTAGTGAATGTGCACATTTATTTATTTAATTTTTTTCAGTACAGCTTGCCTGTGAGATGTAGAGGCGCAATTTATGCAAGCCAAATTTCAAATAAACTTATCTAGCAAAGCAAGACACATTCTGACTTAATAACAGCCATCAGTCTTCAGAGTGTAAACAGCAAACTCTCATTACATCTGTGTGTACTGTGTGCGTGTGTGTGTGTGTGAGTAAGTGTGAAGCTGTGTGCGGTCTGTGAGGCATGAGTTTATAAGTATGTTTGTGTGTGGTGTGCCTTTATGTGTGTGTCTGTGTTTGTGAGAGAGAGAGAGACAGGGTGAGAGATTGTGTCTTAAATGGGGTCTAAGCAGCAAAGCTGTGGGAACACTATTGTAATTGTTCTGATTTTTGTTTTTTCTTTCTCTGCTAAAAGTATCTGTGAAGCAAAAACCGTAAGGTGCAGAAACACAAGAGTTTTGTTTTTTGTTCTCACTACTCAGAGACATAAAATCACTCTTACTGACCTTCATATTACTTTATTGCAATTATCTCAAAATTGGCTGGGCCTAGAAATAAAATTCTTTCAGCTTTTGAAACTCAGTTTTAATTTACACTTTTGTTGCATTGGTTATTTGTACTAAAATTTTTTATTCTTTGTGCCAAAAAAAAAGAGCATGGACATGACATGGACAAAGTTTGTGGTAATTGTGAGGTTTTCTGAAATTGTTTTTCACTTTTTTACCCTCCTTAAAAGTGATGCTCTGTTTAAAAGTGATGCTCTAGTACAACCTTGTGGCCAAACTAAGACTTACTTCGAAGGACGCAAATATTCAGAACTTTCGATCAGCACTGTCACTGCTCCTTAAGGTATGGTATTTATTTACTT
>JAPZDV010000015.1:9456968-9486725 GCA_029814665.1 Acanthurus lineatus
GGAAATGAAAGGAGCAGCCCCCCCACCCACCCACAAGTCATCACGGACACAAAGAAAACTTCTGTAAAGCAATAAGCAGGTCTTGAGCCCCTCCCTCCAGTAGAAGAGGTCCTTTCTTCATGTGTGTTAAAGACTCAGTGTTGTGTCGCTTAATGTGTGTGTGTGAGTTATTTTACAACGTTTCACTACTCTTTTCTTCCTCTTACTCCTCTACACTCTGTTTTATGTTATTAAAAATTTATAGAGGCCAAATGCATTACTATCATACTGCTGTGTATTTGTTAAAATAGATCCAAACTGTCAGGTGTCATGAATAAGTCATAGAAGTGGTAAAGACACAGACTTTAAACTCTCTTAGAGGCATTTATTTACATATTTATTTATTTATTATTCTGTGTGCCTATGAGAAAAAAATTTCTGCCCAGAATTTTGAAACACATGCTAGATGTACGATAAAACTGAATGATTAAATGATTCCAAATGATAAAATATAAAGAAATGAGAGTGCTGTTATAAAAGTCACATCAGTGCTAGAGGCTGTGAAGATTTACTTCCAGTGAATTTATAGTGACACTGTGTCTAAATCTACTTCTAAGATCAGTTTGCAAGTTAGTTAAGCTTTATTTTTTTCAAAACATTTATTTGGAATTTGGAATGCACACACAGCATTGCAACAAGACACTTCACACTTAGCATTTATTACACATTATGGTACATTTAGGTGTGTGTGGATGTGCCTTTTGTAATATTTACAAATACCTTGTGAGACCAAAAACCTCAGAAGTGGTGCCTGTTGCAGCTGCTGCAAACTGCATTAAAATTAAATAATCTGTTGATACTATTGGACCTTTCTGTTATCTTCTCAGGCCCTTGTTAATTTGCAAGGGTAAGCAGTAAAAGTCACTAGAAGAGCTTAATTTGGTTTTAAACACTTGTTGATGTGCTTGACTCTGCAGGTGCTTGTATGTTTGACCACTTGTTGTCAAATTTTCACAGGATTGTGAGCCACAAACACAGAGTCATGTCTCCCAGTAGTGTTATCCACTGAACCATTTCTTGTGCGGGGGGCCTCTGAGCATGCACTGACACAGAACTTTGAGATGCGTCTCTAATCTGAGTCTTGTAAACATTTCACATCAGATCACGACTGTGACAATATCTCGCAATAAGCCAGTGCAGCTCGGTCAACAGAGCTTAATTGAAAACATGAGAAAGCATGTTATAATCTGAGCGAACAAGAGAGATGCCCCCAACCCCTCTCACACCGCCTTCTGCTTGTAATGCATAACATCTTGAAGCTGAATACACGAGTTTTGTTTATTTTCACTTGGCTTGTTTGTCTGGTTTAAGCGTGGAGAATTCTATCTGCAACAAATTTGGAACATTCTGCAGAGTAATGATGCCTGAAATGGCTGACAGTGCGCTGTAGTCGCTCAGTGTTGCCCGTGTGTGTGTGCCCTCAGAGCGCGAGTCTGACTGATATTCTCTGACAAATGGAACTTGCATTCGATAAGACAGTTTCCCACCTCTGGGTGACCTAAAGACAATTTCCTTTTTCTGCTCCCAAAGCTTCCCTCTCTAATTCTGTAAATTTCTCTGTCACCTTTTTCCATCCTTCTCCAAAGTGAAGTAAGAGGAGCTCAGTGTTATCACAGTTATACTGCTTCCAACCTGAGTTTTTATATGAAAGAGAAGTCATATAAGATGAGCTTAAAAGAGAAAAATGTATCTCTCTGCTTTTACTAATTTTGTTAATTTATTTTTTGCTATTGCAGGATTGGAGTTGGTACTGGGTGCTTTATACATATATGTGTCTAAAAATTGAGTATTGTCTTTATTTAATCAACATTTACTCCAAAGAGAGAACCACCGGAGGCCTCGTGCATTACTTTGTTATGTGTTGTGCATTAGTTATATTTGCGTTGGTGTGTTGGCACAAACATTGCTTAAATACAGATGGCAGACTGTAGAAAATTAGTTTAATCAATCTTAGATCTCGGTATGCAAGGATGAGAAACTCCAGGCTTCCCACTGCTGATATATGCAATGTGTAACAATCACGCTCGTCTTCCTTGTTGTGCTGGCAAAATGGTGGCAGAATTCAATTAATCAAATCTGTCATTGTCTGTGAAGGCTGTTTACGCAACCTGCCAAGGGCAATGAATTTCCCTTTGCTCCTTCTTGCAACACAGTATATCTGTGTGGGTGTGTGTGTGTGCATGTCTTGCCTCCAGAGTACAATACACAGTCGAATTGAGCCTCGAAACTGACAAAAGTCAATTTAAGGTCATAATTTAAGACTATAATGTGACTGATTACAGCAATATATAAAGTCTACTGGTTCTTTGTTATTTGTCTGTAAGCAAAACCTGCTGGTACAAGAGTTTACACATTCTTTCATTAATAGTAGGCAGCATCAGCATCAGTATCAGTAACATTACCTGCACTGGTATGTTTTTTTACCAAGCTAGCTCTAGATCTTTAGCAAGTTCTTTTGCATAAGAACCGAATCTCACTAAGTTTTCATTTGCAATAAAAACTAGATTTTATTAATATTAAAAAAGTTCTTAAAAGAAATTATTTGTTACAGAACTGATTCTTTCAAAGTACTAATTTGCAAACGAACTGGTTCCAATGCAGTACTTACTTGCAAAAGAATTTCTCTTATGTAGTAATTATTTGGGAAAGACTGGTTTATTATGCAAATAACAAGTTCTTACAAAGTACTTAATTGAAAAAGAGCTGATTCTTATGCAGTCCTAATTTGCCAAAGAACCAGGTATAACACAAAAGAATTGATTTTTAAACATTCATCTTTTTTATTTGTAGTTTTATTGTTTTTTTGTTGGTTTTTTTTGCTCACATTTTGACTCTTCTTACAACCCTTTTCTGCCCGTAGTGTGGATAAAGATGTGTGTGTGTCTCTGAGTGTGTGTGTTGTGTGTTGTCTACGTAGGTGAAGAAAAATGTCAAAGTGCACATGTAAAATATTTCGGAAACAAGTATGTATCGTGTGCCAAAATGTGTTGCTTGTCATGTGTATTCATAGCAGCTCAGCCATCATGACCTCATCACTAATTCATAGCTGATCATTATTCAGCAGGGGAACCACTCAACTTCCAACCACTCTCCTGCTCATCCCTCTTTCCCCTTCTCTTGTTGTTGTTTGTCTGACTTTTTTCTCCGTCATCACACATTACTTTATTTCTATTCCATTTTCTCTTCTCTCCTTCTTCTCCTCCCCACCTAACCATTAACATCCCTCTTTCTCTCTGCCTCTCCCTCTTTCTTTTCCTTCTCTAACTCTTTCTCTTGTCCTTTCAGCTGTGCTCCCTCTGTGGTGAATGGCTCCTGAAAAGCTCAGAAGGGAGATGACTCAATGTGGATTCCCTGAGCTACAGGGGTTGTGTGTGTGTGTATGTGTGTGTGCGTGCATGCAGGCATGCGTGTGTGTGTGTGTGTATGTGCTAGCTGTGTGTTTGTGTGCAAAGGTCAGTCTTGTCCCTCAGGCTCCTGAGCACTAAGGGCTTTAAGGAAGAATTAATTTTTCCATTCAGAATTAGAAGTCAATGTCGCCTCAGTGTGTGTGTGTGTGTGTGTGTATGTGTGACCCAAACACTGACGAGTCCTCTCTCTCTCTCTCTCTCTCTTTAACTCTGTCTCATGCTCTCTGTCTAATGCACAGCTCAGCCTTATAACCACTTGTCCCTGATAGAAGATTTAGAAGATTGTAAATATTCAATATAACAGTTTATGCAGAACGATCACATCTGCATTGAATGAATTTAAGACAGGTAGCCTGAAATGAGCAACAGTACAACGATATTGCATGGCTGACATTTCTGTTCAAAGGGAATATTCTACAGCTGCTGCTCTTAAATGATGGTTCGATTAAATGTCACTGAGGATATCTACAAGTGCTGACTTAGTACTTGCTACTTACACTATACTGACTGTATATTCTATGAACTGGGCCCATACATGTTGACTGGGACTTCTATGCAAAAAACACACAAATCCTTTCATCCATGTAGCATATGTTAAATGGCTGTGGGATCTATCAGCACAGGGGATGTGAGTAGGCATCCTGTGAGTCACTTTTAATGAAATAGCAGACGTCCTCTGACTCTGAGAGATAATTTTTGGGTGTCAGTTTGTGGGTAAATATCGCGCCATGAACAGTGACGCTGCTGCATGTCGCTGATAGTAACGTATTTATATAGCAAGATAGTACTCGCCTTTTTTCTATTTGTAAATCTTCAACTCTAAATCTTTGTCTGCAGTACTTTGCTCTCTGAGAGAGAGACAGAAAGAGAGAGACAGAAAGAGAGAGAGGCAGATGCAGAGAGGGATTTGATATGACAGGAATGAGTGGAAAATTGAAAACGAATGGGGCGTAAGGAAACAGAAATATCGGAGTTATGCAGGTGGTGGAACCACGCTGGGAGACAGAAATAGTTAAATCAGATTACAAACTGCCAATATTTGACTCTGCTGTAGAGAGACCAAAAGGATAAGAATGTTTTTGACTGAAAATTCCCACATTTTTTGATGCAGAAGTACAGTAGATCTGCATTTACGAGGCTCATGTGGCTGCCCTGTGACCTAATGATTTAATTTAACCAACTTTGATGTGAGAGCGAGGTGTATCAGACCCACAGAGGTTTGAATGTCTCAAACAGTAAGAAGTGTTGAAACCCGTTAGAAGTAGAAAACTGCCTTCAAGTCCAGTTGCCTTTGAACTTTTTCTATTATCAAATTGAACAATGTCAGTCAGATAATTGCTCAACAAATGTGTGTGTCAGGAATGCGAGTAAACCTCGGACGCAACAATTTCTCATTTATCTTGTGTACTGTGTCATATTACTGTGTAATAATCTGGGATGCCTCATGACCGTCTGTCAGTAGGAGGTCAGAATGATACTGACCAATGGAAGAACAGAATTATATACTAAAGCAAAACTAGTGAGATGTTATTTTGTTGCAGTAACTATTAGCGTCGGGTCAGACACATGTATGAACAATAAATAATCTGTCACCGTCTGTACACACATGCAAGCTGCGCATCCACCCACACACTCACCTTTTCTCTTCTGTCTGGAGGAAAAACGAAAGACTGTCCACTATGATTCCTGCTTTCATTCATAAAACTTTGAATATAAAGCTTTCCTAGAAAAAGTCAGGTGAATAGTAAATAGTAAAATCCATTCTTGGCATCCCCCTCCCAGTTGCCTGTGGCAAAATATGATTGGTGGTATTCTGCTTGGTCTCTGAGCCTTGCTGATGTAGTCTTTTGTAGTAGACTGAATAGTCTTTTTTTACCCCGGCAGTAGGTCCCGGATGATTGAGAATCTGTAGACTTAATGCAAAGTCACAATTTAGGCCAAATATCTAAGTAGTAAAAACTGACTAAGTTTAAAGTTTTCTAGAAAATCATGCCAGTAGCCCAGAGTTGCCTTGATGGTGGAATACAGGCCAGAAATCAGGCTAAACAGTAATTCATACTATAATGTTTTAATGTTTTTTTGATTTTTCTTTAAAAGAAAACATCTGAAGGACCTAATTTAGGCCACGGGCGCTGCGTCAGCCGGCCCTGCCTTCCACAATATTAAAACTTTAACTGCATTTAGATAAGAAAAACTGCTGCAGTTTTATCAGTTTGCAATAATCTCACCAAGCACTTCAAGACCCATGTGGGACAGATTTAAGAGAACTGTTTGAATATGTTCTCCAGCTAAGTTCCACCCTCTTTATGATAGAGCCTTTCCAAATAATTCATTGCCAATATACTCTGGGAGTTCTGTGGCTCCCGGTTACACACATCTTTGTTTTGGGAGCTTGGAGATTGCATTTTATTTGCTCTGATGTAAACATAATTTTAAAGGACTTGAAAAGCAATGCTTTTCCTCTGTGCATTTCATTAACTGTTTTAGTTGTGCAATCATTTGGATTTAATTACTGCAATTGTCAATGTTTATGCTATTTTTTATACATTTAATACTGTTTGTTTTTCTTTAAAGCACACTATCAAACACAGAGTTTTTCTCTTGCTTTTGCAAAGAGTTTGGATGTACTTCTTGAGTACCAGGACACTAAGTAGCCAAGCCATTAGAGAGCAGTCTTAAATCTTTGCGTTGGATATTACTTTATTATTTTTTTTTTACTGTGATTTCTGTTTTGTGATCAAAAGTTTTACTAAGGGAAGTTTTGTGGCTGCCCTGAAATACTCCTTTATATGTTTTCTGAGGAACATCATACTGCATATTGAATAAAAACTGAGTTGCCAGCCATATCAAAATATGGCAGACATACACTGACAATAAGAAAAGGATAGGATATGAGACTCGGTGGTAGAAGGCAGACTGGTGATGGAAATATTGCAGAGGATGAAAGAGCAGAGAAGGCAAGAAAGGGAAATAGCAATGCAAGCAGCCAACAAAGAAGAGCGGTGGGAATTAAAAAAAATGAATGACACAAAAGTATTGAAGAAAAATAAAACAATAAGAGAATGACAAGAACAATAAGGAAAAATGATACATTGAGGCTGAAAAGAAGACAGGCAGGAAGTATGAGTGGGAGGTTTCCTGCATGGGGAAAGAAAACACAAAGGGATGGTAAACATGTAATCCCTTGAACACTGTACACTGCTTTGGGCTAATCAAAAGGATGTGTGAATTTGGTTATTGCAGTTACAGGTCAGGAAAAAAGCACAATAGAAGTCAAGGAAGTGGAGAGAAGGGGAATGGTACCCAGCGTGGTTATCATGTGGCGGATGGCTGCCTGTCACGGTTGGCTGGTGAATGGTATTGATGCTCGCCTGCTCTCGCACTCTGCAAGCATGCAGAGGGGGGACATAATCTTGTCATGTGCCAACATATTGCACATTCGTGCCGAAGCATATGGACTGCTAATGCCATCCCTTGCTCCAGGAAATAATATTATCGAGAGGGGAGAAAATAAGAGAAAGGTCGAGATAAGGGAAAGGATTGGCAAGGCGAATAAAAACGAAAGAGCAGAATGATGAGATGAAAAAGGGGCGAGAGGGGTGAGAGGTACGGTTGTTGGAAAGAGAGAGGGCGTAAAGAAGAAGAGGATAGGGGTAAAAAAGAGATGCAGGTGAGAGAGGGGGAGATAAGAGAGGATGGGAGAGGGGGAGAGATGAGTAGAGCTGTGACAGTGTGTTGAATTATAAATGTGTTGGAAGCGAAGCATGGTCTCATACTCTGAGCTCGCTCTGCCTGCAGTGTGGGTGGTTCATTGATGCGATCTGGCATGCAGGACACACGCACACACACACACGCACACACACTCACGCAAAGCTGTAATAAAACTACTACCAAGTGGTAAAATGACTCCACACTGGATGCAGAGTAAATGGTGATCATCTTATGTGTATGTAGGCTGTTTAGTTGTGCTTGTGAGGGCCAGCTGCTGGCAGCTCAGTGTGGATGCAACATTTTGGCTTGTGAGGACATTTATAAATGGTCCTCTTTAAAAAAAGAAAACATTTTTTTCTTCCTGACCATGCTCTGAATCACCCACTGAACTTTAACTTTAAAGATTATTTTGTCAGCTACTTTTTGCAGTGTCAAATTTGAAAGTTTTTGCTCATATGAGTTGATTTTGGGAGACACTAAGAGGCAACTTATTTTGTTTTTTCTCTTTAAGGACTTATTTTTTAAACATGTATGTATGGTGAACCATTTTGGGGTATTTATTTGGTTTATATCATTGGCGCGTTGCCTCTAAAATGTTGTTGTAGGAGAAATCCATTAAAAAGTGCAACAGATTTACTTGCATCTACTGTAACAGAGACCCTACATAAACCCTGAAATGCAATGAATGTTGTAATGTGAATTTGAAGGCACTGCGACACAAACATGCATGTAAATGTTTGCTTATGTAATCAGCCCCTCAGTATTCTACTTCCCTTTAAGTGTCATTCTTTCTGCTTCTAGGGTCATTAATGGGTTTAATGTTACCTCGAGGGCTGGCAAAACAACTTAACTATTTGAACTTGAAGTCAGCCTGTAATGGTATGTAAGATGGTGTGATGCAGATTATATACACAACACTGGATTTGACATTTTCTCCTAAGCTATTCATCTTTCAGAAAGTCTGTCATGGTGTAATGGATTTTTTTCTAAGCTTTAGTCAATTAAAAAAGGGAGGACAAGGAGAGAGAAATGGAAAGGAGAAGAAACAGACACAGCAAGTGAGAGGGAAACGAAAAAGGAGGCAAATGTGGACACAGAGATGCCGAGATAGAGTGATATAGATTGGTAGGACAGAGATAAACAAGAGGCAGGAAAGACAGACAAGCTAGAAAGGGGAAATGGTGAGAAGGACAAAGTGATGGAGGGATGATAAAAAAGCTTGTAAAGTGATTAAAGTGACAAAAATTTTAAACAAAGGAGTTTTAACAGATGAATTTATGTTGATGTAGGAAGAAAGACAAGAACAGAGCAGGAGATTAAAGAGCGAAAAATAGTGCTGCAGTAGAGGTCAAGAGAGGAAGTAAGGATGTTAGTGTTTGGGTCTGATATTTAATCTGACCTAGACATCATTAATCACAGCGGGACCTGCTTGTAGAGAATATAACCCAGATAATGGGAAGAAAAGTTGGACAGGAAAACAGAGGAGAGACGACTCTTCTGCTCCTGCTGACTCACAGGAACTAGAATAAGAAGCTTATGATGGCTGTTGAGTTTGTCATGCGCAAGCACATGCTAACTTTATGTCAACATACTAAGCTAGCTGCACACACACAAGCCTTTGAATGGCTGTTAAAATAAAAATAAACACACAACACACGCAGACACACTCATCAGGGTTGCTGTCTCTAGAGGGAGCAGAGCTGTACTACAGTGTAATTAGGTCTTGCTTGGTCAGGAGATTCATTGGAGGCTGGGGACTCATCTAGTGTAAAAAAAAAAAAACATAACTTTTCCAGAATATCATCAGACAGGGAGAGGAAGCATCATGGCTAATATTGTCTATAATGAGAGCAAGTGTGCAAGGAGTTTTAAAACCCAGAAAAAGCTTATTATGACAGATACGTCAAGTGATTTCACAGTGGAACGTAAAGAGCTGCCACAGGGCATGGCTGTGCATTTTTGAGTTGTAAATAGATGAGGAAAATAGCAGCACAATCATTAAGGTAGCCCAAATGCTAAAAAGTCACATTTATTTAACTTTAAGGTGACTAGATTTTTCGGATAATAACTGGTGATATATTCAGTCTGGTGGATGTCAATATATCATTAACTTACACATATCAGGTGTAGTGGCTTTCAGTAAGATATTAATATAAAAAAATAATGACTGGAGTTTTACTGCAGAGGTTTCTCTATGTATCGAAGATATGATGTGGTGCTGCACTTCTAATAAAAAAGCCATAGCTATAACCACAAGAGTGTTTATGAAACAGCAGGTGGAGGCATCAAATGGCAAATTCAGGTCAGACAGGTGAGTAGATGTCTTTGAGGTTAAAGGATTTTCTTGGTCTGAGTGAAACATCAAATACTTTCTCTAAGGCAGTTCACTGTTGCTATGTTTAGGTTAAAGCAGGTTAAGGTGTAAGTCTGCAGATATGAGTGAAGAACAGGCTTGACTCAAGGCAAAAAAAAGCTTTGCTATATCAAATAATTGGAGTGTGTGTTGACCAGTGCTGCAGTCTCATATGCAAGCACCCATATATACATGTAGGTTATTTGTTGCAGTTCTTTAAAAAAGTGGTTTAAGCCCTTTTTAAGATTGTAATTTTCATTGAGGACTGTAAAATTAGGTTATAATTTTAACTTCTTAGATCAATCTTTACAGCTTTGCACAATATATATATTATTAAATGACAGTCACACATTATATACACATATGGTTATAAGTAATGCAGGAGTTTTTGCTAATACTGTTACCATCAGCACTGCTTTCTTTAAAAGCAAACCAGTGCTTGCACAATGCAGTCATCACTTGCAGGAAGCTCATTAGGATAAGAATATATCTGATGTGAACTAGGTCTAAGATGTATCCTTATGTTCCCACACAGTGACACATGGCCCCGTCTTTGTGAATCTAAGCACTTGTTTAAATTAACTAAAGTATCAAAATAGCACATAAACAAGTTCCTCTGAACTCGTCTGTACATCTGAAACAAAAACACAGGCCCTGGTTCTTTTGTCTGCTTAACATCCCCTGTTGTTGCAGGGAGTATAAAAACCTCCATAGTTTAAAAAAATTACAAAGACCCCCACCACCCCAAGAACACTTTTCAAACCGCTGTTATTGGGGGCTTTGTTAATAAGCTGGTGAGCAGTAAATTTTACTAAAGTATGCATTATCAACATCTGTGATTAAATGACCCACAGAGTTTCACTGATATCCCACAAGAGCTTTCTAATTTTTTCTCCAGACACCAGCTATGTTTTATCAAACACAAATTCAGAAATAAAGATAACCTCAACAACCCATTGTATCTGCTTCCTGCAATAAAATAAGTCTTAGAGCAGCTTTTAAACTCATTCTCAGAGTTGTTTTCCCCTCGGATGCCGGCTTGCTTGAGGAAAAAAAAAAAAAAGATGCTCCAGATGAACACTGATGATTGGATCCACAATCTCCAAGAGTCTGTGTAATAGCTCATTCCTCTGAGCTACTGACTCTATCAACAGCTTAGCCCGTCCGAGATCATTTCAATTTCCTCTTAGCCAAGGTTGTCAACACTTCAATATTCCTGAGGGGGGTGCTTCAACGCACAACTTCTGACCCTCTGACTAGCTGGTAATCCTGTTATGCTAGGAGAGATACACTTCCATTTTAGCCAGAGAATAAAGCAACACAGACTTGTATTTCAGACACCGAGATACACTCCGCTGCTATGAACTGTGCCATTTAATATGAGATGTGGTACTTTACAACGAGTAGATCAGGACAGAATTTTCTAAAATGGCATTTTTTCTCAGCAGTTCTGCCTGTTTACCAAGCCTGAAGCACATTAGCTAATCATTGTTTTCTACTCATGCAGCTTCATTGTATATTTAACAGTGAGTTTAGGTTGAGTGGATTCATGGGAGGCTGCTGTGTTCAAAGGGGTGAGGATTGTTTGTTTAATGTCACTGTAGATGTTGATATATTCTTCAAGTATTTCATTTGGCTTTTAAAAGGAACCATTAGAAAGTCTGACTATTTTCTTACAAACATTTGCAAACTTCTACAACAAAACCATTGGACTGGCTTCCCTGAGTTTAATTCACTCAGGCTGAACTTCTTGGGGTGGCAATGAACTCAATCAGAGGAGTTTTTTAGAGGGTTAAAAAGGTTCAAACTTCCTCCTCCCTTATAATTCTGGTGTCAGATCACACCCACTTCAGCTCCACAGATGAGAGAAACTTCTCTCTGGCCTCCTGTTTCTGTCACTTTTCCTGCAAAAACAGAGTGCAAGACCTTAAATGCATCCCAGGAGAGACGATCTGAGAATAACACAGTCTTTAATTGTGGCCTTGTGGATCAGGCATAAACACTTTTGATATTAGGGATGTGGTCAAGCAAATATGAAGTACAAATCACTTCCCTAGTTTAAACAAGTCTTTCGGCTATCACACCACGTCTCATTTGTTAATATACCTCGAGCAGAATCATAACCTTCACCAGTCAAACGGAAACATTTTGGTTTGGGTTTAGAGAGGGTATCATTAATCATAAAGGGCTCACAGTAATGCAGTCATAAAAAAAGACATATTAAACCCTGATCAGAGACAAATCATTCCCCTGTTTGTTCATAAGTATCCATCAGTTGAGCTAATAAACAGTAAACTGTATTCAACATGAAAACATTTACGATACGTTTTGTCTCCACTGAAGCAATATTTAGTTAAAGAAAAGGGTTAAAGTTGGTATGAAACAGCACTTGGCATCTAAAACTTTACTATGTTGTTGCAATTTTGCAGCAAAGGTTGTTGAAGTTCTCCCACTGCAGGCACACACATACTGAACATATACGCACACACACTCTCTCTCTCTCTCTGTCACACACACACACACACTCCTCTTCATCTCTGTCACTTTCTGTCTCTAGCATCCCTCTGTTCTTCATGTCTTCCTTCCTCCAATCCTTTCTGCCTCCCACATCTCTCTTTCTCTCTCGTACACACACACACACACACACACACAGTGACAGATTTCCTCCTTTCATCTATGTGTGTGTGTGTGTGTGTCTGTCTGTCTCTGTGGATGGTTCTAGCCAGTAATGGGATTGGGCAGATTATGCTCGAGCTATTGTTGTAATGTCCATGTTTTACAAATCTCTCCCTCCTCAGAAACTCTAATGCCAGCTGCCTCACAGAGGAAAGAGATGATGCAGCTGTTACAGTGAACTCTTCATTCCTCTAGTCTTTGCTCTTCTGTTCTGGCTGCCATTTTTTACTTTTTTTTTTTTTTGGTTGCAAACTTCAAAGTGTACACAGCCTGATTGAGTTAAAATCTGCTTCACACAGCACTGCACAAGCTAGTGTAAAAGCTGATCGTTTTCCATCTTCCAAACAGGAAGAAGACTGGCACTCATGCATTTTTTGTTTTTTTTTTAGACACTATTCTTTTGTAATTGATAAACTACAGGACCGTGGCAACACTCTTGTATTTGCACTCTTGAGTGGAAAGCAGTTTTGAATCCCATACAGCAGCCCAGTGGAGGTTAATGAGGGTCTATTCTCACTGCAAGCACTTATGCTGCTGCCAAGTTAATAATTGCTGGGATATTTCATTGTGGTGGGACGTAGTCATGTGATGGCGTTACATCTCTCTGAGAGTTCAGTCGGATTCAAACTCCTACAGTCGCTGTTGTGGAGGACTGCTCTCGGCTCTGGCTTTCAGAGAGTTTCACAGCTTTCTATAACAACAGCAGCAATGACATAAAAGATTCTTATTTTTTTATGAGTGTCTGTGTTTATACATCAGTATGTGTATATGTTTAATTTGGTTGCAAGTGTTTATTCATTTGTGATTTCAGGTTAAAATAATCTCTCTTTACCTCCTACACACAGACAGACACGCACACACACACACATCCACACCCTCTTCTTTTGCACTTGATCAAATATGAAGATACACAAGTTTCTCCCTTTTTCTCTCTCCCACACACACATAAAATGAACATTCATAACTTTTTTCCCTTATCTGCGCCTGGAACATTTATAGCAGTCTGCTTCTAGGATGATAAATGATGTATTGCTTAGATTAAATATCAGAACCAATATCAGGGCTATTCCTATTCTCCTTAGTCTTTTTTGGTTTTTGCTCTCACTCTGCCTATATTTGTGTCTTTTCTCTCTAGTTCTGTATAGATTGTCAGAGCATAGGTTTTCCATAGATGCCTTCTCTTCTTTTTCTCTTTCATTCTAATGTTTTCTCACCACATCTATAAGCACTTTACCCAGATTCAAGATACAAGATGATATGAGATTCATTTATCTTTATTTTTACAACATAAATTTGATGTGCCAGTGTAGACTGTACTCTTTTTGAGCTACTAATGACACCAGAAATAATATTTATGGGTCAATAATTAATGACTTCATAAAATTAAATTAAAACTTTTTTTCATATTTAAGTGCTGTGGATGAGTTATAAAGTGTTACAGCCTGAGGACAGAAGCTGCCCCATGATGTTTCCAGTCCAAACGCCTTCTATCAGTCCTTCGTAAAAGTTGACAGATACTGGAATTTTGCCTTTTTAGGTTTATCATGAAAAAGACACTTCTGAGCTTTTGATTTATTTTATTTAACTTCAGGGTGGTGATATGTGATGTTCATGACGGTTTCTTAGTGATGTTTACTTCCAGGAACCTAAAAGCCTCAGTTCCACTGATGTAAACAGGGTTGTGTGTCTTTGGCTCCTTGGTTTTGCTGATGCTGAGTAGGTTGGTTGTTCTCTGCACCACTTTGCAGGACAGGTGATCTCCCTCTGATACAAACTCTCATTGTTGTTAGAAATCTAGTACCTAATGTATTCTTCACAGTGGACTTGTCTCATTGTTGTAGGTTGCAGTCACGGATGTGCAGCAAACTCTGATGAGGATCCAGAACAGACCGGATGCTGTGCTTGATGTGGTGGAGAACCAGCTTTTAAAGTACTTGATCAAAATATTGGGGTGAGTGCAACAAGGCATTAGCCATTTTAACTTAGACCCTGTGGTGTATCACTGTGGCGGTCTCAAAGCAGGTGGGAACATTCACATGCGACGATGACATGTCTTGAAAAGGGAAATTTCATTTATTTAGAAATGATATTATACTAATATTAACTAAAAAAGAAAAACACTGTTAGGTCCCTCCTGACTCTTACAATTTTCTGTGCTAATTCAACTTTGCATATTTATAGTATGCTGCACTTCTGCAACTTAAACCCACATCTCAGTTCTCTGAAACCATAATTATTTACTTAACTTTCTGCTTAGATAATAAGTAAAACAAAGACCAGTGGACTAAGTTACAAAGTATTTATTTATTTAGAAGAACTCCCTTGCAAAGTACTCATTTACAAAGTTTTCTGTTACATAGTATTCATTTACAAAATATTCAGCTACAAAGTACTCATTCAGAAAGTATGAATACCCCCCCCCCCCCCCTTTTTCTCTCTCTCTCTCTTATTTCTGACTCCGGACCACCAGTTTCCAAGTCAACACCATGACTATCCTTACTCCATCACCATCTTCCTTTCTGACACTCACAATCTATTCTCTGCCTGTCAGTCATAATTCTGTTGCCCTTATAGATATATGTGGGTGTGTGTTATCTTAGCAGTTGGTTTATGTGTCTGTCCATGCTTGTGTGTCGGCTGTGATGAGTTCTGAAGGCATGACCAGAGTTCAGCTGCAAACTTAACACAGCCGATGAAGCATAAGAAAGTCATAACAAGATGAGCAGGGGTCATGGTGAAATTACAGCCTGCAGAACATACAAATACATGCTCACACGCATCCAGCGTTAGATCACAAGCGCCTCTTCTTCCATGTAACCTTATGCATTGGATCAAATACAGTCAAGATCACATCAGACACAAGTTACTGTCCTTCAGAAAAGGACTGATAAAGTCAATCTCCCGTATTAAGGGAAAGTTGAAACAATGTTTGTTTACATAGATTTTTGCAGGGCACAACATGCTGTTGTCCCAAATGTATCAGTAGCAAGTTAAAGAGCATATTGCACTGATTCATCATCTTAAACTGGACAGTTTGTCTTTAAATCACCTTGTTTAACCCTAAGAACTTAGGGTATAATGTGGAGCAGCTTTAAATAACTTTTTTTTAGCAAGGAAAGCCTTTACAGAAAAGATGGAGATCATTGAGATGGAGCTTGGTTTGATTAAAAAAAAGGTTATCCAAGTTTAACATGTGCAGGCCGCACCAGAAATTTTTAAGAAATCAGCCTGGTTGACAGAGTGTGCAAAGCTGAACAAGATTATATTTGTTGGCTTACATTTATAATCAGACATTTAATATACTGTCCAAGCCTTATGTCTGTTCTGCTTTGTAGTTTTTATATGAATATATTTTTCTTTCTGCTCTGCAATAAGTTTAAGAGATTTAAAACAGCACACTGAGGTAGAAAAAGTCAGGATTCTGTAATGTGAACTGTCAGTTAATCTTAGATATTGTGAAAATTACCATAGAAGTGATTTTTTTCTCTCAATATTTTTTTCTCTTTACTTGCTCATCTAATATGTTTACTGTGCGTTTGAGGGAATAATGCAAATACTTCTTCAGTCAGGTGGAGTTTTCAGCTTGAGAAAGCTGAAGATGTCCAGGCAAAGTGCAGCAAGATAAAAGAGATGGAGGCTTTCATTACAGGAAAGACAAGTAGCAAAAAAAGAAAAAAAAATCAAGAAATGGTTTGTTTTAGTCTGGATGTTTGTCGTAAACAGCTGGATTGCACATTAAGTCGTCCCTCTGTGCCCACACATACTGATATTTCCAATTATAATCTTATTATTTACTTCAGGCTGGGCGTTTAAACTTCAAAAGTAACTGAGTTCACCTTGTTTTGCCAGATGCTGCAACTTCACTCTCATACCAGCTGTAGCCTTGGGCTATGTGATTGATCATTTCAAGCACTGCACTGTAGAAAGACCATCTCGATACAAATTGATTTGTTTTTTTAACCTACCCAAACCCCATTTCACCGACTTCTGGTCCCATTGTGAGCAGGGTGAGTAAGCACTGCAGTTCAGTCCCCTGAGATGGATAACAAAGTTTATCTATCCATCTATCCGTCTGCAAAGTTTAGTAAACTCAGCATCAGAACAAAGTTTTACCCACCATCAGTTGCTTCAGGCTGCTCTGGTTGGCTGTGACGCTAAGTTTTGTTGGGTAGTGATGAAAGCTCATTGTTTCATGTCACAGGTGTGTGTTTGCAGGAGATGACAGGTGGGGGGTTTGTTTTTGTATGTACCGTATTTTGGCATGTTGTGTCCTCGTTGGTGTATCACCATCCCTCTTGCTGTTGTTGATGTGTGTGTGCGTGTTCACTCTCTCCAGGACGGAGGATGGATGTCCTTGTCAGCACTGATAGGCAGAGCCGTGTCGAGTTGTCAGGTAGGCAACATCCAGAATGTGTGTGCGTCTGTGAGTGTGTGTGTGTGTGTGTGTGTCATCGCTCCATGTCTCTGCAATGTCACGGCACAGGGATCGACGGGGTAGCAGCCTGTGTCATCAAAATGTATGAGGGCACGCCAGTCCCCCTGTCTGTGTGTCCCTTCGCTCTCTTTCTCCATCCTTTCTCCCTTAGTTGAATCGGTCTCTCTCTTCCTGTCCGTCCATCTTCTGGCTCAGCTGGAATGTGTTGAGATTCAGTTTCAGTGTCCTTTTCGAAGCTCATGTCAATGACAGAGAGAAACTGTGGTAAAAGTCTTTGCTTTCTCTTCTTTTTATCTTTCCATCATTCCCTCTTCTTTCTTTCTTTCTGCAACGTCTCACTCTGTGACAAGAGAGAAATGCAACAATGAGCACACTCAGGACCTGCATCAAGTGAGGGCTGAAGCAGAAGACAGAAAGACAGATTCAGCTTGGCACAGGCAGACAGGAAGATAATGAGAATAGATGGCAGCAGATGACTAACTGTCAGCAACCACCTATGGATACACACAAGAGAGGAAGAACGATGCATCCCAATCAAGTGACAACAGCTAACAAGTATGTGTACCAGGTTTCTATCTTCTATCATTTTCTGAACCTTTTCCTCATCAAAAAGTCTCCTCTCCTGCAAAGAAAATACCATTCGACAGCCATACTCTGTTGTGTAATGCAAAGGATTCATATTTAAGTGGCAGGAACATTGTGTTGGACTTACTGAAGAAAATGTGTAGCTGAAAATGGCCACTTGTTGGTACTGCTGCATTGTATCCATTGAGTGTGTTTGTCATTATTAGCCGACCGAGACTCACTACTGCTGCGTGCGGCACTGAGCACTGCAGCGAGTTAGTGCCAGCAAGCTGACTGCCAAGATACTGTTGTTAAACCAGCACAGAGAACTCAGCCAGGACCCATGGACCTTGCAGTAAATGTAGGCAAAATAAAGAAAATATTCTGCAGATTGTATATGTCAATGGCTCCACTTTTTCTATTTGAGTGTAGCCTCAAGTCTCACCTCATTTAGAATCATCACAAAAAAAAGATATAATTTTCTACTCATCATGTGTTTTTTAATGAACTCTTTGAATGAATTCCAATGGGTTCCTTTCAAAGTGACATTTTCATACAGTTAGAGTCCAAGGCATCACTATCAAATTGTGTTTATTATCTAGCATCCACCCACAAACCCAAAAGCAAAGGACTGGGATGGATATTTTATTTATGTTTTTAAATAAAATGTCAGACAATTAAAAAAAGGTTGAATGTACAAATGTAACTCCTGAGAGCCCAAATTGATATTTTCAAATGTTTCCTTTTGTTAGACTAGCACCAAGGATAGTCAAGGAATTTACAATGATATTAAGAAGATAAAATTTTCTTACACTGAAGAGCTGGTAACAGAATATTTAGATTTAGATTTTTGCTCAATAAAGTTTAAGAGTTTTCTGCCACACAAGCAACACTGTGAGGCTGTTTGTCACCATCAATTTGTTTGGCATATATCCAGCTGTTGTTGAGAATTGTCACTTGTGAAGCATAAATGTAAAGTGGCCCTAAAGGAAATGTTAGGTGATGATCAACAAGGATTAGTATTTATCATCTGGGAACCATGAAAATCCATTAAAACTGCTGTTAACCCGTTTAGTCAGTGTAAAGAGATTTCCCTGACTGTTAGGGCTGGCGAAGGTCTTCATTGAAATAGTATTTTCACTTATAAGCAAATGTTAATTTTAATGCCATGTTACCTGGTAGGAGACAGTCACGTCTAATATATTTTTTGATTAAAATTAAAGAAGCTTTATGTAGTTGAGCACAGACAAACATGAGAATTTAAGTAAGATCCTTTGATCTAAATGAATCTATCAGTGAGGAAATATCAGGCACTGCGCACAAAAGTTGTTCAATGTTTTAGAACAGATTATAGGAGATATTGTTGTTAAGCTCCCACTTAAATTTGAATTACAATAAAGTATTTGTTCTGATATAATAACCTCTTTGTAATATAACTATCTTCATTTTCAAACTATATAAATAATTCTTTTGTATCAGTCGATTGTTTTGTTTTGATACTGTAGTTCTAGGGTGCCATGATGGATTATTTACCTGATATTTGTTTAATTTAATAAGTGATATCAGTCTATAGAATGACCTCAGTGTTAAATGTGGTTTTGTTGGATGTCATTATTAAACTTTTTTGAGATTGTTTCTCCCTTTGGCTTTTAAAATGACCTGATAAAGGTTCAGACTGAAACATTACCTAAATTATTTCTGAATGCAGGTGAGGAAGACAATGGAGACTTTTGTCCTGTTTTTCACCCCTAGTCTTCCCCTTTGCTCTTTGAATGCAATCTAAACAAATTTTACAATCTAAATAAATGCTTTCATTTAGAATTTATATTTATAGATTTATTGTTTACAATATGAAAATTGTGAGAACAGTTTCTCATTTTCCTAGTAGTTATATTCTAAGTTCAAAGCTCTAGAGCAGCTCCAAACCTACATCCTTGCATCAGTGCCCATGTGTAAAAAAAAAAAAAATTAAAAAGCCATCTTTTTTTTCCCTCTCTTAAATCTTCCAAGGTCAGCACACTTGGCACAATAACTGCTGGGGTTCCTGACAACAGCGGAGGGTGAGTACACAACTATCAACATTTTGGCCCTGTGTCAGCTCTGGCCTCACAAAACATCATGAGCTGTATTCAACTTAAAAAATCTGGGATGAGATGTGCCCATCTGGATTACACCACCTCTATTACCGAGCTCTACTCTTTTTTCCTTTTAACACCCACAGAAGATTTGTCCCTAAGCGCTCCTCCTATACGGTATTTAAACAATTAGGCAGTGCACACAGTGTTTTACAGTGATTTAAGAACAGCTAAGAGGCATAAAGCAGCCCGAAGCAGCTCATTGCTTTTAAAATCATGTCATCTTAATGCTATGAAACATAACAGTTCTTAAGGAGTAGCTGAATAGCTGATCAGCACAATAAAATTGAAAAAAAAAACCCAAAAAATAACAAAAAAACCAAACTATTCCTGTCAGTGTTTGTTGTATTTCAGCCAATCAGGGAGCAAATTTGCAACTATCCAGGTTATCATACTTTTTTTTAAAAAAATGTACATTAGAGTAAAAAAATACAGTAAATTTACCTTAACTTAAATCACAACTGCTGTGTTTAAATGTGTTGATTGATTAATAAGTGCAATAGATTAATTAAAAGAGAATGAAGAAAAAAGCATAGAAACTCAATGATTAAAATGTAAAGATTTGCTATTCCGTGTTTTAATCACTGTCAATTTAATATTTTAGGGCTTTTCTTTTTCTATTAATAAATTAAGTAATTAGATTATGTCGTCATGGGTTGAAGGGAACTGTAACTAGACAAATTATGAGACTAAAGCATTTCTCAAACAGATTACTTTGTTGGTAAAACAGCTGCAAGCTTTGGTTTTCTTTTTAAAATAAAGGTTACTGTTCAACAACAGACTTTTGTAAGCTTCTCAGAGTTGAGCATCAACGCAACAACAGATCAGCATTTTTGAACTCACATATAAAGGAGGGTCACCAAACCTATGATGTGGGTCTACAGCACAAAATGTCAAGCATAATGAAAAACTGATTATCCTGTTGCATGCTGGGTGCATTCTACAACACCTAACCCTAATATCAATGTAAGCTCATGTCACTGTAAAATTCCTGTGACTCAGCCTTCATCAGCTTCAACTCCCAAACCAATTTGGATTCATTGAGCATGCTCCCTCTACAGGCGTAATGTGCTTTCTTTTCTCTGGGGTCACTTGACAAAAGCAAAAGAAGTATACCCTGAGATGAAGTGAAGAATGTTTTTCAGTGGTATATCCTTGAAAACAGTAAAAAGAAATGAGCTGAAAGAGCATATTGGTTGACAAGAGAGTGTAAAAAATGACTTTGTAACTTTGTGCATTGTTAATAAGTGATGGACGATGAAAGCAGCCTGCCTCCGCACATACTGGAGGCCTTGGCTCTTTTCTGTCTTTATTTGAAAGAAAAACAATCTATTTTGTCATTTTCCCATCACACTGCTCCGTCTCTGTGTAACCTGGAATAGTTCTGAGAACCTGGTTCTTATTTCTTTGAAATCCTTTATTTCCAAAATTTTTACATAGCTTTCTTCTATGTGAATGGTAGCCTATATGTTTAATGTATGTGCATCTCTGTCCCTATTGTGGTTGCATTCATTCTGCTTGTACAATCATGAATACAGGTGATGATTAGGGCATGTGTGTGCGTGTGTGTGAGTGAGTATTTGTGTGTTTTTGAATATGCACTCATGCATGAAATCTGTCAAGACAGAGTAATTTATTCTGTCTTTCCGCATCGTAACAATGCACTCATAGAAGTGACAGTAGCTGTGTGTGTTTCAGTGTGTGTGAGAGAGAGTCAGCAGGTATAATAACTACCTACCAAACTAGTGCAGAAGAACTCAATCTCTCCAACTCATATTAGCTCTTTGTCACTTCTCGCAGTCCCTGCATCCTCCAGAGTCTCATTCCTCCTGCCCTCAATCACTCCCACTCGTCTTGTTTCACAAAATTTGGTTTTATTTTTACTTAACTTGTTTTCATCTTTGGATCTATGTAGAGAAATGCAAAAAAGCTCATGTATGACATGTAGCCCTGTGGAGCTCTTTCACAGAATGGTAAACTTAGAGGCATTAGGCAGTGCTATTTTAATGGTGAGAATGTATTCACGTTTTTGTCGCACTCTGTCCTCCAAGCTTCAAATCATCGTACATCCTTTCTATCTCTGTTTTAAGTCAATTGTCTAATTATTTCACCCTCTACCATGTTACCTAACTTTTGTATTTGTTTTTTGCTCTCCATTCATGTCTGTCCCTCTTCTCCTGTCCTCTTTTTCTAATTTTAAACCTGTACTTGTCAAAACAGTGCTTCGATTTTTTTTTGGGAGGGGGCGCTAGGCTCATTTCTGTCATGCATACATTTAAATGCATATTCAAATATTACTATTTTTTAACTTACAATGTTATAATTAAAATGAAAATCTTTTCTTAGCTAATACAAGCTGATGGTCTGCAGTTTAAACATATTAAAATTTCTGCCTGAGTCAGAGAGATTTTCATCTGCAGTGGTGGCAACAGTAAAAGAAATCTTGTGATTCAGTGGTATCTTACAACATCAGTAAACTACATTTTTTAAGGCATTGCTTTCATTAAGAGATATCTAAGACAGAAATGATTACAAATTGTATGTTTAATGAGTTAACTATCAGATAACAATGTAATTTGGTTTCTTTAAAGGGCAGGATGTGGTAATTAGAGATAAACTTTGAAGTAAGTTTAGAGTGATAAGGCTTAAGAGATGAAGGGAGTTAAAATAGTCAATGATTTTTAAAAAATCAGGTTGAAAAAATAAAATAAGATGCTGTTTATTCTCAAGATCTCTCTCTGTTTTCTCCCTGCCTGTTTTTTTTAAACTTTTGCATTTTATCAGCAATTATACAAAAATAGTACTGCAAAAGCAGCATATGAAATGTATATTTTTAAAAACTAGCAGACAAGCCTTCTCAGCCTTTCTCTCTATCTCTATTTTGACAGACGGACATGGTTCCAGACCCTAAAATAGAGCTGCTCTCATCCCACTCCTATTCACAGATTGGTGTCGGGAGCCAAGAGGATGTCACAAATGCTCTCACATGCAAACACCTACACAAACACACACACACACGCACACATACGCACACACAAAGAAATGTAAATGCATACATTTAAATACATATTCAACTGCAGTTAGAAGAAGTTGAAATAGCTGTCTCCAAACTCTCCAAACCTGACAATCCTCTCGTCTCTAAAAACATATAAAGATTTTTAAAAAATGACAAAAAAAAACAAAAAACGTGATTGGAAGAGAGTTTCTTTTCCCAAAGAAATCTCTGCAATTCTTTCTTTCTTTTGGAAACAGTTTCCTCCAGATTTTGCTTTTACACAATTTTTCTGACAAAAATGACCTTGAATTTTCAAAAATTTATTTTAAATTATTTAGATATTTTTTTCCATTTTTGTCTTTTGGGATATTTTTGCTTTTTTCCTGAGAAAATGTTTCTGGCCTGGATATGATTCCCTAGAAATTGTTTGTTGTGTTTGTTTCTAGGGAAACAATTTGGGATATTCTAATACCCAGGCTTTCTCTTTTTTTGGTGGATTTTTTTTTCAAAAAAATTTTATAACCAATATTTTTTTTTCCTTTTCATGCTTTTTTAACTCGTTGCTTTTCCTGCCTAATTTAAAAAAAAAATTTCTTTAAATGTATTCCTTGCATTATTAAAAAAAACATTTTTTTGGGTTGTTTTTTTGTTTTGCTCATTTCCTCTTTTCTTCCTATTTCTTTCCAATTTTTTTATTAATGTTCATTAATTTTTTTTATTCAGAGGACTTTTTATATTTAAATACTTTTTTAAAATAAATTTTTGTGTTAATCTGTTTGGTAAAGTTGTCAAAATTTTTGGTGGAAATTTTGTTTTTCATTTTTCACCACTTCAATTTTTTCTGACAGAATTTTTGTGAGTTTTTTTCATTTGAATTTCACTGTCTGCTTGTTTATTTTTGGGCTTGGGGGACTTTTTAATTTTTTTTTCAATTTTTATCCAAGAATTTTTTCAAAAAACATTTTTTACACATTCGTCTCCTGATTTTGTCCATTTTTCAATTTCTTTCTCATTTTTTGAGCTCAAATTTTTTTTTCAAGATTTCTTACTTGTCTTGCCTTCTCCTTTTTAATTTTTTTTTGAAAAAAACTAATTTTCTGACACATTTTTTTTTTCCAATTTTAAAAAAATAAAATTGTTCACACATAATTTACAAAATGAATCTTTTTTTTTTTGTCGGATTTTTTTTCCTTGCATTTTCCTGTGTGTTTTATTTGTTTACCCTGGATATTTTTTCCCAAAATTTTCTTGTTATTTTTTCTTGACTTTTGATTAACACATCAGGAACTACCCTAAGCTGGAAGATCCAACCAGCCTCCCTACTACATGTTTCAACTTTATTATTATCTTTCTGAAGAAACACCTGTATCAAGACCGTGTACAAGATGTGTGGTAAATTAACAAATGAAAGCTCAGTGACTTTACTAGCATCAATTTCTAATGAATTACTGGCACTGCATTTTTGTCATATTCTAAAAATAGATCCCACTAAATCCAACATATTAATCTTTTAAGCACTACACAACATTATGCCCGGATTAGTTTCATTGTGTGTTAAAATATGCGTACATTTTATTTTCATTCCAATTGTAATAAAATGTCTCCCATACTTGATGTTTATTGATATTTGTGTATTCTGTCAGCGTGTGACCTTTTTGAAATGACCTTTAGCAATACACGGAACGTCCCGGGAGTGGGCTCAAAATGATGCCATGCATCACAGTGGCTTCCCACACCACAGAAATTAGCCTCTTTCATCATTGCTAGTACTCAAGGTCAAAGTATTGGTAAGCATGGCCATTATGGGTCATAAGGAGCCTCTGACAGACCAATTACCCTACGAGATGTGTGGGACTATGTTTTCCTGCTGGCTCTTTCATCTTTAAGGACTCTGTGCACACCTCTTCTGTCTGTATCAGCGGTGGGATCATTTGTTGGAATATAGGGGTCATTTGGAAAATAAAGATTCCTGCTGTATTCATAATGTCTTTTAAAGATGGAGACTGAGGGTAAACAGGTCTATATTTTAACTGACGGATGTCACTGTGAAAATTTCAGAGTTGACGTTTTACATCGAGACAATTAGTTTTGTATTTCAAGTTATGTGACATTTTGTGTTAAAAACATGCATATGAATTTTATAGAACAGAATTTGAAAATATGATAAACCCAGGTTAAAAATTTGCCTTATTTGTTGACATATAAGTCAAAAAATAAAAGCTTCAACAAAGGGAATTTTGGACATCTCTGTTATTTTTCCGTAAATCATACAATACTATCGCTAATTAACCCTTCACTAGACCCCACCCCTCTGTCAAGCTCTGTCAGACTGGAAACCTGCACTGTCAGTATCTGCTTGACCTGGTGACATATTATTAGAGGTTTGGAAAAAGAGAAAAGTAATTACAGAAAGAAACAGAGAGGGGTCTGAAATATGTCTTTAAAGGATTTTTACATGATGCCAAATTAACTTAGCAGCAAAACCAATTAACATCATGAAGACATAGACAGAAGCTTAAGTCCACAGATCACAGTGCAGCTGTTTCTACTGGTGTTTTACTTCACTATAAAACTATATGGATGTTCATTTTAATCTAGGACCAGGACAGGACAATTCTCTTTATTTATTTGTTTTAAAAGTAACATTAGGCTTTGTTGTCTGGTTCAAGTTAGTTACCAGTGTAGCAGGCGATAAAGGAGGCATAGACCTCCTGGCACAAATTACACCATAACTAGCCCAAAATCCACAAAACCAGCCTGAAAATGAAGGAAAACCAAAATGATTTCATGAAAGTCTATGGAGAACAGCAGCACAGTTTTTGGACCCTGGTTAGTGCTGGCTGATGGTATGCTATGATTGGCCAGTCTGCATCTGTGGGATGGGGCTTAGCAATTGGTCAGTTCTACCTTTAGATATGCCAATGAGGCTATCTCAGCTCAATTGCAAAAATGTCCAAGAAGAGAGCCCAAGAAATCTAAGCTGAAACAGACACCTCAATTGGTATTTTGGACTTTTTCTTTTGACTTGGCTGAAAGGAAACATGTAGTTGAAGCCAAATGGCCCAAAATCTTGAATTGACCAGTGCAAGAAAAGTAGTTTTTAACTGTAGTGTCTCTCCTTGAATCAATCTGATAGTCCACTCAAACACATCTCAATCCAAGAGCAGTCCAAGCCTACTTTTGCAATTTTTCAAAACTTAAGTACATGACATTTTGTCTTGCCCACAATAATGAATTTAATCAACTACATTATATTTTGTCTAATATCTGTTTATTTGTCTCTCTCAACAACTCAGAACATGAGAGTTTTTACAGCAAAGAGCGCCTTTATCGGGAGTGTCTATGGCATTATAACAGAATTTTCATTTAGGCCCACAGCTGTGAAATTGCATATTTTTCATGCGAAGTTGCTTCAAGATCACAGGCTGACCATGAAAAACGGCACAAGGTGAATGTACTCTGAATGTCATTATGTTACAATGTAAAAAGAGTAGTATAATCTGAATGGAAAAATTTACATTGGTCTATTTCCCTCTCTGACCTCATCAGTCTAAACCTTGTAGCAGCACATAAAAGAGTTTTAGTCAGTCCAGCCAGCAGCCTTCTGCTAATCATGACAAATGAATCTTTGGTCTCATACAGCCTGTGTGTGTTTGTGAGAGGGGTGGAAAGTGTCAAAACAGAGAAAAACTTATTTTAAATATCAAGTATATTTGTAATTGTAATGTACATTGGTAGCCTACGTCTCTTAAGCAAAGCAGTTTTTTCTTCAGTGAAAATGTTATTCAAAGTGCTTGAAATTGTTCATGCCAAAGAAGCAAAAAAAATCTTCATAATTTCAGAGCTCTGCAAAGTTCATGGTAGGAACTTATATAGAGTAGGAGAAAAAGCAATAAGCTGAACTGTATTTTATGTTATGTTATTTATTATTACTTTATTTTACACATATTGTAGCTCTATATGTAGACACAATGCATCTATTGTTTTCAATTAAGGTGCTAAGTGTTGCTTTCACTACAGATGTAAAATTTAAAGTATGTGCATAAATCTAAAAATTCAGCTTATTTGTTCTACTTTCGAATCAAGTTACTGTTAGAATAAAGAAAATGACAGGTTTAAAAAAATGACTTAACAGTCAGTTAGGCCATTAAAGTACTGTGATGTGATGTTGCAGTATGCAAAAGTACAATGATTTTAAAATGTAAAAGTATTGGAACTCTGTTGGCAGTTAACCGATTATACTGCTGGGTATCACTATAACAAAATAACACAAAATATTTAAGCCTCTCCTCACTGACCTGCTAAACAATCACATCAACAAATCAGCCTGCAGCAGCTATTATTTTTTTCAGGAACCTAGTTCCCTCTGAAGTGAGAGGAATAGAGAAAATAAAGCCCTTATCCTTAACTCTTCAATAGCCTTGAAAGTTCACAACTAAAACAGTCTCTGTGCCAATGGATGAAATCCAAAATGAACGGATCTTCAAGATGTAACTAGCTGGCTAAATCCGCACAGTCCCAAGAAAATAAGAAAAAAACTTTTCTTAGGTCCTTTTTATGTGTCGACCTGATGATCTAATCAATGTAAAAAGAAAAGAAGAAGGTGGGAGGAAAGTGTAAGACACCTTCTAGTTTTAATTTATGTTGGTCATACTGTGCCTTTGCACAGCTGCCCCCCCATTGGTCCATTTCTTTAACACACAGTCACCTACAGGGGATCTGTTGAGGTGATTGTGGTTCCTACATTAGGGAATACACTAGCCTTTGTGTCCCCAGTGGCTGGGGAGCAGCCTGGCGTTTGGTGACTAGGACACTGACGTATTAACAAAAGGAGGTGGGGATTGAATCAACTACCCATAATCACTACATGACCTACTGTGTTGCCTCCCAGGCAAAGTTTCCACATAGGGATGCAGATTATCTCCTAATTTATAGTCATTAATTGTTATCTTGGTTTTTATAGCTGCCTGTGTTTAGTGTAAGCACAACTAATAGGGATACTGATTATTTATTCTGACCCTTTCCAGCCACACAAAGCAGCCATTGTTTGGTGTTGAGCACTAAAATGAACACAATAGGTATTCATGCCCACCTCCATTTTCAAATGCACTGACTCTCTACAATATGAGTAGCATGGATTTTCAAGCTCCTGACTGGGCAGAGAAGATTAATGCAGACAGGCACAGAATATGAAAATATGATTTACTGTACTGTGGTTTAACAAAGTGGGGGTATGTGAAAGTGATTTTCCATTTCTTTATTATGACAATACACAAGTCAGAATTGTGCCTCAGTGTGCAAACTGTGTCTGTCAGTCAAAATGGTAAATGTTCCATGACTTTCAATCCCACATCATCTCCATCTGATAAACACTTGGCCTTCTATTCTGCTTGGCAGCGACATAAAATCACTATATTTTAAAAAATAACTAAACTGTTAGAATGTAAACATGTGCTGGTCTACTGATAATACTTGTATATCTTTTGCACTGTATTACTGTGATTGAATCTTAGTCGCATTTAGAGTTAAATCAACAGAAGGAATTTTAGGGGTTAAGTCTATCATTAACAATGTGAAGCCAGATTTGTGCATAATTTACAGTTTGCCTCAGAGCAAGCATTTAGCCGTGTCGACTGCAATGTAGTCAAGCCAGAATTAAGTTAATTTTCATTCACTGCAATAATGTGATTCCTGAGAACTTCCATTGTGTTGCTACTTTGCTTTCTGCTAATAGTTCTCGAGCAGAAATGAGAAGGGCTATTATGAAAGCAAATGCAAATTTGGAGGACAATCTTATATCTTAGTGATATTTTGCTTGCTAGAGGCTAGCAGGTCCAGGCTGACTCACTCATTCAACAAGGGATTGACTGAGCAAACAAGTTTTTCATATTGTGATTCTTTTTGTCTTCTGGGAAAATGAAACCAAAGTGAGTTACAGATACTCCTGATCATCCATCACCATCATTTAGTTTCTCACCATTCCTCTACTCCCTATGAGCCAACACATGCCAAAACAAAACACAACACAAGATTTCATGTACACACTCAACCGCACAGCCGCTTGTAGTCCTTTAACCTTTTATTCACACAATACCTGCAAAACTATGCTCATAAAAATACAGTAAACACGCACTTATACTCATATCTCATCCCCACGCATGCCTGATACACAAAACATCTGTTTCTTCATCTACAGCTTGCCTTCTGTGTATAGAGAACAAGGACGCATGTAATCCCCTGAGGGTTTGGATCTCATATTATCGTGTTCGCTGAGCTCCAGCACTCTGCTTCATAAAAGACTCCATTTTCATCCTACATGTCACAATCCATGTTGTCGTGCAGTGTGCTTTCCCTTAAAATGAAATGAAGGTAGTCCTTGTCCTTGTAGAGCGTGAGTGAGTGTGTATGTGTGCGTGGCTGTGTGAAGCCCTGTGTCTGTGTGTGTGTGTGTGTGTGTACACTTCTTGATTATGTGTGTATGTTTAAGTGTTGATTTGATGCTTTCCTCTACATACATACATACATAAATGGTTGAAATGCGTCTAATAATTCCTGATAAAGACCTGCTAAGTAGATCCAGTCAAACTCTTATTTTCTGTTTTAAATGAATGTGCAGACTTAGCCTGTATCTGTATGCAGTCACCAAAAATAACTTAGATAAAGAACAAGTAGTTAAAGTTTGTGCTCTACTTCATCTTGAGTAAAAGTACATCATTGTTTCCATTCACTGGCAAATAGTTGTTTATTTACATATCCCGCAAATACGGAACATAGCATTCATTTGGAGTCATGTTTCTGGCCAGTTGATTGATTGTAGATACAATATTCACACTTTTATCTCAGTTTTTGGTCTCTACCAGGAACAAATTGCTGTTAGAGTCTAAAACATTATATTCCCCATTTAGTTGCTTTATGTGTCCGCTGGCTGGTGCTGGACTTGGTAGCATACAGTATGTTAAAAAGAGCAGCCCCTTTCCAAAACAAGCGGCAATGTGATCCATTGCTCTCTAGCTGCGTTTAACAGCAGTTAGGTTTAGGAAGGTAAAAACTAAAACTAAAAACTATTGTGATAACTGCAACAGATGCATGGTTAGGAGGTAACTGCATGTTTCCAGGTAGCCTGTGTTTGCTGTTGCTTCCTGCCTAATTGCCCTGTAAATCATACAGCAGTGTTCCTCTATGAGCCCTAACTGTTTCCCCTGAGTTGCAGAGTGTGTGTGTGTGTGTGATTATCAGTCTTACAGCAGTGTGCCTTTATCTTGGAGAAACTGTGACACCTGCATAGTGACAGCGAGAGATTCCTCTGAGAATGTGCCCTGCCAAAAAATTCATATGCATGGGAAAGACTGGTATGTTGTGTGTGCTGTGCATGAGGGGGGCGAGGGAAAGGGTCTTTTTCTTTTCTTTTTTTTTTACTTTATGACATTTATAATCCATTATCA
>JAPZDV010000015.1:9487328-9565585 GCA_029814665.1 Acanthurus lineatus
GGTGGTTTTCTTTTCTTTTTTTTTTACTTTCTGACATTTATAATCCATTATCAAGGGCTTAGCAAGAAGACTGAATTGACTTTTTCTTGAAGGACACACACAAGCAGACTCACACACTCCATTGAGTGCATATCCTTCCTATTGTGAGCGCTGCACAATATAAGCTGATTTGTCACAAGATCTACTAAAAGATGTTTGTATTAAATGTTTTACTTATTAAATGTTAACCTCAGTATTTAAGCATGAGTATATTTACCATCCTGGACTAAGGGATTTAGAAATCAGTTGCTGCTGGACATTATATTTTCTTAAATCTTTAGAAATTAAATAAAATCAGACCCTTGTGTTTGCATTTTTTCAGGTTCAAATACTTGTTTATTTTGTCCGGTTTATGTGTAAATGTGCACTGCAACCATTTTTCTTGTTTGCATGGTGTCCAAACGTGCATTTGTGGGAATTCCACATAGTGTCAGATTTAATTTTTGCTAAAGGAAGAAGATGGAAGCATTGGGATAGAACCTACAATGGATTTTCCTGAAAGATGTGATTATTCTCCTAGAAGCATAAAATAAGCCAAAAACTCACAGGGCTTGAGACACTGAGGAAGAAACAGAGAGAGTCAAAGAGAAGGAGACAGGCTGAAAATGGATATCTTAGAAAGTGGGAAACGGAGAAAGAGAGTGAGGGAGAAACAAGGTATGCAGCCAAAATATCACACTTGTCTTACTGAGATACAGGAAGAATAAAATAGGAGGAGGGAGGAACAGGAAACACACACCAACACAGGGGGTGAGAGTGTGTGAAAGAGGAGAAACCCAAATTGCACTTTTTAAAGCTCAGCTCCGAACCCTTTGCACATATCCTTTCCTTTCTCACAGACTTTCACACACACTAACACACACAAACAGTGCTCCTGTCTTGACATGACAGCAAAAGGCAGGCAGGGGATGTCTTTGTTACGTAATCCAACGTCTCAGTAGCATAAACACACTGCTTTTAGATGTAAGTGTGCTTTTGTCTGTAAATTCGATCGTCTGATGGTGCTCCAGCTCACCATTCAGGTCTACTGGTTTTAAATGCTGGCAATGTAAGGCAACTAAAGTACCACAGCACCATCTGTTGGCTGCTACATGCAATAACAGCTGACAGCAGCAGCAGATGGCGTGCAAAGCTGTGTACCAAGAGTGGAAGATTCAAAAAAAAGGAAAAAGAAAAAACTCTTTCTGTTAAGTGGCACTAAACCCACTTTCATCCTGTCTCCTCCCTTTCATTTGCATAATCCCTTTAGATTGGCTAAAAAGGTTTATATACATTATGAGCCTGTGTGTACTGTGGGCTGTATACTTGTTAATACTCTACGTCTCATGACATTGATGAAGTGAATATTTGTGTAAAGAGGAACATAACATTCAATCTTAAGATTTAAAGGATTTGAGTTTTGGTTAGCTACTGTCAAGTTAATATGGATATACACACACACACGCACACACACACACACACACACAGTGGAACCCCAAAGGTAATTTCTTTTTAGTCTAGCACACTGATTTGAAATTCAAAAATTAACCTGAGGTGCTCATTTGCAGCTTTAATGTTAGGGTGTTTACAACATGAGGTGAACTGTAGGAAACGTATTTAACATCAACAATTTAACATGACCTTAAGGTCATTATATTTAATATTTTCAAAAAAAAAATTCACTGTCCATCCTGAGGAAATGTTGGAAGTAGTAATAAAGGAGGGGATTGAAATGATTTATGAATGATATATGAAGGGTCTTGTGTACTGAGGGTTGTTAATACCCTGCTGACTGAGTATAAGGGCAACTAAATTCACATCAATTGGAAAATTATTTGTTTTATCTTTTAAGTAGTGGAAATACTTGTTTCCATGGCATTATTTGTGTTTTTCCAAATAAAGCATTTGGATTTGGGTTCAACCCTGTTGGATATATAGAGTCTAAAATGCACTGGGAGTCTTTAACAAAGAGAAAGTTGTACCACTAATGTCGAGTGAATAGTGGGGAAAGACTCAGAGTGTGTTATGCAGACATACAGTCTTCTGGCACACACAGTCACGTTGCTGATTAAATTAGAGAACTTATTCTTTTTAAGTTTCAAATTATACGCAGCTCTTTTTTCAGGGAGACAGTTTTAACATTTTGGTTGCTAAAGCTTTTCAGTAGGTTGCTTGAAATAATTTGAGAGCCACAGAAATTCACAGATAACATTTGTCAATGATATCCTGCAGCCACCTCAATGGTCATTTTGGTTGCTTTTACATTCAAAATGGATCTTCTACGAGTGTATGGACACTCAACTGAGATGCTTGAGAACAAGTATCACTATTTTTGAATACCGTCAAGTTAAAATTGAAAGCTGCCACTAACCTTACAGCCATACAGATGACGGAGCAATGCACTAACACAAAATATTACAGTGCAAATCCCTGCAGGATGCACCGTACATCTCATCTTTAGTGTCTTTGGTTTGATTTGCTAAATTTTAACTGCAGGATTCTACATGTTGAACTTTAAGTAACCATATTTTTCCTTTATATTCAACATAATCCTGTTCTCTTTTTTTATTCCTTTCTTCATCTTGTACATTGCGAGAATTTCTGTCATTCCACTCAGTCTTGCTGAGCCTTTTATGCACTCTCTCCATCTTGGTGTCACCTCTCTCTTTTACGACACAATGTTTCTTGCATCCACATCTCCTGATCTGTCTCGCATTCTCCTGGCTTCAATCTCCAAACCCCAACCCCATTCCTGTTGTCTCATTTCCTGTTTGTTGCTCCCTGAGTCTCTCCCTCTAATCTTCATCTTTACATCATTTATCTCCCTGTCTCATTCCCTGCTTCCAGAGGCACTGACAGTATGAAGGATTTATCAGGGGACTGAACTGGCTGTCAGAGATGTGCACATCCATCAGCAGAAAACTGTCACATGTGAACATACATGTAACAAACTGGAATATGGCCGTGAACACAGTTAATGATCCAGCAAAGAGACAAATAAATTATATTCTAATGAGGGCCATTTAATCTTATTATTGTGGACATTTTCGACCTGTTTTATAATACTTAGCATTCATTGAAAAAGCTGCATTACGAGTTCTGCCCTGCTGCTTGTATATTAGTATGCACCTTATCAGGCAAAACACAACGAGAGTGCATTATTATCCATTTACAACAATAGCAGCTAATCATTGGCTACATCTGTTCAACTGGGAAGAGTCAACTCTTCAAAGACAAAGCAAACTGGACTTAATGACCCAGTTTGGTTTAATTAATCTGTTTTTTTTTCCTTTTTTTTCACTAAAAGATGAAAGACAAACATTAACAAACCAACATGCTGTCTAGACATTATACAAAGTAGACAAAAGAAAAGAAAAGAAAAGAAAAGAAAAGAAAAGAAAAGAAAAATGCAAGACAGTTCATCTGAATAAAAGTGCCAGTGGTCATGACAGATTTCTTGTAAGTTATTACAGTAATGTGATTACTATCGGGAGTACAATTTTAATTACAGTGATTATATTAAAGTCATTTAGAAAGCATGTTTGCTCTTTTGTCAATTAGATAAATTATGTTAGCTTGGCTGTGCCAGCTTGGCTGTGCTAGCTTGCCACAATGATCTGAAGTGGGGGAAGGAGTTACCTGCTACGAAAACAGTAGAAATGTGACTAAAGGTAACTGTGAAGTTTTCTTGAGGAATTTTCAGACCTGTATTTTGTTTTCTTTGTTCTGGTTCAGGGACTAATGAGATAGAATTGATGCATTTGGCCCTTGGCTAGTTTGTGTTCAAACAATATTCAAGAATTAAAAAAGTTGTAAACAAATGCAATGTGCGAGCACCCGGCTCTCATTTGTAAGAAATATTCCTGGGAATTTTTTTTTTTTTTTGTTCTTAATTATGGAGAGGATGAGGCGCTTTGTGAATAATCTCTTTAAAATACTCCAAGAAATACCTTGTTCGAAGAAGTGAAGCTGAGACTGCCCATTCTAGAGAATCTGAGTCTGCTTGTTTTGCCCTGAGATTCAGGCTGCTGTATTTTCATAAGCCTTAATAAACCCAACCTGTGGGTTAAACTCAGCAGATTTTGATACAACCAGTGCAAACAAGCTAGGTTAGAATACAAGGAAAAAATGGATGAAGCAAAAGCAAATATGAAAAAAACCCAATAAAACTGAGTCCTTGAGTGTCATCTGTAACCTCTTGCTCTTTGACTTCCCTCCCTTCTGCAGTCCACAATAAAATATAGTTCCTGTAAATTCTAAACCAAAGTTTGCTGCTTTTACTCAAGTGAAGAATTTGAGACCGTTTTTTTTTTTAACTCCACAACTCTTGTGCTCACAGTTGGATGCACAAATTCAATTTTCCATTTAGGTTTTATTCTCAGTTTTCAATCTTTTGTCTCCAGTTCCTCCACTTAAGAGCTTGGAGGCACACACACATTCACACACCAAATGCAAACACTCATTCTGACATTATTCCTTTAGAATTGCAGTTTTGACATTTTGAATGATTGATCAAAGACATATGAAACATATTTCTTCTGCAGATTTTTGCAAAAAAGATAAATCTGTAGATGAGTTTCCTGCAAGACACAAACACACAAACACACACACACACACACACATATGCATTTAGACAAACAGACCCATTGCGACGAGACGGAGGGAATGAAAAAGCATGGAGCTACTGTTAGCTACTGTATGAGCACGGTAATGTGCTGAAATTATTGATCTGACAAAAGGACCTGACAACCCCAGCTGGTCTCAAACAAAAAAAAGAAATCAATGGTTATTTTGCCCACTGGACCTCATGCAAAAGCACTCTATTTTAACACCGACAATAAAGAACTATTCCACACCTGCTGTGCTTCTTATATATACATACTTGCTCTGTCCAATGAACATGTGTAGTATAATGGAGGCCAGAAATAATGGAAAGGTTCATACATTTAGTACGTAGGTTGGTGGCCTAGAGCAGAAGGATATGCACTATACAGTTCTCATTACATGCCTGTGCAGTTCAACTCTTTGAGACATTATGCAGAAGTTTTGAGTTTTGGAGTTGGAGTTAATAACTTTTGTGTTATTTTTGTTCAAGGTAATTGAAAATTCCATATCAACACTGTTTGAGAAAATGGACACCTGCCTTTGTGCAGTCATCCATTACTTCCATTACAAGGGCTAACCCAAGGAGGTCCACATGGATATGGTGGCAACACTAGAGGGGTCTTTCATACCACAAGAGAAAGAAGTGGGATGCTGAATTCAAACATGGTACAGAGAGTCTGGAAGATGAACTCTATCGTGGAAGGCTGGTCACCACACAGGAGACCATTAACAAGATCCCTCAACTCTGTCATGCCCAATAAGAAGTGGATATGGCACCTCATGTCAAGGACCAATCTTTCTATTTTGAGTTGGATCCAGAAGACTTTTACAACAATTTATAACCTAGGATGAGACTTGGTTCCACCTCTTCCAACCAGAGCTGAATGAAGAGACGAAACACCCAATATCTGACTCCTAGAAACCAAACAAGCATAGTTTTCAGATCAAGAATATAGCCTCCTGTATAAGAAATGCAAAAGAAGTGCAGCGTGTGAACTACTCAAGAGGGTTCACACTCTGACATTGATCTCTTGAGATCGCAACAGGAGAAAACAAAAAGATTTGAGGTTGAAAGCTGACAAAAATTGTGCCCTTTTTGCCAGGAAAACACTCAAGTCCTCAAGTCCACAGTGGTTATAGCTGCCAGCCACGAATGCAAATTTGAACGTATCCAATACCTGCCCTCTTCACCTTTTTCATTCTACCAGTTTTTCTTTTGTGGCCTTATTTGTTTTTTCTTAATTTTATCTCCCTGACTTATTCCTGCTCTTTTTCGCAAGATCTTTATTTTATCGAGTATATAAATGATGGCAATCCACAACAGAAACACAGTGTATGAGCCATAGTTTATACATGTATTGTACTGTGAAGAAGATAGATGTTATCTGATAGACATGTAAATGCATAAGTACTGCACACAGACACTATGAACACTATGTGTTAATATGATATAAAAATCAGATTGCATACAGGGACAATAAACAGATACACGTGTCTGAATGTCTGATGTGTTCACACAGTCGTGCTCCAGCAGCCACGCAGAGAAACACTCAAGGGACAAATGCAGCCTTATATTGGCAACAGGTTTCAATGGACTTTATCTACAAGTATATTGAATTTCTCTCCTTTCCTTATTAAGAGTGTGGATTGAAACCAGCTCAGATATCAAGCCAGACACAGACTCTGTGATTGTCTCTGCCACTTAATGGGAGCTTTACTGCAGCTTTCTTTTAAAACGATTTTTCTCCCTCTGAGAGAGGAGACAGGTCTTTGGACTGATGCTTAGACGGAAACTGGGAGAGACAGGTTGATTAAAAATCTGCTATGCTCATTTTCATGCGTGTTTACAACCAATGATTTAACACCTCTGTTTTGGGTAAAAACAAAGAAAGTTCTTTTGCCACAAGCAGAGATGAATATCTGAAGGGTCTTTTTTCAACAAAACACTGTGGCTTTGTTCTGAGAATTGAGTTGAGAATTTAATTCCAGTTAAACAAAGACTTTGGGATAAAGTGATGAAAATGTAGAAACATTTGAGGAAACACCAGGTTTAAATATTATCTCAAACATTTCAGACAACTAAAATCATGTTTGAGTGTGAGTGTGTGTGTATGTGTATATACATGGCCCACAGCCACTAATAATCTTTCTTGTTCTTAAAATGTCATTTGGTCATGAGACTGGACGTGATAGTGCAACACTTTCCTTTCGTCCTTGTCTCGCAGGCTCACACACACAGATTCGGCAGACCCATCAGAAGGTAAATCATAAGTGATAACAGTGTGTCACACAATTTAATTTAGATTTTTGTTTGATATGATCAAACATGATAACCAACATAACCCTCATTAATGTCAACAGCTCCATGCTCAAAAATAGCATAGTCCCACATTCATTTACATGCAGTTTAACTGGTGAATGACTCAAAGTGGCCTGTGAACTCTGAGCTTGAGCTAAAATAGACTTTATGTGAAAAAGTTCAGATTAGCTGAATTAGTGGAAAAGACTAAGAGGAAAATGTATTTAAGGTATGGCTTGTGCTTAAAAAAATAGTTGAACATTTTGGAAAAAAAATCAACTTGTGTTTACTCACTTTCTTGCCAAGAAAGAGATGAGAAGATTGATACAACTCTCATGTCTGTAAGCTAAATATAAGCAGTAACAGACATCAGTGTGCTAAAGTCAGCTAGGCTAAGCTAACAGGCATCAGTGATTTCAATCAGTGAACAAACATAGTCTCCAAAAAGTTGAACTTTTTTCTCTAACTGTGTATAACTCCGCATCCAAACACAAACATACACACACACACACACACACACCCATACACGCATACACACATACACCAATCCCAATTAGTACACAGTTGCACACAACCAGGCAGAGGGTTGCACCAGCTGGCTGATTTATCCAATGTTCTAAAAATGGCTAATACAAACACACAGTGAACTTTTGGGCGTTTGGGAGCCATGCTGCTGGCGGTCAAACTCCAGCCTCGCCACAGGGGAGACTAATGGCCATAAGCCATAATTACCGTATGCTGCCTGTCATACCCCACCCCCAACATTATCATGATTTGTCCTTCTGCTGAATTAGATCAACAAGTCAAAGGTAAAATGACCTAAACAGCCTTTAATGTGCGGCACCCCTAACTGACAGTAATATAGAGAAACTGCAGCGGCTTTCAGCATGTCCATCTTTTGTTGTAACATGTTGCATCGAAAATCACTTTAATGGAGATATGAGCTGTCTGATGCACACTGATGTGTACAAAATGGCATAATTACCACTTAGAATTAAATAGCCTTTGGCAGGCACACAACGGTGCTGAGAATGAGGTTAATACGGCCAATCACACTGAACCCAACCAGGGGTTTAGGACTGGAAAGGGGGGGGGGCACTCAGCAGCACTCATGGTGTCTCATGGAGCACCTGACACAAATAGAATAGATTTTTACAGCAAGTAACACACATGGCCATTGCCTGCCTTTGCAATTATGACACCCCTGTGCTGTAGGACAATGGAAAAATTGTCATAAAACAGATTACTAACATGAATTATTTGTGTGTGTGGACGTAAAGTCAGGCAGAGAGAGCCAGCATCACAAAACAAAATGCATAACGGTTAATGTATGTTTTTGTTAATGACGCTCTGGTAATGTTGAACACCTGGGTTGAACAGCCTGCTTGAGCTGCGCGTGTTTATTTTTATTGCATGGCCATGCTAACAGGTTAAAGCTGATGTACATAATGGAGATTCAGTGTGTTGCCTTTTTACAAATGATGCACATGAGATGGTTCTTAGTGGAAAACAAAAAGGACAGTGAAAATGATATGATATCACCTGTATGCATTATAGTAATTCTGTCAGTAACTGTAAAATAGGTCACAGACATGCGAAAACAAGTCAACATCAGGTGAAGTGGTGAAGGGAATAATGTTTCCAGTTCTCTGACCGTTTGTCTGTCTGTCGCTCTTTTTTTCTCTGAACTAGGGTAAAAATCTTGTTGTCATGGCCATAATCAAATGCAAATTAAGTGTTGAAAGATAAAGCAGTGGCAGTGCAGCAGCAGCAATGCTGTCTGTGTGGACTCTACACGAGTGCAAGCCTGTGAGGTCCACACACATTAACTGCTCCAGCAGGCATCGCATCTCAGACGTTACAGGTCAAGATCTGCACAGTGTATTAGACGCCTCTAACAAGCAGAGAGAAGAGGAGGACAGTAAAAGCTGGATGAAAGAGAGGCTGTGCTCAATATGGTGATCACTATTATCATGCAGCTGCAGTACACGCACAACCACAATGCAACAACCACGATTAATTCAGTCGATGATATCCACATTCATTGTGGTATCAACTTGATGAGCCATTAACGGAAAAGACGCAAATGCCAAACACAAAGACTGCTGTGTGTCGTTACAGTAATGACTCCTCCTTTTCCAGGTAAGAGGCAGAGCTGCAGACGGTGGGGATGAGCACTGAGTGTGATGACTGCTTACACCCAATTTGCATATATCAAAGGTATATGCAGGTAAACTCTCTGGAGGATTTGAGTGATTCATAACCCTTTTCACGGACACACACACCCATCCACACACACATACAGACGCATTCATGGCAGAGCCTTTATAAGGGATGATAAATGGTCATGCGTGATGAAAGCCATATGTTCATTTCACTGACTTTGTTCCGTTGTCTCTGTGGCAGCAGGGTTAAATGTTGGATGACAAACACCTCTGTAGCATCTAAAGGTAGCAAAGAATGAACTAGTGGCACCTCACTTATACCTAAATAATACCCGACCATGAATCTGACCTTTTAGAAAAACTTCTTCACGAACAGAACCAGATGTTACAACCTCTCTCACATTTTCTTAATGTCTTCTCTCAAACTCTAATTCACCTCTTGTCTCACGCCTCTTTCATCACTTGTGTCCCGTTTATTGCTCTAATTTTCTCTTTATTTTCTTGCCTCCTCTACCATATACCTTATTCATTTACTATTTCTGTGTGTTTCCATTTTTTTGTATCTACCTTTCTACCTTTCATTCTAGTACCTCTAGCACTTCTATTCATTTTGCTGTCTTTCAGTTGTCTGTCGAGGACTTGTTCAAAACCGCTCAATCTGACCGTATTTTGGTGAGAGGACAAAATTGCTAACTGTTTCTCTCTCCCTTGTTATTTTAACTACTACAAGTCTCTAACATGCCTCTGTGTTTGTTGAGGTCTTACAAAAAACACCTGTCATCTTATAAGGCAGACATATGCATTTACCCTGTCGATCCATCGCATGTGCAAAGCAGAAATGTGTGATTTTACACATATTTTTGCACTCAAATGCCAGCAAAGGTGAAAAGAGCTGGCGCTTGACTGGCCACATTGTTTGATCAGGTTTTCGCTGAGCTTTCAAAGTAAAATTCTCCAATTGTAGAGCAGATTGATGTTTTATTGCACTCCACCATGCAGATGGGATACAAAAACAATTTATTTACACAAATCAAATGTGCTCTAACAAATGTTGATAGTTACTTCAGAAGTGTAAAGTTTATATGCTAATAAGGTATTAAATTATTGATTTTTCCTCCTAAGAACTTTCTTTCTAAATTGGAGATGAGTCACAATAGTTGTTAGATAAATGTAAACTGATATCAACATCTTTTGTTGTTACTCTGCTATCTTGCTAATTGTGGTAAAAATGATGTTGCTTATTGAAGACTGAACAATTGTAAAAGCAACTGACTGCAATGTTACAAAACAGTATGAGGCCATACAGGTTGTTGTAAGTTAAAAAAAATAGACTTCTTCTTGGGCAGAAAACCTTAAATGAGCAAAATAAAATGGCAAACTTACCCCCAAAAATGACCCTTAAGGATTAGTGAATGTTAGCCTGTTTAAATAAAATCAGGCTGATGCTCAATCACAGCTTATTTCACCGGACATTATCAGTGGCTGCATGATCCAACAAACACTGTATTTGTGTTACTGCTTTGGTTATTTAAAAAAAAAAAACCTCTCTTACGTCTTTCACCTCTCACCTTGTGCCCACACAGTAGCACCTTTTACTAAATGTACTTCACACTCCTTCTTCTTGCCCTTTCACCATTCTTGTTTTCAAATCCTGACCCAATTTTCTCTCTGTGGATGTTTGGTCAGATGTCAGGAAACCTCTCAACCCCTTTTGTCTCCCTTTCATTTCTGTTTCTATGCTGCTGTTTTTTTTTTTTTTGATACCTAAACCCGACCTTGCATTCACCAGTGTTTGTTCTGTTAAAGCTGCAACCCCCCTCCCCACCCCTCCCCTCCATTTTAGTTTTTCATCTCCTGAAAACTGGATCTTCAGATGAAAAAGATGTTAAAATTCTTTGCTCATGAAAACCCATCAATCCGTCTCCTCTTTTTTCTTGATGCTCTTTTCATGTTCTGCAAACCTCACCTTTGCTTCATTTTAAATGTAAACTTTATGTTAAAAAAAATGACTCCAAATAAGTTTCTGACTTCCCTTTCCTCTCTCTCACTCTCTCTCATCCTTTCACTCTCAGCCTCCTACTCAATTTTTTCCCTTTCCATCTCACGCTGCTTTCCTTCACATATCCCCCTGTCTCTTTTAGTGTACTCTTTATATTTCCTGGCCTCAGAATCTGACCCAGGTATTTTCTGTCTGTCAGAGCTCCACACCTCTGCCTCTGCACTATTTATCTCAACAAAATAATTGCTCTCTGAGTCAAGAAGCACATACAAAAAGATGTTCTTTTTTCCTGCTGCCTTCCTACAGCCTCTGCAATGCAGTAACAGATGTTTCACAGAGGAGTGAAGGTTACCTACAGCTGAAGCACATTCATTTATTCAGGCTGTTGTGTGTGTTGGCTGCTTGGCATGGGGATTAACAAAATGACTAAGTGCCGGCGTCTTGTCTCACTAAATATTTGAACAGCAGTAGAGCTTTTCCTCTATACTGTTTTTTGGGAACATTTTAAGAATGTGACTCTACTTTCTTTTTCTGTCTTTTTCATTCCCACTATAATTCTTTCTGTTTTATGCAAAATCTTTCATTTTTTCTCCTTTTAGCTTTATGTAATATTTTTTCTTCCAATCTCTTCGTATTAGTCTGAATTGTTTGTCTCAGGTTTGGGGGAAAGGGGTTTCAAAACTATTAGATTAATGGATATGCAGTTCTAACAGAGTGTACAGGTGGTTTTGGTCTTGTTTTGTGTGTATGTGGATTACTGCTGTGCCAAAGTACAACCTAACAGAGGCGCTAGAATGGCTGTAGACTGCTGAGATTTGCACACACCTTACTGCAGATGCAAGTGAGGGTTTAAATAGTGGACACTGCATGTACATAATCAGTTACATACACACCAGTTAGGGGTACGCAGAAAGATTCCACCTATGCACACTAGAAAGCAGGGTTTTTTACAGCAAAGGGAGACGCTTTGTTGCACGAAGTTGAACAAAATAAAAGAGAAAAAAGGAAAAGATGTATATATACACACCTCAGCCATACATAATACATAGAATATGAAGTGTAGAACATTTGAGTGGCAGTTTTTCTTGTCCATGAAAAATTTACATCATGTAGATCCATGTGGTCACTTAGATGGTTTTATCTATTTTATCTGCCTCCATGAGCTTTTTATGTCTCTGATTTCATCTCTCATCACTAGTTGGCTGGCACAGTGTGGTGAGCAACTTAATGAACGTTTTCTGCAAATTTTAGCGGGGGGTATCAGTACAGCTCAGTAAACAATGCATAAACTGGGAACAACAAAAAAAACAAAAGTATATAGTGTAGTGTGCTTCAGTGCATTCGAGATATCATTAGGTTTAATTTAAATATTTGTTTCCTACATGACTGTGCTTGCATTACCTTTTCATATATTTACACTCTGAAGTATTTGGGTTTGTGTGCTAAAACTTGATAGGCCAGTAGGATGTGTGTGTGTAGGTGTTGACCTAATTCTACACTCCACTGATTCCTGTCAGTTCAAGACACTACTTAAACAATATAGATTCACACAGACACACACTGCTTCTCTTCCCACATCCACATAACAGAAAACCAATGCACATATCCATCTGAGTATCTCACACACACACACACACACACACACACACACACACACACAAAAAACTCCTGGCTACATTTTTATGGGGTTCTTAACAAATTGCTTGCATTAGATTCAACCCAAACTTCCAAAATCTAGTAAAAATAACACATTTTTTAGTCTTCTGCAATTAATCTTTTAGTATTTCAAACAGTTGGCTCAAGTCCATTGATTTTTGTTTTGGTGAAGAAGTTATTTTTTTTGCTTGTTTGTTTTTTTAAATCAGTGTCAAGCTCCGGAGGGAATCTGATTCACCAGATGCCGATTTCCTCGGGGTTCAGCACAGAGATCAGTGTGATGTGTGTGTAAGACAGTTAGGAAAGGCCAAACAGGACTGCAGCCAAAGCAAAGGGAGAAAGATCGAAGGAGATAAAGGGAGATAATGAAAGAATTTGGAGAGAGTCCATAGAAACTGGAAACATTTTTTGAAAACTGTGGAAAAGTAAACGAAGAAGATGCAAAAAAAAAAGTAACGCTGGTTTGCTCTAACCAAGCTGGAGAGTTAGACGAGAGAATAGTCTCAAAATATATAAGCCTCAGACGTAAAAGTCAGGAGCTTTTGGGATTTATGTGCAAGTATTTTGCTTTAAACTAGCACTGAGACTTCACAGTTCTCTCCTTTGCTTTATTATTAAGTAATCTGTAGTTGTTGTTTTTGCTCAGGGATATTGGTATTTGTGTGTTAAAAAAAACATTTCAGTGGATTAATTTTCAAACAATCATACTTCCAAAGAAAGTCAAGATTTTAGGATCGACTTTGCAGAAAAAACATAGATGTGTAGCAGACATTTCTTGGCAGACAGCGTTTGAACAGGAAGAAATTAAAGCATCCACAGCAGTGCTGGGATCTGTTTGGATATGGATTTGATGCTGTTTTGTCTGCGAGTTGCACAAGTCAACATCTCCTCCATTTCTCCAACTTTGAAAACTGCCGTAAGAGCATAAAATCATCTTAAGAGATGTTGACAGGTTAAAGCTGTGTTTATGTGAGTTAACAGCCTGCAACAAGTATTTTGAAGGAAATAATTGGGCTTTCACCCTGAGAATTTGGGTGCCATTATATCTTTTGAATTCTTGTCTGTCTCTTGTTGTCTGGCCCATCTGCTTTAATTTTTATTGAGCATGTTTTTAAAAATACCCAATTGTCACCGTATGCAAACGCTTGTGTATGTCGGTGCACTTTTGGCAACATGTGAGTCATCTTAAAAAGCACTCAACATTTGTATGAAACCTATAATCTCTGTTCAGTTGTGAATATACTGACACTTTTGCCTTTGAAGATGAAAAAATTGTTTGTTTATCCATCACATATTATTCTGTATGCTGACGTGTTGGTGTGTGTGTATGTGGATACAAAATGTTAGCGTGTGTGGCTTTGATAATGTGGCGTTTTGAACATTTTGTGACTTTTGCCTTTTTACTTGTTTCTTCATGTTTGTAATCAACTTTTAACTACTTTCTTGATAAATTCTGGTGTGTTCACGTGAGTCTTCACTTCTATATTTTGCCTTACCTTCTTTTTTGATGATTTACATCGCATGAAAATGGTGATTTGTGTCTTTTATGTGACTATTTTTCTCATTTTTCATCCTTTATTCCTTTCAAGCACTTTGACAAATCCAATCCATTCTTAGGAGCTATGTGTTGACGTGTTTGGCGCCGGCAAAAATTGCTTTCTTACTTTGTCGCTCAGAAGAGTTCTGTTGTGACAAATCTGACAGTGTGACTGAGCAGCTGAGTGATTCGCTGTCATTTGACTAGGTGACTGACTGATTTGTGGACAGTTGAATGATTACATAGTTTTCAGAGTTGGTGACAGACTGACTGACTGTCTTCTTTTTTGACTGAGTGGTTGACTGGATGTTAATCTGACCAACTGTATTTCTGTATGTCTAAAGTCACTGACAGGCCATCTAGCAGAAAAAATAACCTAGTTATGTCCCTATATTGTGGCTAGTTGACTCTGTCCCCTGACTGGTTTGATTGGAGATGGACGCTGCTGCCAAGTGAACAGGTTACTGACATGCTGTGTGTCTGCTAGTTTTTATCATGCGTTGACAGATTTGTGCAGACAGTCAGTCAGTGAAAGGCTGACATGAGGCAAACAAAGGTCGTGTTTGGTTCATGTTGCATTTTGGAGTTGAAAAGTTTTCTGGCAGGCAGACAGACATACTGTTGTTTGTGTTTTTATCCCTCTCTGGGTGTATGTATTCCTTAAGTATGAGCCCTAAATTGGAGCTTGGCTTCAAATCTTCTCCACAACAATAAACCCCCAACATGGAATTTTGTCCACCTGGGGTCAGAAGAAACAAGCTTTAAACACTACACTTACATATTATCATTGTGTAAGTTGATGTTGACCTAAGTCACCTATTAATGCATCAAGCAGATAAAGAGTAGCTGTAGCATTCATTTGTCTTTGTGTTTGTCTGGCAAATTACCTTTGAGCCTTGAGAGAAATAGTTGCTAATTACTTCACTATGTTTACCAGCTAGTTTCTTAAGTTTGTCTTTGTGTTGTTTGGTGCTGAGTTGGTAATAAAACATAGGGGGTTATGGCCAAAAAATTATGCAGATCAGAGCAGAGAGAGCAAACAGATCAGAGCAGAGAGAGTGAACCAAGTTGTGGACCAGAAAACGAAAATAGTGAGCTTAAAGAAGTTGAAAGAACTACAGAATGAGTTTATATTTGTAGATTTGTCCCTTTAATGATCAATAAGTCATGTGATCCCCTGTTTTTTTCAAATGATTAATTTTAAACAGCTTAAAATGTTCATGAATAAATAGTTTAACACTGAAAACAAATGTGTGGATGATTCAAATTTTGTGCAAATTAAATGCTGCTGGATCTTAATTGCTGCTTGAGAGTAGATATCATTAACTTTCCTAGCAACACCCACACACTTCTAATCAATAGGAGGAGCACTAAGAAAAACAAAAACACATTAAAACCTAATGTAACATAACTAAACTTGGTTCAAAAATGGCAGAAAATTGTGTTCATACATCTCATCACTTACTATTCAAAGCTGAATAAGAAAAAAAAAAAGATTTCGAGGTCTTAAAATGTGTTGAGGACTGATTTTGTTAGTGTGTTAACACAGGTCAAAGTGGAAGTAGTGAGTCTTTCATTTAAGCCAAAGAAAGATAGCAATCAACTTCATCGTCTGCTCTCATTCACCTCTACAGTCAAAGTCAAGGAGCTCCCCTGGCAGCTCGTCTCTTTATCCCTCCCCCCATCTGCTCTCAGTCTCCTCTGCTTCTATCTTTAAAACACCATCTTCTGCACTCTCTTTACAGTATTCCCTCTTCCTATCCTTTATTTATTTTAGTCTACACTCCACCTATCAGCCCCTGCTCTTGCTCTTTTTTATCTTTCCTCCTTATTTTTCCATTCACATGCTCACTTTTTTTTCGCAGTCCCTCTTCAGCCTTTTCTTTTACTTTCTTCCTCAGTCAGACTATTGGTTTTAGCAGAGGAGTGGGAGAAGTAAAGAAGGTCACTTTAGAGATGAATGGAGCCTGTATTAGTCTGGCATCTCCTTCTCTCCAGATTGGCTTCCTCCTGCCCTCTAGTCACACCGATGCATAATTCATCTCTCCCTCGCTCCTCGTCTTTAATTGTCGATTTTTTCGCCCTCTTTACTCTTTCCTCACTCTTACATATTTCTTTTTGGCTGTCTATACTTCATTTTCTGCTCACTATCTGCTTGCCGTCTCTCTCTATTAATGTTTTCTCACTTTGTCTTTTTTCCTTTCTTGTCTCGTTTTGCTCTCCCGTCTCTTTCTGTCTTCTTGACTCTCTCTTCCATTTTTCTTTTTCTGTTTTTCTCAATCCTCGTGTCAAGGTGTTAAGTTGCTGATAACAAGTGAGGCTGAAAAGTGAGTGTGCAAAACTGTTTGAAAGAGAAAGTGTATGAAAGTTAAAAAGTATGTGTGCCGTGTCTGCTGGGATCTTTCTCTTAATGTCTCTGCCAGCCTGCAAAGTGTTTGTGTTTGCATACCCACTTGTTTCTGCATCCGTTTGTTTTAAATTGTTTGCAGAGAGATGTGTGGAAGTGTGTAGCTGATTGGTCGGTCAGTCTACTGACTTGTTTTAGATTGAAATATCTGAATCTGTACACATGTTCATGGCACACAGAGGATAAATCCTCATGACTTCAGTAATCCTCTGACTTTTCTTTTGTCCTCCTTCCTGCCTGCCACACACACTGTGCCTACTTATTGCCTGCACATGGTGCATGAGGAGAGGCAAAGACTGAATTACTCTAAGCAGCATGCATGGGATGTCATAAAATCTTACATTTGAATATACTTCTCATTTTTCACTTGTTGCTTTCTGGAAACAGAATTACTTTGAGTGTCTAAAAGTTTCTAAATCTAGCAAGAAAGGCATCAAGTTTGCAACACTGCTCTGTCATAAAGCGTCATCTTCAGGTTAAAACTTTTATCAGTTCCATATTTGGTTTGTGACTTAAAACGAAAAAACTAACAACATTCCTATAGGCCTCGGCTATAATCTGTTTTTTTGGCATATTCATATTGTATCCAGAATAATTGAGGAAAATCTGGACAGCAAAATCAGTTCCAACCCTGTTCTGATGGTTTGAAATGTGATTCCAGTTGGATTTTTGTAGGTATGTCTCAGTATGGATGCCATGGGTGCTCTAATTTCAAGGTGTCTTTTGTGTCACTCACAATGTGATGCGCAGCGACAACGGCTAATCCAGATTGACAGTGGTGCATAAACGCAGCTGAGCAGAGTCTATGTTGCTACAAGCGGTGTGATGTAACAGAGGAGTTCAGCACCGTGGCTTCACAGCACTTTTTTTGGAGGGCTCTTTTCTTTGTAAAGCTGCATCTCTAGATGTGTAATGACGCTCATGTCGTTACCACAGCAACCCATTGAGAAGAGACGGTTATGCCTGGAAACACAAATCCAATCTGATCACTTGCAAATTAAAATCTGTCCTGAAGAATTGATTTGCATGCAGACTAAACAAAGCCTCAGTATCCAGCTCTGATGTCTGGTTTTCTTCTGTGAATGTGTGTGTTTGTGTGTTGCCTCCAGATTTATTCCCTGTTGCATCATCACTCTGCTAGCACCTTAATTTTTGTGCTGGACATTATTCCAAACTAATGTTTGGTTTTGTCATAAAAAATGTCAGAAACAATGTCCCATTTTCAGAGTAAACTGTCTCTGTAGCTTTACAGTACACCACACTATCTCCACACACACACACACAGACTACACAATTAAGTGTTTCACCTCCTGAATTGCTGCTAACAAATGGGTGTAAATAAGGCCGTTTAGGTGTAAGTGTGGTACTTCATCATTTTTCTGCAGCAATAATTATTGGACTCTTGTTTTTTTTTGCTCATTTCGAGTCAATGTGGAACCGGCTGGCTGGCTGAATTATGCATGTTTGTTTGTTGGTTTCATTACAGAAGCAGATGTCTCAGCTGGAATAATGGAGAATTTTAGAGTGTTATTATGCTGTTGTTGTTTTGTGTTTTTTTTCCATTCTTGTGCTCTCTGGTTGGAGAGATGATGAGCAGTTTGGGGTCTTTCAGCTCAGTATGAATGAAATCTTCAGACACGGCTGCCTATATTTGATTATAGTTCTCAAATCTACCAAAGCAGTAGTGAAGGGGGTCAGGGATGGGTTTGTTGTCGTGCCACCAATATGAATCCAGCCTCATTTCCGTGTTTCGGCTCTCTATTTTCTCTGTGTAATATCATCCCCGAGCTTTCAGCCATAATGCTGTTTCATTCAGAATTTAATATGTGAAATGTAGTCCTCGTTTCTTGACACTAACACACAATTCAACATTGTAATAAAGCTTGAAACACAGATGAAACACAACTACTGTACATCTTGCATCTCTTGATCACACACTGTCACCCAGAGACTTTACACAAAAATCAAACTATTTTCATGCATCATTCGTACAAGTGTTTCTGTTTTCTGCAGCAGAAATGAACACTTTAACCCTTAAAAATCAGCTTTGACAGCTACAAAATAATGCTTTCTAATAATGTAATTTATATGACAGTTTACTTTCCTGGTGGAGATTTTTTTACACGTCTGCCAAACTGATGCAATACGGCCTTGGTGACCTTTTAAATCCTGCCCAGACTACTTCAAACCTTGTAAAGCTGTAATTGTATTTTTTTTTCATTCACACACAGGCTACGAGGAAAAATTTGTATGCTTAAGCACAAGTAAATGGTTCATACACTGAATGTACAAAATCTGCCCTGTATTGAGTTGCAGCACTGCTTGCATGGCCAACATCCCAGTTGGCTCAGAGCATTAAAAATCCTTCTCTAACATGTCTATCTCCATCTGCACTTTGGTAATACTGTTCACCTTCTTTTCTAAGTCGCCTCAAGGCTTAAAAGACCTTCTTCCACCTGCCTCCTTAATCACAAAAATTTCCCTTCAGGTCAAGTTGAATCCCAAAATGTGTTGGGCCAATTTCGCATCATGCTTGATAATGTTATAAGACATAACAAAATAGCTTATAAAGTCTCAAAAGGGCAACAGTTTGCTTTAGGCGTTGCAACTGCAGATACCTGATTAAAGAAAAACTTTGGATTTCTGGGAGACATACAAAATTGATGTACTCTTCCTTGACTAAAAAGATGTTCTAAAGGAGGAAAATCTGACATTTTCTTAACTTTGTTGTCTAATCATTACCACCACGAGCAGTTCTTCTCACAACAGACAAAAACATGGTCTTTGATTCTCTCAGATTCTACAAACAGCTACGTTTTTTTCAGAGAGAGAAACAACCTTGAATGTATGTTTAAAGATCTGACTTTTCTCAGTTGAAACAAGCTTTCGAAAAAGCCACATTTCTGTCAGTAGTCTTTTTCCACTCGTCCCCTCACAAAAGGTCGGATTCAAATTGCAACCCTTGTGCCCAGTTGACTAGAATAGCATATTATGTGTATGATCATGTAGTTTTACTCTATGCAAAAAGAGGCAACTGACAATAACCATAAGCAAAATGTATACCAAAAAAGCTATTACCTCTGCTGGTTAAACACACTGAAACACACCTGCTAAATCATGTCTAAGAGATGTACTTCTGTCATTCAGTTAAATTGCACTATGTGAGTAATATTCAAAATGTATGCTAACATCTCATTAAAGCCATTCCTACATGCACACACAGTATGGTAGAAATTCAGGGTTAGCGGTGTGAAGCTGTGAGGTGGTAGACCGTGTGCCTGGCACCAGCGGGACCCTGGCAGACTTAGCTCCTCCATCCCAGTGTCTTTATTCATGCCTGGGTTACAGATTTCTTGTCCTATTGCTGGCTAGTCAGAGTCCACAGGACTCCCTGGCGGTCTGTAATGAGCTGCAGAGTCAGCACCTACGCAGAGAAACACAAGCACAGAGAAATGTGTGTACACACCGTCATGAATTCATGTCTAGGTACAGCCACAGAGTGCAGAAGTTGCGTTGTGACCAAACAGACAAATGCTAAGTGTTGCGTTCTATCATATAAGCACGTAGGGCTGGAGGGGGAGAGGTCTTTGCCTATAAAACAGCACGCTGGCACACTGTGTCTGTACATGTACACACACTCGTGAAGGAAGAGCAGCCCTTTTGGGGGCAGGATTAATGAAGCAACAAACAAGGCAACACTGAGCCATAGTTTCCTCAAGCTCTCTTCTTTTTTGCTTCCCTCGCTCTGTCTCCCCACTTGCTGTTCAACTCTACATATTTAACTTGTTTTGCCTGCAGCTCTGCTTTTTTTTCTGCTTCTCTGTCACTCTATGCCACATTTTTAATGTATATGACTCAAGAGCACTCAGATACCAGATAATTTACACTGTTACTGAATTAAATTTGTGTTGGTCCTCTTAATTACAACGGTTACAGGGCAGACTATCAAAATATACTGGAAACGTCCACCTGGTATACCTTGTGGCTAGTTCCACACCTACTCTGCCTCTGATTGGCTGTACTCTTCATGTCTTTAAAGTGTTTGTTACAATCTAAAATCTGACAAAATATGATTCTAATTGATGCTACAAACTAGACAGACTGGGACAGAGAGCCATTCAGTCACTGTAGCTTACATTTTGCTCCTGTTATTCCTATCTTTCTCTGTATAGAGAGGGCAAATAATGAAGCCAAAACAATATCTGTAAGAAAATACATACAAATACACATCTTGTTTAACTATGTTAAAAACAACTATACAGGAAACAGATTACCAATCTGTTTAAAATAAGCACTGGTGATTAATGTTTTAATTCAAAGTTCTTTTATCTTCAGCCTCTCTTTCTGTGACATAGTGACACCTGCTGACTGACAGAAGAACTACAATGTAAGGAAACAGCAGGCAAAACTCCAGCAACTTACACAAGTAAGTGTGTATGTGATGTCAACTATGTATGCACATACACACATGCATGCGAGTGAGCGCACACACACACACACACACACACACACACTCTATATATTATACTAGAAGGAGAAAAAACAATGTTTTAAAGAAAAATCATGCTGAAGCTAGAACACTGGGTTGCATTAGGTGCTTGTGTTTACCTTCTCTGCCTGAGAAGAAAACGGTATTCCCTCTGTGTTTAAATGGGCAGCTTATGAAATCTACACCATCTGTGCTTTGTTGAGTTAAAACAGAAACTGGGCTGTGCTCCTCCAGTGTCAGGCAGACCTGTCAGTGACAGAGCAGGAAGATTGAAAAGACAAAGGGTGAGCATCAGGTGGATGGCACACTGTTCGGGTGACCTGACGTGCATGAAATGTCACCTTTGAAAGACTTCAATGTCATAAAAATATTGGAATTCATGTATGAATGGCATCTGATGGCAGAAGAAAAGTACACTCTTACCTAGGTGCACTCTCTCACAAAGTAAAGATTAATATTTCATTCAAGTCAGATCTGCACTGCACTTTTAAAAGAGGGGAGACTGGAAACAATTTAGCTTGGGAAACAAATATTATACACAGCCACAGCCAAAGATAAATATATTAGGTTACATAAGAAAAAACAAATGACATTGCAACTTTTTTGCAAAATGATATCAGGGCACTAAGAGTCTGAAATTGATTTTAAAGTTTTCCATGTTAGCAAAAGGGTTTTAATATCGTTGAGGAAGAGATTTACACATTTCCCTCAACACACACATGCAAGCATAATTCTGATTAACCACTAGAGGGTGCTGTTGCTCCTTATATTACTATACAACGTAAACGAGCTGCCAAAAAATGGAGCCAATCAGATCTGTTTTCTGAGTCTCTAATTGACTGCGCTAAATATTTAGTACTGCAAAGAATTATTCTAAGTTGCATTGCGATTTGGTTGGTCAATGTGTTTCATAAAAACATGTATAAATGTTTTAAATCTAATTTTCAATCCATTGAAAATATGTGGAATATCATAACATTAGATATATTTTAGCAATTACATGTATGTTTAAATTATAAATAATTAAAGATTTTATTTTATCACTTTTCCCTCTAACCATACTTTTTCTTTTCTTTTTTTATTTCGTACATAAATTTTATCGTAATTTAATATTTATATGCCAGTCACTTGTCATTGAGTTTAAATAATGAAAAACTAATAAAAAGTTTGACTCGTTTTGGTTATAGGTTTTTTTTTCTTGTGTGAAAATGACATTGTTCATGTTTCAAACAATAAACTTCAGTTTATGATTATGGAAAAGACTAAGTATCAATGAAAAGATGAGCCATTCACTGCTCAGCCTAGTGTGTGTGTGTGTGTTCCAGTGGGTCCCTTACAAGGCAGTCAACACACACACGTCACACTCCGAACCTTTTTTCAAGGCTTTTAAGACTCTCTGAACATTAAACATTGCTCTGTTTCTGTGAATAATATGCAAATGTCTCAGGCGTCCAAATAAAAGCACTTGCACGTATTTGTCTGTTTTGATATTTGGTCATTGCTTAATGGAAAAACACTCAGCCAGAAGAATCAAAAATAAATAAAAATCATGATATGCTTGCTGAATGTCAAGTGAAATACGTTGACGTTTAACAGAAAATGTAGAAAGGTTTAAGTTAATGACTTTATACAACTTAGCACATTTCATAAATGTAAACAGAGATGTAAGGGCATTCTAAAATCTCTGCAGAACAGCATCTCATCTAATTGAAATCTGTTTTCAACATAATTCAACCACCTGTCACCAACCCCCTGAAAACCCTTCAATTTACTCCCCAGAGAACAAAAGAGGCATGAATGATGAAGAGGCTTGTCTCCTGCACTCACTTATACAACACTTTAACAAACCACTTTTCATTGATTTCTGCTCTGCTTTCAATGCCACCCAGTGGCATCAGATGATTAAGATGCTCTCTAAAAGCACCTGAACGTTCTGTACTTCTCTGAAGTAGCAACCTCAAGCAGTAAAGGTTGAAAACACACCGTCAACCGCAAAAACCACAGTCATCAACCTGAACTGTGTGTTTAGCTCAACTCTTTTTTTGCTCTCTCAACAACAGATTGTCACAACCCATTACCTTCTACATCTAACACTGCTCAGACATAGTGATGTAAATGTAGACTTACAGCCTGATTTACTAAAGGTTTATGTGTTTTTGTGACAGCACGCATTGTCAATTTATAGGTTTGCCTAAATTAACAGAGTGATATAAAAGTATTTGTTCTGACTCCTACCCAAGATAGATACCAGTCACTAAAAAGCACTTTTCTTATAAAGCTAAAAAAGATGCAGCTTCCAGTTCCCAATGTTGATAAAAACACCTTATCTCCACATTCCTGCTGGCACCAACAAAACAACTCCACCAAGTGGTGCCAGATGTATTATGTTGCTATCCAGTTTACTAACTGTGTTAGTAAAGGATTTGTGTCTACAGGCAGTGAGGAACTATAAGCTAATTTGTCAAAAGTGAGAAAAAATACTCCAGTCTTCCATCAACTTTCAACTTCTCCTTCAATTTTAACTTTATTTCTCCCCAAAGGGTAAATATATCTCATAGTCAATAAAAGACACAGCACACATGGGAGCTGAATACAAAACTTGACTGATAAGTCTGTGGCCTGTGGTAAAAGGAGAGAAGTTATACAGCTCTAGTAACATGAATGTGCAGTTCATTTCTTTGAGTAATAATGCAGAAAGTTTGAAGTTAATAACTTTTTTATTGAATATCTGATTTTCTGTTTTGGGCAAGTCAGCACTGTAAAGGACACCACGGTCATCTCTCTCTGCTTCTTCTTCTCTTCTTCTCGGAGTTTTCCTTACTTGTGCTGCATGTAATTCATGTAACAAGAGCTGTACAACTCATCTCCTTCTGTCTAAGGTTACAAACGTATCAATCACCTCTCATAGATAAGACCCCCAGCACTCTATTATGAAAGACTAATCAACATCTGAACAGCTATGGAGATGAGTCAGAGTAGGCAAGAAACACTTTGTCCCTACATATGACTTTGCTTGACACACACAGATTACATTTAGAGACAATGAACTGTTTCTTGCCCTTTTCACTTCCAATTTAACTGACCTTATTCCAGCAGGCACAGCGCGTTAAACACTGTCAACTGCACGTGACCCAGAATGATCTATCTATCCATCTATAATCACGAATGCCCCCCCATGATCTTTTGTTTTTCTCCTTTAGGTTTCTGCTGTAAATCTGTCATTAGTTAATTAAATCTGAGGTTCAAGCAGTGAAGAGTTTCAACGTCTCCGCTCTCCACGAGACCCATTCAGCCACTGAAAGCATGTCAGTATCACTTGCAGTGAGATGAGACAATTTACTGTGATTGTGTCTCTGTAAGGGTCATTTACTGCAATCATATAGCAGGGTCTTTGGCTAATGTCGCAATCTCTGCAAACCCTTGATATCCTGCAGTTACCTGCTGTGAAAAGAAATCAGAGTCCCTCCCCCCTCAGCACTTCATCTCTTTTTATCCCTCTTTCACTCTCAACATCCTATGGCCTCTTTTATTTTTTGAGAGCAAGATGCTTCATTCAGGACACTTCAAAGTCATCTCTCCCTCGGCTCAGTCTCCTTCTTCTGGTAAAATATCAGTTTGAATGCTAAGTGAGATCACCTTTCCACCTTTAATGGGAGAATAATTGTGCTCTCAATCACAGGCGGGATGAGTTGGAGGGGACGACAGGAGAGTGATCAAAAAGGGTGAAAGGCAAGATAAGGTGAGAGCCAATAACAAAAAGAAAAGACATAAGTTTTACAAAACGGCAAAGGATATCTGATTTTGTTAGCTCCTGCCAAAAGATGTGCAGGAGATGAAAAAGGGAGGAAGACAAGGCAAAATGATCAATGAGAAGGACTCTTAAGGGAAGGGGTGGGCAATAAGGAGGAGTCCTAAAATGACAAGCTCACATTTCATAGAGAACAGGAGGCAAAAAAGAGGAGTGAAAAATTGCAGTCGTGCTAATGAAATACCAAAAGCGCAGTAAAGTGTCATTACTTTGAGAAAAAAAAATGATGACAAGTGCATTATTTGATGTGAATTCCCTGTGATGAACATGTTACCTGTCCAGGAAGGTACAAAACCCTTCGAGGGATAATCGGTAATAGATAATGCGATTGATTGCGGATCAGGTGATAATATTTTTCAAATATATGCAGATTAGGCTTTTGCTTCTCCTTCAATTTACCACCAGATGGCAGCATTGGGCTTCCTATTGGCCTATGCCGAGATGAGTCATATGTTTTCATGCTTACAGTCTGGCAGCAATTCTCACTGAGAGCCTCCTGGAGATGTGCTGACATTATTGGAAGATAACAGTATTCATCATAAAGCGATGGAGCTTAAAGAATAACAATGACTTTTGGTGAAAGGCTCTCAGAATGGCAGCTCATTGTGTTAGATTGTAAACCTCGTGATGGAAGCCTCATTGTGCGCTGCGGCAAACTAAATCAATATTGGAGAGAAAGAAGTGGAACTACAGCAGAAACAGAAGTCTTCCATTCTCATTGATATGCCTGCAATGTCAAATGCTTGAAAAATAGCATAATGGCTGTGAAATAAGACTCTTTCTGACTGCAATTTTAGTAAAAGACCCTTATCTCTCTTACTCATAAGCCATTGTTAATAACAACAGTTGTCACAAATTGCAGCTACAGGCTGGTTGATGAATAAAATTTAACCTTAAGTAACATAAGTAAAAGCATAATGTTGTACTTTGTGATTAGACTGTTTACTGACATCAGTTTTACAAAGTGGTCATGTAGTAAAATCCTTTATACTATAATATGTTTTACAAATTGGTGAAATTCCCCCTTTTTTGCTTGTAAACAGTTGAGCCTGTCAAGAATGTCTCTTTATATCCAGCCATGAGATTATCACCTCTTATCAATGAACCCGTCTACCATTTTTGAGCATTCCACAACTTTCCTTGTCTGTTGTTACTTCTGTCCCGATTTGTTTAAAACCTGTTACTGGTTTTAAATTTGGAATAAGTAAATATTTACAAATATCAATGAAGTTGATAAGTTTAAATGTTGAGTATATAATCTTTGTACTGTATTTAAATTGACTATACTTCAAGCAGATACATTATTTTTTATTTGTGAAACACAGTTCCACAACTCTATTATACAGCCTAAAGTGTAGTTTCCTGACACTTGCAGCGTAACAAAATTACACCTTCAGTTTAAAAAAAAAAGAACATACACACTATGTATTTACGCAGCCAGTGTCAGGAAATTACATTATAAATTGCAAGCTGTAGTAAAATGTGTTAGTAAAATAACTGTTACAGACATGACAACAGGGAGGAGGATGTGTAAATAATTTAGATAAGTAAAAGTATAATAAAAGTTTCCTCCTGAGCTTCCTGCGCTGTAATCAAACTGAATTTAACTGAATGTTTCTATAATTCATTGAAGCCTCTGTACACTGTAGTGTTTGTGTGTGTGTGGGTCTGTTGTCTGTTTTGTTTAGCTTGAGTAAATGCACCAGTTGTCGGGTGCCTCAGACTATCACTCCATTCATACTGGTTTCATGTTTGTGTATTTGTGTGTGCATTTGTGTGTGTGTGTATAATTTATTTTGGCGCAGTGAAATCCCCAAAGTCTTTGTGATCCGAGCATGTTCTTCTTGCCGTCTGCATGCCCTACTGACCTGAAGCCTCTTAACTCTGTCTGTGTGCGTGTGTGTGTGTGTGAGTGTGTGAGTGCCAAGCTGTGCACATATGCAATTACTCTCTTATTTGGGTTTCATGTGTGTACACGCATGGTGTGTGCCCTTGATGTCCCTCTGTGTCTGAACTGTTGAGTGTTTCCATGCATGAGTACATCTGCAAGAGAACCTCTTTTCTTTATCTCCACCCACACACAGACTGGCACAGTCTCCATGGACCACACACACACACACACACACACACACAATAGACATGATAATTACATGGGAAGTGTTGCCCTGTGCCTTCCAGCTGATTAAAAAGGTACCATAAGTTGCTGTGGTGGTATTTTCAAGGTCAGATACACAGTGTAGTTTGAAGGGTTTAACCTGTGAAGCTTAATGGATGCTTAATATTCACTGAGTGATTTGCATTGCTATGATTGGCTCGCACTTAAAGGATTTTGATACCGAGGGGAAAAATCTAATGTTTTCCATTAATTCAAATATAATCAAGGGTGACTCACTGGACGAGTGCACTCTGAAAAGAAGATGCAAAAAGCAAATGAGAAATCCTTTCTCCTTCTGCAGCAGCTACTGTATGTCTCTGAGCAAAGCACATGACCCTACTGCTCCAATAATGTTATTTGACTCACTTCTGCCACTGGGATCATTAAATTTACATTGAATCCAACACACCTAAGGCACTTTGTGAATTGAATTTTCTGGGCGAAACTATACATGTAGAACTTCTTTCTTTTAAGTCGAATCCAGGTCAGATGAAGATATTGGCAGGAGCAACTCCAGTCATCTATCTCCAGTAGTCTCCCCCCTGGTGGAACTTGGCGAATGGTAATGTATGTGTGTGGGAATGTGTGCGTGTGTGTGTGTGTATGAATGTGTGTGCGCTTTCTTGGATGGAATTGGCTCAAATCACCTATTTGATGTAGAAGGTCACCAGCTAGATGTCCGCTGTGTCTGCCAATTCACTCTCCCTCCATCTCTCTCCATCTCTCTCTTTCCCTCTCTCTCTCCACCACCCCCCCCTCTCTCAGTACCTGCATACCTTTTATGGAAACATATCATGTCAGGTATGTAAGTATCTGTATGCTCCACATTTTTGTGTTAGCACAGAACAAATGCATATACCTCCTTTTCTAAAATCTCTAAAAGCCTCCTTTATGTGCATGTTTGCATACACAGATTTACATTCCCATTAGCACAGAGAAGCACATTCCTATTGAATGTGTTCTGTATCTTCCCCTTTCCTCACATGTTCAGACTGCAGTGAGATGGTCTGAGCCCCCAGCAGTGAAGGTCTGCTTACAGAACCTAAAGCACTTGAGCAATAATGTGCTCATTTCATTAACTCCAGAGAGCCTCTTGAATTATTGACTGAGCTTGTGGACATACAGTGCTTAGTCACAGGCTGTGAGAGTTGTGTTCGTATGTGTGCATTTAATCACTAAAGCCACATATCTTTGTGTAATCTAAAGCATCAGTTTCCAACCTTTTTTTGGTCAGATGTACACAAGTTAACTCTTAGACAGCTTTATCGACACTACCTTTTCTAATTACATTTGTTTAAACTTGTTTAAACATTGTTTAACCATTTAACCAAACTACATTACAGGGCAGCCATCAGTTACTATTAGCTCAGCATTTATTCTTCATTTTTAGCTTTTAGTTTGACTTTTCTGCTCACTTTCTAACAAGTTTTTTTGGGCACACTTAACATATGGTAGTCAGGTGTTGCAGCTGACTCCATCTGTAGGGATTTACTCATTTATTTGTTTATTGTTGATTTGTTTAAATTTAAATCATAATTTGTTTCATGTTAGATGAGTGAACAGAGTTCAATCATGGTGCAAAGTGTCAGAAAACTTTTGCAAGTCTGCATGTGTGCATCATATGTCCTCCTACAGCCTACAACACTTAGATTACAACCAAATGTCTGTTTGATTGGCTGTTTGAAATACTACATGAGCAGTTTTTTTTGGAAATGCGCTGCAGTTATTGATGCATGCAGCTGTAGAACAAGCAAAGATCAATGTCCATATCCCCTACAGTTCAGTCTGATCAATCGAGAAAGCAAATGAGCATCACTTTCAGAAATGGTGGTGCTTGCAGTCAAGCACAATGAATAAATTGGCAGGGCTGAACATGATTAAGGGGCCAAAAGCTGGACAAGGACACTGGACATACATGACAAAGACCGTGAATGTGTGTGAGGGGGGCTGATGATTTGTTTTGAGGAGGGGTAAAACATTCCCTGAGGTAACTTTGTAGTATATTTTCTTAAATACCATGAATAATGAATCAACATTAAGCAGGTCTATCTTGGGTCTAATGCCTAGTCTGAAAAAATGCGCCTCTGGTGAAAATAAGTGCATGTGATGCAGTGAAGCTTTCCTTGTCAGATGCACTGGTCAGATCACGTTGGGTTAATTATCTTAGATGCAATAGTTTTCTTTTATGAGTTGCTTTTTGTCTGAAAAGAAGTGCTACTGGCATTTCTAATCAATAAATTAATTTCAATTTGTTTTTAAACAAGATTAAAAGGCATCTGCTCAAATCTTCTCCAAGTGCGTCGATATATTACAGCGCCGCCTGTGCGTAAAAAATGAAAGCTGGGTAATGTATTTATTAGCACGTCTGTCGGGCGTGGCTGGCTTGTCTGCCGGGGGGGAGCTGCAGCCGTAGTCTGCTCCGGGGCCGCTGGATGCTCCGTGATGGATGAGGAGTGACAGATCGGGGTTAGCCGCCAGGGGAGTCCATTTTCTTCCAGCGCACAGTCTTCCCGAGGAGAAAGCAGAGGAGGTGAGACGCTGGACGCAGAGGAGGGAAGGGACGAGCAACAGACCGATTTCCGCCCCTCATTCTCTCCCTCTCTGTCACTCTCTCTACTCCTGAGCATCACAACCTAGTGGGCTTAACCCGGACTGCACCGCATTGACGCTGCTGCTGCTGCCAGCCGACCCAACCCACTAAACTAACGCACTGACATACAGCGAGAGAAAGAGAGAGTCGGGCTTTTTGGATGCTCTTGCCCACACCTGGAAACTGGCTGCTGTGCGTGTTGTGTGCGTGGATATGCAGCATTTCACTGTCCTCCTCCTTTTTGCTTCTTTCTCTCTGGATACGGACTCTGATTCACTGTCCTGCTCGGTAATGTCAAGACTTTGGAAACGTGAGTGACTCGCGGAGGAGGAGCCGATTTGGAGATTAATGCATATTGCACGACGAGAATTTGGGGTATATCTAACAAGTTTGCAGAGCTTAAATCATGCATGTGGCTTTCACTTGCAGCCGTGAGCTCCCCCTGTGCTGTGCCCACCATGGGTGTTGACTCAAGGAAAGAGTATCCCCGCGTTGACACAGAGGTATGAGGATGCACTTGTGAGGATTAAAACTGCGCTCAATATTCACTGGATCATGCAGATTCTGCCGCCTAGGACGTTATTTGTGTTATTAGCCCATGCGCATGTACTATTATCTCTGAGAAATAATGTAGAAGTTCGAACTAAAGAGGACAGTAACACCAGTGCATACTCTGCCAGAACTTCCCATGGCTCACTCCGAGAGAATCACCAAAATAAAGCCAGGGACCGTGCGCTCTCGTCGGCGTACGCCACAGGTGCGTCCTCGGCGGAATTGCAGGCGCAGCGGGCAATTATCAGAGGGACCCTTAACTCCACTCACCCCTGGAAAAGGGTAATTGGAGACGAAACGTGGCGAATTGGACACAACAAACGCGACTCCAGCAGGACTGTGACACCCATGGAGGATCCCAACGCTGTATCACATTGGGGCCCGACGCGCCACCACAATAAGAGGATAAAGTTGAATGGTGGTCTAAGTAGTACGGGGACGCCAGCAGGTGGACACTACAATGCGGCTAAGCCCTCTTCAATGGGACGGGGAGACGGAGGAGGGGGACCCGAGGAGGGCGACAGGCACAAGAGAGGCACAAAAGACGAGCAGAAGAAAGCGTCGAAGAGGGGGAGAAACCGGCTGAACAAAAGCTCGGCGGCTCTGGCTCAGGCTCACGAGTCGCCGTGGGAACCCATCCCCAAGCCGGTGGCCCTCACCTCCACGGACCTGCCCTTTGACCTCTTCACCAGGAGGACCGAGTTCTTCACTTTTAGAGAGGAGAACCCCTGGGACGCCACGCCGATCACCCCTCCCAACTCGCAGGACTTTGGGGACGAGATCAAGAACCCTTTTTACCCGGTGACGAGTGAGACTTACGGCGCCTACGCAATCACCTGCGTTTCCGGGGTCATTTTCCTGGTGGGGATAGCGGGCAATATTGCCATCCTGTGCATCGTGTGCCAGAACTACTACATGAAAAGCATCTCCAACTCACTGCTGGCCAATTTGGCTGTCTGGGATTTTGTGCTCATCTTCTTCTGCCTGCCCATGGTGGTGTTTCATGAACTGACAAAGTCCTGGCTGCTGGGCGAGTTCACCTGCAAAGTGGTGCCCTATGTGGAGGTAAATTTATTGTCTACTTTTTTTGGTTTTTTTCAATCTGCTCTAAGTGTGTCTAGAGCAATTTCTTTACATAGAAATGGCGTCTTAATGCAATGTCTACATGCAGTTGTGCCTTCTGCAAGGATGACAGATGGTAAATAGGACTCAGCAGTGTCATTTACATATCAACCAACCTTGTCTCAGTGTGATCACACCTCTTCAGCAAGGCATGATCAGTCAGACTTTGGGGGTGTAAAAATGAAGTTTTAAACTCTTCTTGCTTAGATAATAGGACTCAAAGAGTTGAGTTTCAGTTTTTTAAGCCCTGATCCGACCTGAAAGTATTAAGGCAGGGCTATAGGATGTCACCTCAGCCAATAACAAGGAGGCTCTGTTTGTCACTTGTACACCTGCTACTGGAGAGAAGGGGCCTCGCCTAGCCCTCAAGGCACACACACATGTACACACACCAGGATGTAAAGTAATAGTCCTCTATCCCTCATTCACTCTGGCTTATGTAGATAACACTCCTTCTGCTGCTTGCACTATACATTCAGGCGATAAAACATGTTACTAGTAATCTGTATTCCTGCCCACACACACGCTCTCAGTCCCTCCTTGTTTTTCTGTTTGTCTTCCAAACACACCTATGTCCATGTGTAGTGGATGGATGCGAGCGGGGCTGTTTACACCATGCTGATTTCTTCCCTTTGTGTGCTCACTGCAATTACACCAGTGTCAGATTCACCCGCAAGGTGGATGCCTTTTGTATAAAACAGGGATTTCCAGCTCAGGGGTCTTAAGCTTGTTTTGAATGGCCATTGTCACAACCTGGCTTAAGAAAGGGGAGAGGGGAGGCAGTACACATGGTTTTAAAGGTTTAATCTGACCCAAAAAAAAAAATCACACAGGACTCATTTAAAAAAAGCTGATAGCAATGAACTGATGGGTGGTGCATGAGGTGCATGAGTAAGAGGGGGTGTGCTGTGCAGTGCAGCAAAAATAGAGAAAAAAGTAACTAAACCAGAAAAGACTTGATGTCAGAGGGGAGTCTGACTTTCCTCAGCTTTACAAGTGATCAGGATTCCACTCAGGCTCCGCCCACAAGAGACTACAGGGCCTGCAGACAGGGAGGGCTTCTACATCTTTAAGTGGTAGCATTAGCAGGTGAACAGGTGTGTTGTTATCCTCATGTTGTCCTCATAATAAAATCTGATGCAAGAATTTCCATACTGGAGATTACATTTTAAATAATCTAAATAAAGATTTGTAATTTAATATTAACAGTGAAAAGAGACCAAAAAATCTTAGTCCAGCTACTTATCCTGTTCTCTCATCTTTTAAAATGCATGTGTGTAGGCTCTCAGTTAAAGAATGACACAATCTACACCTCTATAAGGAAGAGGAACTATAAAAAAGAAACACAGATACACATCAATTACAACCAACAGGTCGGATCATAGTCACCTAATATTGCTGTACAGTCTGAGTAGATTCAGTTTTGCAAGAACACATTAATCTGCAGCAGCCAATGAGTGAATATTGCCTGCATTCGCACCATCATCTCTTCTTTTCTGCTATCTTGTTTACCAGCCGTTGTCCTCACTGACCATATGTTGAAAAAGTGCTGTAGACTCTCATTTAATTTACAAATATCTTGAGTGCATACAGTATTAATTATTGTAACATCAGAGGGAGACCAAGCCCCCCCAGTGATATTTTTATTGCGTATTAGCTTCCCGGAGACCACAGGATATTATTCAATAACTTTATTAAGTCTTGCACACATGCACAGACATAATGGCTATTCAAAATGCATTTTATGTGTGTGTGTTTGTGAAATAGAGATATTCACTAGTCTTGGTGCATATTATTGCATGTGAATATGGGTTTTATAGTGCATATGTATGAGGACATGTGCACTGGGGTCTACAGTGTGTGTGTGCATGTGTGTGTGTGTGTGTGTGAAAACAGGCCGTGAGTAATGCAGCCTCAGGCTCACTCCCTCCCTTTGGAACATTCAGTAAAACACACACATAACACACACATACACACACACACGCAAACACACACAAACACACACACACTCACCCTATGTAGTGACTTTATTCTTCACTTAACCCAAATTCAGTCACAGGAGATATCAACATTTGCCCTGAAATGAAGACCCACATGTCACACATGCTTGAATCTTCATCCAACACTCGCACACACACACGGGCACATTTATGCAAACATGAAACCCAACTTGACGTGTGCGTGCATAATCAGAAGATGGTATAGATAATGCATCACAGTCCCCTGAGCGAGGAGCCTCCACTGGTGCTGCCTTCAGTAAACCTTGTTTTATTCAGTGTTTAGTAGACCGTGGAATTTTCCAAATCTCAAAAAAAAAGCAATTTTAGGTGTGAGATGTGAGAAAACATGGTGAGGTAACTGAAGTAATGCTGCCCATATAAAGATGTGGGTTTAAATGCATTATCTCAGACTCCTGTTTCCTGCCTCTGTCATTGCAGACGACCCCCCCTGGGTAGCGATGCAGAGAGCAACAAATTCAAGCAAAACTAATGGGCAATAATTAGGTTTTTGCACCTGGCTGTTGATTAGGATAAGACTTGAAAGTAGGGTTAAAAAAAGACAACAAAGCAGTACAGTAAGCATTTTATATGCCAGAGGGTGGAAATGACTCATTTGTCAAGATTCATTCAGAACTATGCAGTGCAGTGATTTAAAAAAAAACTTTATGTCTCATTACCTCTAAATAAAGAGATGCTTTCGAATCATCATCTGAAATAAATTGAATGGTGACCTCTTATGATATATAACTCTTTCTTGCAACTCTGCTTTTTACTGGTAGAAGCCTATTGGTCATGTTTATTGTTTAGAAGCTTAGTTATTCACAACATTAGAATAATGATGCCAGCATATAAGACAGACACCTGGCATCTTGGTGAAAAATATTGTACTGTACTTGTACTGTTTGCCCTTAATGGTTTGTACTGAATTATGTTAGAGTGTATAATATGATTTAGAGATATGTCATCTTGAAGTGTCACTATTCAAAATTTTTAGAGTCCTAAAAGGCTACAAAGATATTGTGAAGCTCCAAATGACATTTCACTCAATTCCCCTTTTTTGCACTGCTTTTCTCTGTGATATTTTCCCATGTTGTACTCAACCGTGTGAATCCCTTTAGTTTGTGTGCCTCATCTATGCATCTGGCTTCTACTATGTTGCACAATACCCTTTAGTCAGAAACTGGAGGCTTTCTTCACTGTGGTACAGTTGGCTTCTGCAGGCAGAAACAGAGAGAAATAGACTATTGAGGCAGAGCACCACAGAGGCTGGGGGAAGTGAGAGAGCGATAGATTGGGGAAAAGAGCCAGAGGTAGACACATGTATTGTGCTGAAATTGGCAGTAATGGTAGGACATATATCAGTTTGACACATTCGCATTCACTCCTCCAACTCACAGAGGTCCACTTTCAAGAAAGGACAATTGCAGATTTGGTTCTCTGCATGGATGTGCAACATGTAAAAACTGGTGGCCATTTTGCAGGAGCAGACGAGCCCACATCCAAACACCTCTCCTTAAAGAATTCCTCCTCCTCCTCCTCCTCCTTACATCATCTCCATTCTCATGTCTACATATCTGACTGTCTATCTAAAACTCGCAGGCTAGTTAGTGTGTGCTCGTCTGCACTAACACACTTGCGCACATGTACGGAGTCAGAGGGCTGCTGATCCTCCAGATGGGTGGGATGGCCTCCTCTCCACTGATCACTGCCCACGGCTGTTCCCTCCCTCTCTCCCTCCCTCTCTCAGCATCAGCTATCTGTGATTAGAAACAAACCACAGGGGAAAGACACACTTAGATACAGTATGGTAGCATTTGATCACACACACACACACAGACACATTTGTGCTTATACAGTGACTGCACACGTTAAGTTACAGCACAGACACTGGAGTAGCACATGAACACAAATTAGGTACACAAACACACCCCAGAGTTCGTGCCCTCTCCGTTCACAGTGCTGTCTATTAGGCTCGCAAACGATGCTTAATTGGAAGATATGTAAATTATTCAGGGTATATAATTAGTTGCTCTACATAATGCATGATGGTGAGTCCATTCAGGCAGCTCTTTGACCGTGGATGAGTAGATATTGTGTTTTGTATGATGAGACAAGGCAACACAACAGCATGACACAAAGATCAGACTTGCTGTTGCATGCAGTTAACCAAATTGATAATTATCATTGTAAAGATGAAATATTCATTACATGGTTAACATTAGGAGTTATTTAGGTTGGTAAATGATTGAGATATGCATGAAACAGGTGGGCCTGGAGCCATAATTCACAGAATGGAGTAGAAAAGAATATTGCATTTTGTATTGTCCCCAACATGGCACTCTTAGACAGGGACCAACGATCTGGAACTGGAATTTTCCAGCAGCAACTATACACTGAGAGCAGAATAAATTTTTTAATGTCCAGGGGAAATCTGCCACAGGTCTGGATATAATTTAATGGAGGACAAATTTATGGCGCAGAAGAAACTGCCTCAAACACACTATAAAAGAATGTAAAAAGGCAGAAAGCAACAGAATCTGGTGGTACACTGTGATGAATTGTTGCTGCTAATTAAATTGAAGAAAAAAAAAGCAAGAAAGATGAGAATTTGTGAATGCAAGCCTCACTTATTCATGAACTCTATGGATCACTGTTCCTGGCTGGTAGAGACAGATCTTTTGTTTATAGAATAAAACAGAATAAAAATGACTTAAAGTTCATTCAGTTGACAATCTTTGCAGGAGGACCGTTTTGAGGCTTTTAATAGCATTTGTCTCCCTCAGTTGGTTGCATGGCAACCTAATGGTGACGAAAAGACTTCAGGAAGTTACTGCCCCTGACCAAGAAATGTCTAGGTTATGAAAACTGGAATTGGGGCTGTGAGGTAAATTTTGTTAACTCTGGTCAGGGCACAACTCACTGTTTCCCTGCTTTCTGTGTTTTTGCCCGACAAAGCTCGACAGAAGTTTCAGTTACTTTGTGTTTCCAAAGCTTTTAACCACAACTCATGTTCACCACATAAACAAAAATTCCTACAAGTGTTACTTGGTGCCTTTCTCCATGATAGCTAAGCAGCACCATCCATTAAGATAAGTTGAGAGTGTTTTTCTCCAATACAACATAATGTAACAAAGAGATAGGAAGCTATAGCCTCAAAAAAGTCCTATGCTCAAACATCATCAGAGAGGAATCTTAATCAGCCCACGAGGATGGATTAGCTCACGTCTGTCTGCCATAATCCTAAATATATGCGCACACACACACGCGCACCATTCACACTTTTGCTCATACTTAAACCTACTGTGAGATAATAATTTTAATAATTCTGCATAAATGTGAACATGCACACTCACGCACACACATACGTACAAACAGGTGTGCATGCTCACATATATCAGTTCTGTGTCTCTTGCAGACATCCAGCCAAGCTGTTAGACGGATGGTAGCTGTCAGTGGCAGGGTCTCGCAGGTTAGAGTTATGGTCTGCTGCAGCCTGCATCGGGTCACGCACTCAACCTAGAAACAGGACTGCAGCTGCAATAACCCTTTGTCTCCCTGGCTCATTACTATGGCACTGTGTGTGTGTAAGTTGTTGTTGTGTCTCTGCGTTAGCCCATTCATCACCTGATAACACCAATTACCCCTGACGGTGGCTGTAGTCACAGTGTGGCTGCACAGGCTCCACCAGTCCTTGTTAAGACCCAATTAATAACGCAAGGCCTTTGTGCCACCAGCTCACAGGACCTTTAATCAGGAAGTTAATGGGCTGTTATTAAAAACTGCGCCAGGGGAAAATGTCTCTCTCACCTGCTGTGCAGATAGACGGCCAGAGCCTGAAAAACATGTGTTGAGGATGAAAGGCCTTTTTATGTTTCTTTCTTTTTTTGGAGCCATTGAAGTTCAAGGGCTCAAAAGAAATGGATGATAAGCGGAAAAACGGAACTTGACTACTTTATAAGTTGTGCATCATGAGTTCATGACAGGTGATTTAAGGAGGTCAAATGAAAATGTTGTAATGACATAATTTACAGTTATAATTTGAATTGTATATAACATACATATTGACTTTGAAAATAAAGCGAGTACAAATCTCCTGTCTGTACAGGAAAGATACAGCTGCAGCAGGTAGGTGGTTAGCTTAGCTTGAAATACAAACAGAGCAAAACAATTAGCCTTCCTATGTCCAAAACAATTAAAAAACATTAAAATCACAATTTGAAAATGTGATAATATGCTAATAAATGAGCTAATGGTTAGCAATGCTAACCAGCTGCTGCACAGATACCAGAATGGTATCAGTCTCCTCATCAGTTGGGAAGAAAGCAAATGGATATATTTTCCAAAATGACACGTTTTTTTTCGGTGATGAATTGGGGTCATAGAGAACAAAAAAGGAAAAAAGCAACAATTTTGTTCGAAAGTTCACCACAGTTTTAAATAACTATTAAAATTTAAATGGTAATATTTTAGTAGCAACCTTTTCAGCCCTGAGGCAGCAGGCCCCTCATCTTGTCAGCGGGTAAAATGAACATGACAGGGTCAAGACTGCTCTTTTGAAACAAACGCCATTAACATTTTAAATCATTCTAAAGATGTCGTGGCTTATTTCTCGCCTCCTGTCACTTTGGACGGTCTCTAACTCACTGACGTGTCCCCCTGCTATTGTGTTCTGTCCATTCTCTCATTTCTTTCTTTCTTTCTCTCATTCTTGGTTTATCCCACTCTTGTTCCATTCTTCTGCCCTTGTTTTTCAGTCTCTCATTTGCATAACCTCTTCCACAAACACACACACATACACACACACACACATACACACACTGCTTCATCACCCCACCAGGCTTGACTCTTGACACTCTCTCTCTCATCTCTCCTCTAGTACAAAGCTAGCCTTGTTCATCCTGCCCTTGCTCCCTGCCACAACATGCTGATCAAAGCTGTGTTTCCTGGTCCTCCATGACAGCCTTTAAAGCCGTTCCAGCCCTGTTGTTCAAGCCATGAAATATTCACCATGTGCATGCACCTGTTCATGTACTGGATAGGCATTTGTGAACTTGTATTCCCCTAAAGCCACCACCTATGGGACTACAGGTGTGCACATTTAGACAAAGATATAGGTCACTAGCAAAGACTGGGATGATGCTCCTTCAACTGTTTGAATAAAGATTAAAAACTGATTTATTTTTTACAAATGTGGGGCTTATCTAAAGGGGCCAATTTTGACATTTTTACTGTAAATAGTGCCGATACAAATTTAAACCAGCAGCTGTCAAAAACATCTCATTGTTCTCCACTGACCCACTAAAATCTATTCCTAGCATGCATCGTTATAGTGTGCACACTGCAGAGTGGGATAAAGAAATAAATAGCAGACAGCAATTTCAGTGAATGCTATCCAGGCTGATGAGTGAGTCAGAGAATGTGAGCAGAGTTGCTGTTCGTCCGCATCAGCTGCAGCTGAAGTGTTTTTTTTTTAAATTTGAAGATGAGGAGACGCTCTCAAAGTACTGTTCAAATTTAAGAGCCATAACAGCTTTGGACTGATCTTTTTGTAGAAATCACAAAAAACACACCAGGGCATAATAAAACTTTTTTTTTATGATATATAATGTATTAGGCTGGATTTTAAGTTCCTTCTTTGGTTTCAGGTGCCATCAGTTTAAAAAGGGCCATTCCAAACTATGTGGAGATGTAAACAATCCACTAGGTTTATGATATGTCGGACAGGTAAAAGGTGTGTGTTTACTGTAATGCCAACACACATTAATGCCTCCATTAGTGTATGATTTGCTGCTCAGTTATCTGTTACACGCTGGGCTGTTTTTTGGATGGTTTTGACAACCTTTTTTTAAGGTATGTAAGATTTTTGAAGCTACAGTAGCACACAAAACAAATGCAAATCCTGTCTTAGCAACTTTACATGAGCATGACTGACTTTTCTGAGCTCTTTATAATTTACCTTTCCTGTTGTTTATTACAGGTATCATCACCTGAAGACATTGATGAAAATAAGCTTAGTTCTCCTGCATTTATTTGAGTTTTGGTGCCATGCTTTTCAAGCATGGGTAACCAACTTGTAAGATGACAACAAGTGTGATCCAATTTTGACACCTGCCCAAATTACCTTCAGGGTTTATCTGTCCAAAGTGTGAATAAACCACTCACATAAACAAGCTAAAAAGCTCCAGGTTGCTCTGAGAAAAATGCTTCACTTACATGCCTGGTTTGCTCTGCTTTGGTTTAATTTCAAAACAATACACTTGAAATACAGCTACAAGATTGAGGCATGATGGTAGATAATAAAACATCCTAGTCCAAACACAGTCACGCTGACCCCAACTGTTGGTCATATTGCTGGAGCCTGTTGGTGGTTTGTCTGCCCCACATACCCCTGATTCATAGAGCTGCCCTTCATTAGTCTGGTTGGGGTCAGTGTGTATTTCTCAGGCCCAGATACACAAAGCATCTTGCTGTGTGTATACATCTATATCTGGACAGGAAGTATGTGTTTAGAGCACCAAAGCCATGGCTCACTGGGGCCATCTGGGAAGCTGGCTGTTGTAATTAAATTTGATATTAGAGGAGGAATGGATGGAGGAAAGGCAGGAGGGAGGTATGAAGGAGGACAGAGGCTGAGAGTAAGTGAGTTAGAGAGAAAGAGAAGGTAAGCAAGGTAAGACAGAATGGAGGATGCGGGAGATCAGTGGCCGTTCTAGCAGATTTGTGCTGGAGGCAAAATTGTGGAAAGGAACTGGTTCATGCAAGGACAGAAGTGCACACACACTCATGCACACGCACACTCCAGCTGCAGAGGGATGTTTTGCAGGGTGCCTACTCTGCCAAAATGACTGTTAATCCAACAGATGCTTTCACATGCTGAGGAAATTTTTGAGCTCTCTGACAATTTGCAGTTTTTCACATTGAGAATGTGGAGGCAATTAGCTCTTACATGAAGGTTTCAAGTGAAACATTAACGGGAAAACAGAGGAATATTTACTTTGTTAATTAGAAAAACTGTCATTGAATTGAAGGGGTGAAAACTGCATCTGAATGAATGAATGCAGTGACGATAGCCTTTAATCCATCATGTCATTTCCTAGCTCTGTATGTGTGTGTCTGTGAGAGAGTGTTTGGGCTCTATTTCTGTCTGTCTGTGGCTTCTCTTCCCTCTCACACACACACATTCAGGGATGCTGCACAGTGTTAATAGCAGCTTACAACCTTCCACTGTTCCTCTGTTGCTGCACTGCTTGTAATTACACCAGTGTCAGAGTCACCTAAAGGCCACTACCATTACTGTGTGTCCTGCTGTTAATTTATGTTGTGTCGGCTGACTTGTCAACTGGTAGAGAGGCCTTTGTTTGTGTGTGAAGCCAGGGAGTCTACATGTTTACTTGCCAGCAGCCTTTTCTTAAGATTCTGAAAGATAATGTCAGACATTTTCTACACTGGAGATTATTTTGTCAGTGCTTTTGTTATTCTTTCATACTTAATAGAGTGAAAACCTGACAGGCTTGACTACAACTTGCAAAAGTGTCGCATCAGTATTGTGTGCAACTCAACCTGCCTTTTAGCCGAAATGATTTTAAGTCATCACTAGAATGAGACTACCGTTAGCATAGCTCTGAGGCTCACTTTACTCTGTGTTATTCTGCCTGGCAGTCACGTTCTGCTTCATGCATAGTGTTTCAAGATGTTTTAAGATGTTCTTGCACTATGATTTAAGCCCCCGCAAGTCTGATTCCTGCACATTAGTTCTACACAAAGGCTTAAGAGACTTCTGATTCTAATAAATAACATGAGGATGTCTTTTGCTGTTTTCTCAGGTGGCCTCCCTCGGTGTGACCACCTTCACTTTATGTGCTCTGTGCATCGATCGGTTCCGTGCCGCCACCAATGTTCAGATGTACTACGAGATGATCGAGAACTGCACCTCCACTACTGCTAAGCTAGCCGTCATCTGGATCGGTGCTCTCCTGCTGGCCCTCCCAGAGCTCCTCATCAGACAACTGGTGGCAGAGGACACAGGAATCCCAGATGAGCCTCCTGTTGAACGCTGCATCATCAGGATTTCCACCTCACTTCCTGACATGCTCTACGTTCTGGGCTTGACCTACGAGGGTGCCCGGCTGTGGTGGTGCTTCGGCTGCTACTTTTGCCTCCCCACCCTCTTCACCATTGGGTGCTCATTGGTGACGGCGCGCAAGATCCGGCGTGCAGAGCAGGCCAGCGTGCGCAGCAACAAGAAGCAGATCCGTCTCGAAAGCCAGATGAACTGCACCGTTGTGGCACTTGCAATCGTCTACGGTGCGTGCGTGGTGCCTGAGAATATCTGCAACATAGTGTCTGCATACATGGCGGCCGGCGTCCCTGAGCACACCATGTCTGTCCTCCATCTTCTCTCCCAGCTGCTGCTCTTCTGTCGGGCCGCTGTGACGCCAGCGCTGCTGCTTCTCTTGTGTCGCCCTTTGGGCAGGGCCTTTCTGGACTGCTGCTGTTGCTGCTGCTGTTGTAACCATGCGCCTTCCTCGGCCACAGCCAGTGACGATAACGAACACGAGTGTACCACGGAGCTGGAGTTGTCGCCATTCAGCACCATCCGCAGGGAGCTGAGTAACTACACACCTGCCGGCTCCAACTGTTAAACTGACATTCCTGATCAGGGATGGAGATCTCACTAGCCTGCTACCAGCCTTTGGCTTGTGTTTTACAAACTCGGCTAGGAGAGATTTGCCTTACCTAGTCACATTTTTAAGTGGGTGCATGAATAAAGTTGGACACCAAATAATCACATTCAGCGGGTGTCCTACAGAACATCCTCTGCTTTCATTTCCTACAGTAATAATTTACATTTACAATTACTGTAAAACCCTTATTTGTGGGAAACTAACGAAAAGCAAACTCTACTTTACACTCATGCCCTGGGGTGCTCTGAAAACAGGGTCAGTACATATTCTTAGCAATCCTGCCTGAAACCTTTAAAACTTACAAACCTCCCTGCTTTAGACCTTGTATGCCTAAATATCTCTGGACAGCTGACCTCTTAACCTGTCTGATGTCTGGTTCCTCACAAGAGGTTTGAATCAGGTTGATTTTCTGTAGTTTTACCATACTCTGAGGCAGAAAAACTGAGCAGAAATAACTGCTGTGTTTGCCATAGTGCTAGTAGTAACATTTAAAAGTAATTATTCTATACTGTACAATGTACATAAGGAAATGATTGTACAGAATGTATCACAATAGGCTCTGGTTAATTAATAAAACAGTTTGTGATGATAAATCTATTTGGCCACCATGAATAATATATTTGTTTGAAACTCTGTACTGTTTGTCTTAAGGGAGAAATAATCGATGCCAATCAACTTCAAATGTGTCACTGTTGAAATTATTGGGACTAATTAATGCAACCTTGTATAATAAGTCGACCACAGCATCCAGCTAAACATATGGGCTGACACTGCCTATTGTAGTACAGGACTCAGTTTACAGACATGTACAGTTCATCTGATGCTGCACACATGGGAATAAGGCTTATAATAATTACACTAACGCAGGGTGTCTCTGCAGTCATGACAGTTTGCAAGAGGAAACCGCAAAGAGGAGTGTATTGGAGACTCCAAATGTAAACATCAGCACCTACACTGTATATTGAAAAATATTCAATTGACTTAAACATAACTGGGCTGGTCTCAGAGATACATAAACACGGATGTAAGTGGAATTTAAACGTTGGGTTTTCAAATGGACTAATTGAAATATAATCAGCGTTGAACGGAATCAAATTAAGCTCTACAGATTTGTTTTTGAATGGAGTGAATATGAATAGAGCGGTAAGTGATGGAACGTAACAGAGTGGACCATAATGGACAGGGACAGACTCAGCATGGACTGGACTGAAAACAAATATCTGCACTACACCGTTGTATCATATTACGCCTTACTCTTTGGGCTGTATATATCCTGTACACTTTCTTTGGTGCTCTCATGATGAATGCGCTGTGAACAACAAATCCATTGGTTTGACTTAGAATTATAAGTAATTAAGCTGCCTACTGGGTTTTTGGTCAAGAAGACAAATTATAGTTATCTGTGACCCTGGAAAATATAAACAATAGTTAGTAAGAAAAGGAGAAAAATCCATGCAAAGTTTCACTAAGCTCTTGTAGACAGATTATAGAGATCACCTGAATCTTTGAGTACAGCCTAAATGCTATGAAGGCAGTATTTATACTGACATCCTGCATGTGCATTTGCGATATCCTGACTCCTGAGCACACATATCAGTGGTCAAAAATGCACGTAGCACAGGTGCTAATTTTTATCAAGTGATGTAACTAAAAATACTATTTGCGCATTACTCTGCAGTATCAGTTTGTGCACAACAGGAACAGTCTTGGAAGTTTCTAATCACACCTTGTATGTAGCCATCAAGACCACTTTTACAGGATTTCTGTTTTAAAATCAGTCAGAGGTAAAGAATAAAATGTCAGCCAGAGACAGCATTTAAACCTTCTCCAGCTGCTAATGTTAGTTTGGTTAGCTAGCTGGGTGCTGATCATAAGCTCTTCTACCGACAGCTGTCTTTTCAGTTGGCAAAGTTAAGTCACCAGCCAGGAATGAGAGGCCACTTTTGTCTACATTTTTTTTCTGATTTCAAAGTAAATATTCCTGGTAAGAATAGAAAGCTTGAAAAGTGTAGCAATATTAGGCTAAGTCAATATATTATGAAGGGCTTCTTGACCACTAACACCTGTTGATGTTTTCTTACTTGAGTTTTTAAGGAGAACCAATGTCATGTTTGTCAGCGCATAAATTTACAAGTGTATTGTACTGTAAATCTGTTTTCTTAACCCTACCAATCAGACTTGGGTCAAAACAACACGCAAGCCACTATTACAGCTTATTATAATGCAGGTAATTGAAGTTATACTTAAAAAACTGAAGCCCAGACATTTGGTGCATATGGTGAAATGACAGAGGTGATAAGGGCCTCTGCAGATGACCAAAATTACTCCTAAAGCCTTTATTTTTAAACTTTACAAAAGTAAAATTTTTATAAATATTAGTAAGGTTAATGGTGGTGAGCTCTGTGATGACCCAGGTGTGATGCTCATTGGTATACTGTATATTGCGATGAATCTTTTGCATACGATTCTGCACTGCCAAACACCTTCTCTCTCGTCTGTCTCTTGTGCTCTTGTGGTAGTAGCACACTATCTCTGGGTGTCTCTCTTAGCATGGAGGTCAATTTGTCCTTAGTCTCATCAATGCAGGAAGAACAATATTACTAAAAAACATAAATCACAAATGGTTTTAGAGCACCCAAGGCCAGTTGTACTCAGAATACGTTCATTCACCAGAGTGAAACTGTGAGATAAATGGTGTTTTTTTCCTGCCATTGCTGGAGGCAGCAACCCCTTTGGCTGTAATTAACTCCAGTTTTTGAGCTGCGAGAGATCCAGGTGGATGTAGCCTCTGGTTGCTACTGCCTGCAGTTCTTCAAGTTAATAGAGGAAATAGGCAGGAGCAAAGCAGCACTGCAACACAGTGCCCTGCAGCCTGTCTGACAACTCGTTTTATTCCCATCGCTATCAGGGTATTGTTGGCAGATGTGTAAACCTGTCCAGGGAGTTTACAACTGCCCATTTTGCACCATAAAATGGCTCAAAGAACTAAGAGATTTTTTTTACAAAGCTTACAGTTAAGATTTTGTGCCTGTTTTTGATGTGAAATAAGCATAAACTGACCTCCTGAATCTGATTCTCTTTTTCTGCATATTTCTGGGAGTATAGCTCATTCTAAATGGCTCAGTGTGTAGTAATGTGGTTCAAACTATTGATGAAGTGATTCTTGTAAATCAGTCAGTGAGACGTTTATTCTGAGTTTTTGTGAGTATCCTCTTCACTCTGAGCAAATTGTGTCTGTATTTGATACCTGAAAATGTAAGCACACGATCACTATTGTCTCGAAGTCTAGTCACTGGTTTCTAAATAGCTTTTTATATAGCCAAAAACTGTCCCTTTGTTTATCAAAGAACTTTATCTTGAAAACTGTATATTAAAATCCTAAATGTACTATTACTGTTGTCACTGGTTTATTTTGTATATTAAGGTCATTGGCCATCTCTGTGCAATTATCACCAAACTATTTGTGAGATGAGAGCATACTCATTGAAAACTGAGTTTTTAGAGAGCCATCCTTTTTAATTTTCTATTGTTTCACTTGACTAAAAGTAAGCCTTCATAATCCAAACATCTCCTCCGGCCTATTCAAAGCACAGCAAATAATCCAGTCTCTTGTTTCCCGGCCAAAATGTTGTTGCCATGGATATAACTGATGTAACAGGGGTAATAAAGCAATATAATATTACTACTCACTATCCATAAAGTTGTGAGACTTAGAAAAGACAGTTTAAAAAAAAAAATGATTAGAACAAATTCAGTAGTGGCTTATACATTCCTACTTGAGCCTCATACAATCATATTGATCAAATCATTGATCATCCATTGATTGACCTTACTGTTAGTTTGAAATGAGTGGCATCCAAATATATGACTTAAAGTACATATATATTTGGTTGAGTGTGATGTTTGACTGGTTGCTGAGGAAAATGAAAATAAAATTGCCAAATTCAGTTTTGCAGAGACGCCAGCAAAACACAAAAAAAATTCAAAGTCTCTTCCTACTCAAAAATGTGTTTTTGCCTCTTGTTTTTCTCTTGGATGTTTGAGTCTCACTGTGCAGGATGTTGTGCTGTGTGTGCAGAGTTTGACGCTAGAAGGTTGTTTTTCGCATTCATCGGCTGAAGAGGGAAAGTTTTTCTGTGCCAGAGTTCAAGACATCAGGCATAACAAACATTACAATTCTGACATTGCAACTGTTGTGGAAGAAACTTACACAAAACTAATGTAGCAACTTCTACAATCTAGTGCTCATACATATACTAGACAGTCAAGAGGTTACATTTTTAAAAAGAACCATGTTTGCATATGAATAGTTACTTGACTTTCCAACACAGTGGTAAATGGATTTTTAAGCTTTTTTAAAAAAGGTCATTCAATTTTTTGGTGAAAAAATACATATGAGACAAATTATCACTTCAAGAAGGGTATTTTATATACTGTAAAGCTATCTGGAGGAGATAAACAGCAGATATGAACATACATGATGCTTCCATGATACTGGTTATCCTCACACACTAGATCTATGAAAATATGAACAGATAAAGCAAAATGTGGTTTGTTTTTTCTATATGTGTAAGCCTGAGTTGTGCTGCATTATTTATAATTTTTTTTCTAAGTTGATGTTTTATTTGTAACATGCTGCCTGAGTACAGTCCATGTTCACATCACTTGGTCTAAACCAAAAGATATGATGCATTTCTGCTTGTTAGGTCCAGCCTGTGCAGGATTCACTCAACAGTAATAAAAGTGAACTGACAGGAAGTCATGTGGACTGACAGGTGACACAATCAGTGGATTGTTTCAGTGACCTGAAAATTTGTGTCATGTCATTACTGCTGTAACCTCACAGGAGATAATCCAAACTACTTTGAGACTGACAATAAATAATGTGACACTAAATGGGGCTCAAAAGCTATGTTTATCTATTCATGTGGCTTGACCTGGAAACAGGTGATAGAAGAGCTAAATACTGCATTAGTGTAGGGACAACTTCATCTGTCAAATCAAATGACTAGAAACCATTGACTTTACATCATTAGCTGCACCGACAAGTAGGTTAAACAGAATGTGCTCATTTTATGAAGCATAAAAAAGGTGTGCAGTTTTACAGTGCAATAAGTGCACAAGCTTGGCAACAGAAATGAAAGTAGTATTTTCTCCTGAAACAAGGATAAAAACAATGTGCTCCTCCCTAGGAATAAGTCTGAATGTGTCCTCATGTCCTGATTTCCTTAAGATCCTCCTGTGTCTTCATTTTCTTCCTCTTCACATAACAGAGGACCCTTTAAAATATTCATTAGCAATGTATCACTGTGCTCTGTTCTCCCAACACATCCTACACACCCTCTCCATCTTTCTCTCTCCTTTCTTTCTCTCTTTTCTTTGTCTGTTGCCTCCAATGTGTTATACAACGATGACGATGGTGTTTGCGATAGGGACGCAGAGCAGAGCTGTTTATTCCTCCTTTAACAGAATTAGCTGTCGTGTTGAAACACTGAGCAGATGCCAGGAAGCTTCCGCAGCCACCAAAGACGTTTTTGCTCGGTCCTCCGCAGGACGCTGCTCACTCCCACTGTTGTGAGGAGGAGGTCTCTTTCAATTTCTCTCTATTTCTTGCTCACATCATGACAGAGAGTGACGGTTTGGGAGGCATCGGAAAAAAGAAGGATAAGAAACAGACCAGATGGAAAAAGGAGATCTTAAAGTCTTAGAATGTGTCTCCAAAAACAGCACTTTTGTGTTGTGACGTGACATTGAGAGGGAAACAGCAGAGACAAGCAGTATTCACCCTTGCAGATCTGACTAAAATATTTTCATACACAGATTTAAATATGCTCTACTTGAGGTAAAATGAGTTATCTTTATTACTCTTGGTGCTTTAATTTGGCACAGGAGTTATTAAAATGGCAGATCGATGGAAGCTTTATTATAAAGGTCTGAATTGCATTTGAGATGTCTTATTTTTAGTCCATTAAGATCAAATCGACTGCTCCTTTAGCACTCTGACTCAAACACAGACTTGCTGTCATTTATATCTCAGACAGAAAATGAGAAAGCCCAATTATGAAATGTCTGATGAAAACTGAGGAATTCTTGACTTTGATATGCACCACAATTTAGGCTTTTATCTGCTCTCTCTCCTATCTCCTCCCTAACTGTCACAGAAGAAGCACTGTGTGTGTGTGTGTGTGTGTGTGTGTATGTGTGAGTAAGAGTGAGAGTGTGTGTGTGTGTGTGTATTATGGGGCATCAAGTCCCAAAACAAGCTGACAGGCGACGTGCCACTCATCTTCGTAATTTCCCCCAAAACAGCTGGCCTCCTGCCAGTGCACTCGCTCACGCTCAATCAGCCTCAATCAGCAACATGCTCACTAAAGTGTCTACAGCCCCGACTGTGTGGGTGTGTGTGGCTGTTAATCATTTTTGTTTTTTCATTATATGATTGTGTTCAAAAGCCTTTTTCCCAATTCAGCTTCCTGTCGTAGCAAAACCTTTTTGTGATTAAATGCTGAGAATTTCTGATCCACTTTTAACTTTTGTTTTTTTTCCTATCTCTTTCATTGTGCATCTATTTTAGGCTCTGCAGGACCAATTCTAGGCCTTGATCACTGTTAGACAACAAAGAACAGTAGCATGGTTGCATTGTTGGGACAGATATGTCACATTGTTTGATGGACACCAGATTTATGACAAGCTTTTTGTTAAGGAGACAAGAATAGGAACTGCATTGTTTCATTGATGATCTTGTGGCTGAATAATAAAGGACACAAAATAAAGAGTCATTTAGATAATGGAAAGAAAAAAGTCCTTTTTGTGTTTGTTGGTTTCCATTTCTTGCCAGCACGTATATATGTATATGTATATTGATTGTTTTTAAATATAAATTCAGTAATGGAATAGGTAAGTGATTAGTTTTTGGTAAGATGACTTAATTTAAGTTGTGTGTGCATCAGCTGCTGCAGAGTAAAATGCAGTAAGGTGTGGATACAGTTACTTCAATGATGTGGCAGATGACTACATGTGTTTGAAGCGGTAACTGATCTCTTTTCTTCCTGTAAGTGAAACATGCAGTTTATTTTTGGCTGTGGGTAACATCAGAAGTCATCTGATCTTAGTGTCTAAATCATCTCTTTGATTTTTAAAATTATTGCCATAAAATGTTTTTTTTTCCATTTTGTTTTTGTTGGGTTTTTTTGAGTCTCACTAAACATCACTGTATAGACTGTGTAATCTTTTTGTTGTTGGACTTCAAATCCATAGAGGGGAAAGCACAAAAAGTCTATTTTTAGATATATTCAGATTTCTTCTTCTCTCTGCAGGTTTGAATGTTTGTTCAGACATGCTCCCACCTTTCTGTTTTTCAGTGTGTAACTGGGCATTCATTAAAAACAGGAAGTTCCAGCCAAGCAATCTGGCCGGGCTATGGTTTCTCTAGCTCTGCTTTTTGAATGGTTGCTAGGTAACCAGTGAGTTAAGTTACATCTCTCTAACTTTCTCCCATTTTCCTTTTTCTGTTGAGTAACTTGCATTAAAAAAGACCAGCTATTCAGGAACCATGCATCAGTTACCCATGTAACCCATTTAGTAACGCTAGCTTTGAGAGGTTTATGGGTGCAAGTGATGCCTTTATTACAATTATTGTCAAACTATTTTTAGGTGTTTCAGTGCAGGGGTGTTATGGTATTAAAGTTGCACTGATAAATGTTTAAATAACAACAGAATGAAGGAATATTTGTTGTTTGTGGAAAATTGTGGAGGTTTTTTTCCCTTTGCTCCAGCACTGTGTAGTATTTTAGCATCTTTCAGCATATTTTTCTGTCTTTAATGGTCTGAAACAATAATGTTTTGGTTCAGTCTCCAACCACAACATATTTTTGTTTGTTTGTTTGTTTTGTGTTTTCAGGATAGAATAAAAACATTTAAAAAACTGTCTGTTGACTAATATTTATAACATGACAACTTTTCAAATTAATAATATTCTAGTTTTGTATTTTTTTAGTTTGCTGTACTGCCTCCAAATGACCAGCAACTTTTTGCTGACGACCATATACAAAATGATACAAAATCTTCCAGGCATTTTGCTACATATTAATAAATATTGAAACCCTGATCTATTTTTAGAAATACTGATGGTAATAGAGAAGTGAGTAATTAAAATAAAAGCCAATTTTGCCATATAGCAAGGCTACAGCACAGCAGTCTCTTCCTTCATGTTAGCCACACATCACAAACCCAATCAAGATTTGCAGGCTTTCCTGCATGCAAAGACAAGCAGATAAAAAAACATTCCATCATGTAGACAGTCAAGCAGAGGAGGCATGTGTGTGCCTGCACACACACACACACGCACACACACACACACACACAACCAATATTGCATTTCAGTATTTACTAAGTGAGACTTTTCATTTTGAAGATTGCATTATATTGCAAAGATATATTGAGATAGTCCAGTGGGAACTGCTCAATAATATCTCTCACTCTATATCTCTCTCTCTCTCAGCCTCTGTTTCTATACCTTTCTATCTCCTGCCTCTCCAACCATTCATGTCTGCTCTCTGAGCTCCATCCTGTCCTCTCATACATTTTAATGGCAGCAGTTTGATCCGGCTGGTCAAAAAAAAAACATTCAAATGCGTTCGCTTTTGTTGAATAAATACATAATTTAGAAACACAAGTCAACTATTGTTCAGTGTTGTGGAAAAGACAAGATAAATATTTCACTTTCTCCAGAGTGGGTCGAATGGGATCTAGTCAGGGATGAGTGCTAAGTTGTGTGTCCCTGCTGACTCTAGTAAATGTTTCACTTCTTTATGGAGTCTTGGTATTTTAAAAAGAGCCAGTGTTGGATTACAGTTGCATGCAATTTAACCTAGCAGGTGGTGAAAATTTTCTTTGGAAAAAACATTTGGTATGATGGTATGGTAGTTAGAAAATAGGCTGTTGCGTTAGGTAACTGCACCACTGAGGTGTCTGAAAATAAAAGCAGGCCTACCAATCAGACAATGAAATCATCTCAAAGGCTCCCTTCAAAGCAAAGGAGCAGTTCTTCTTCTCCAAATTCACTCAGACATCCTAGCGCCTCAGCTTTGCCTGAAAATGGGCTCAGACACCCTTGAAGAAATCTTGTTTCTCCTGTTTGTATAATGTAACTTTTAGCCAAGCTAACAGCCTAGTGGTTGTTCTGTCCATACATAAGTCACTCTGTTAGTCTGTCAATCACTTTGACCAAGACAGAAATGCCTCCAGCATAACTGAATGGCATGCAATTGGATTTGCAAGAGCTATAATCCCTACTGCCATCAACAAGTCTAAATTTAAATTCAAGAGGTAACTAGCAGAAGTTGGTAAGTTGCTAAGAAACATGCAAGATCTGCTACATGCAGGGTCTCTTCTAAAGATGCTTACACTAACTCATATATCCTAAGTCCTACACCCACATAAACATAGAAGCACAAATCTCAAATCCTAATGTCTCCTTACTCAAGAATAAGACCCAAAGATATCTGACCTCCTTTGCTGAATTTGTGAGAAGGTAAGTTTTACAAACACTAGAACTCTATCATGCTGTTCTTAAAGAACTTTGTTGAAGTCAGTCGTTTTAACTCTGTTGGTAGAACTGACTAGTTTTCTGTAAATGATTGTCATATCTAATAAACACTACATTTTCCATTAATACAGTGCATAGTTGCTCTTCTAGCTAAAATACTTAGAATGGGGAAATTGGGACAAAAAGGGACATTTAATTTGAAGACATGAACATTATTTCTCAATCAATAACACATCTCTTCAGAACAAGCTTTCAAGGCCCCACGAAAAAACCTTCATTCTTTAGCGTGCTGTGCAGAAACACCCTTACACAGATGAGCACATGCAGAAAGGCGGATTAGGTCACACACGCTTGCCACGTATCATGTTTATGTATAAGACAGGACCATTGGAGATGTGACTCAGTGGGTCGAAACCTCATCTCCTTCTCATTTCCAGTCTCTGTGAGTCGACATGTCAGCCGGCTCTGAGTTAACACGGGTGAGAGCGAGGGCACTTTGAGCAGCGTGTCTTTTGATTGTCTCCTTTGTTCAGCTAAAGACAACCTTCCTGTCCTTTCAGTCTGGTCCTGAACTGTAAAATGCACTTCAAAGAGCCATATTAGACCCTCGTCCTTACTTTTTGGTGTGTTTTTGCTGCGTGTTGCATTTGCCATCTGAAACTGCTAAGATTTAAGTGTCCTTGTGAGGTCATGAAACATTTTTTTATCACTGCTATGTGCATTTTCAGGATGGATGTTGTTTGTTGATGTGCTTTGGAGAAAAAGGGAAAATGGTGTATATTTAACATTTAAGATATTCTTTTTAAAATTTTGTCTTTGTTCCATTATCGCTTTGGCAATAAAGAGTGTGTGTTATGTCAGATGAGCGTCAGCTGAAAGGTCTAAAAAAAAAAAAAAAGTACAATATAGGCCTGAGCTACAGTCATTAATATAGAATTGTATAGATTGGTCATAATCACAATACTTAAGCGTATACAGCCGCATACTTTCCCAGGAACCCTGATTACCCTTGTTGCTATGGATACCATTCAGCCCTATAACCACGTCTTCTGACAATTAGGGATAAATACCTTGATTCAAAGCAAGCTACATCTCAATTCAGCGCCAGTGCATAGTTCTGTCAGAGGCTCTTATAAAGCACAGGTGTAAAGATCAAACACTGAAGGAGGGTAGGTTATTATAGTTGATATTTGATTTAAATACAGAAGAAAAACTTGGTTTTGAATTCCATTCCATTCCAATTTTCATTCAGTCCTTATTGTTGTTTAGGCTACAAGTCATTTCTCAACAATTCAAAGGTTTACTTTTCACATATACGAGTAATATTTGTCATAAAAGGCAATCTGTTCAAAAAGAGAGACATACATATGTCACAAGTGTTGAGCTGCACTAAGGTTTTCTACAGACTGTGCATGAGCGGGTCGATAAACACAGGTCAGAGGACAGAATCCATCATCCAGATGGCCTAAGGAAAGAAGCTTTTTCGTAGTCTCTGTGTGTTGGATTTGTGGATATACAGGAAGTGTTTGCATGAGTGTGGAAGCTGAAAATCTATGGAAGGTTGGTAAACATCCAGCCTTCTGGTGTATAAGCCCAGCACAGTGGGAGGTACAGATCTGATACTAAGTTCAGCTGAGCTAAACACTTGCTGTATGGCTATATTGTCCTTGGCAGAGTAGCTCACATATTACGAAAAAGCCCCCCTCTTATGCTTTCTACACTGGGTGTAAAAGGTCTTCGTGACCCCCTGAATTTCTCTCTGAGGTGGTAAAAGCAATCACTCACCTTCTTTGCCAGGTTGTCTGTGTGTGCAGATCGTGTCAGACTCTTGGTGATGTGTGTCGCTCCTCTGCTGCTCCGTCCAAAAATCCACAGCCAGCTCCTCGGCTTTGCTGACATTCAATAAAAGGGCTGTTGGTGAGTGACAGGTGCATCAGAGTGAAGTAGGGCTTAAGTAGAGAGCAAACTTTCTTGCTTGCTTCTTGCTTATTTCACACTTTTATCAAGTATGACTGATGACCTCTACAGACGTATTCCTTATTGAGGTCATTTTGAAAAATAAGAAAATAAAACTAAGTAAAAAATAAACACTGTATATAGCTAAAGAGTATGAAGGGGTAAAAAGAAGTAATAATTTTTCAGATGGAGCACAACACCTTGATTTAAAAAGATTTTCACCATACTTTGACTCATTTCAGGGAGCACAGAGCTTTAAACTATTCTGTGTTCAATATATCCTGGGGAACGAGCTGAAAAAAGGTAACCACTTTGTTAATATTGCCTTTTTGACCCAAATGTTTTCAATGGTGACTGTTCAGTGTGAATATTTTTTGTCCTTTCTCTTACAGATACACACTCTTTGCCTAATGACAAAACTCATGAATCTTGGGGAAAAGAGTGGGCTACTGTAGCTTTTGTTTGCCTTGTCATTCATTTCTAGGTCACCGGGAGAAGTGAATGCTTGGCTGAGCTTGAGACGTGCTCAATGAAGGATCTCAGCATCACCATTCCCATGTGTGTGTGGATGTAGCCTTTGTGCGTGCGTGCGTGCAAGTGTGTGTGTTGGTGTGTGTGCAGTGAAGCAAAGCACCTTCACCCCAACCCAAAAGGCACACGCAAAAGTCTCTCTCATGTACATTCGACCTGTCAGCTTTTATGTCTCAAGCTCGACGCACACATGCCCGCACACACCACCAACCAGCCTTTAGTGCAGTATAAAACAGTCTTTCTCTACCTGCCGTCTCTTTCCATCTTAGAGCCTTGAGATGCTACTTTGTTAAAGCAGTGAGGCTGACAGGGACCTGTTTCACTTCAAAGGTCTCTTCTCCTCGCTCCTTCGCTAGCGCCGAGGCTGAGCTGCAGGTCAGCACGTCAGGGACAGCCTGTTAGAGAAAGGTCAAGGTGGCTGATGATTGAAAGGGTCACAGTCAAATGAAATATGCATGTACACAGGCATTGCATTTACCCGCTTATACACTGTACAACATACAGGAGGCCTACTAATGCTAGCTAGCATCCCTCCTTTGTGTGATGCACAGAGTGCGGTATTGTTTCAGTGAGGCCACCATGACTCAGCAGTTTCTGAAATAAAATAAACAAATATGGACATCTAGAGGGGATTGGGGCTAATGTTAGCAAGCTAAGCTAACTACCCTCCACTTTCTGAGCAGCACACACAGCAGGATGGGTTCTTACAAATGTTTAACATTGTCAGGGAACAGATGGCTTGAATTGCTGATAGCATGTAACCAATGGACTTTATGAAAATAAGTTTATATGCGCATATGCCAATGTTGGCCTTTTCTGTGAGCACATATCTTTAATTTAATCCATGTTCAACCACTGACAGTAAAAAGATGGACCGTAAGACAGCCTTTCAAAAGGGAAGCCAAAACATTTCAATCACTTCCTGGTGTCTGGCTGCAGTACAGGTCAGATGTTTCATGTCTTTTCAGGTAGCCCCTATCATGCTGGCGTATGTTTTAATGTTAATTTTTCAGATAAGTTTGGTTTTGATTGGTTATTTGATCCTTAAGAGTGTGGCTGTAACATCATGACTGACAGCTAACTCTAACCTGCAAATGAGTTGGGCTGATGTGTGTGAAGGACCACTACACTGCAGCTCCGTCAGCTGATTACTGCTGATGCAGACTCTGGATCTAAATGAAATCACGAGCATGAGATGGCAGCGCCTGTATCAGAGATATTTTGGCTTACTTTCGCTTACAGTGGGAGGAAGTTGAGAAGCATCATCCATCTTTAATTCTACCCTCATTGTGTTCATGTGAACTAGCAAAGAAAAACAGGCAACTGTTGCAGATTTAGATAGGAGGCCAGTAAGTGAACAAGTTAAAAATAATGACTTAGTTAACACTAGAAGCAGTTGGTTATTTTAATTCCTTTTCAGCCAAGATTTGATTGAATTTATGAGGAGTTTTAAAAAGGGGTATAGAGCAAAAACTCCTGATTTCATTTCATTTCAACTGGTGACGAGTTAAATTTAAATAAGACTACAGAAAATCATTTAGTGACACAGTAATCAGTGTGTTTCTGCTTAAAGCTTATTGTTTTTGGTTTAACACCCAGGAAATCTGCATCACACCAAGATTTTTGTAAAAGAAACACAATAATTTACCTTTTAATTCTACCTTTATTTGATGTTTCGAATATAAAACTGCATTTCCTCCTGTCAGAGCACAACTAGTTTGAATTAAAAAAGGTCCCCCCGTGACGAGCTCAGCTCAGAAAATGCTTCCAATTATAGAAAGTAAAGAGGAAAATGCAAATGAGCAGCTGATTATGCACCAGAGCATAAAGCAACTTAAAATATACAAGTTAGTGTACCTAAATGCGTGGTGCTGCCATTATATTTTTAAATACAACTTTTCATGCATTTTGGAGCGTCCTTTTGTTTTCTACTGTGGTTGTTTCATATAGCATTTCACTTAAGTTAACTAAATAATAAATAACACAAAATGATTTGGACCCCAGTCAAACTAATGGCAAGTACGGACAAGCAGAACAAAAATAAAGTACCTTGAAATCTTCATTCCTTCAGCAGATTATCCTTTTTGGGCTCAGAGGAAAGGCACTGTGAGAGCTTTGTCTAGTTGAGCTCTAATTAGGTTGTCCTATTTGAGATTAAAAGATCAGAGGAGAAACTCTCACCGATATCCCCAGGTTTTATGTCAAAGGCACATCAGGTTGTGCATGAAGTCTCTCAAGACAAAAAAAAATCATGAAAAGCCTCTTAGATGTGATGGTAAAGTTTTTTCCTGACTTTAGCAACCCTGAATCATCAGATTGCGGTTATGTCTGTTGGTCTCAATATACACAAATATAAGTAATTTCTTCTTCCAATTCAGGGCCCTACATGTTGTTCTAGTGGCATGGATTGGTGATACAGAGTAGAACTGAGGCATTGATAATGTTATGAGTTACATCTGTGCTTTTTCTGCTATGACTACTTTCAGGCCGCAACCACAAAATCCAAAAATTAAAGAATAATAACTAAAAATAAGACAGTTCCCAGAAACAAAACAGACCAACTGACAAACACAAAGACAAAGGGAAAAGAGACTATATACAGACTGAGAGAAAAGAGACACAGGTGGGGTAATCAACACAGCTGAAACACATCAGGATAGGGCAGGTAAACACAAAAGGAGGAAAACTTGACAGGATATGGGTAAATGAAAGAGACAATGTATGGATTTAAAAAATAAAACAGGATGTAACTAAACCCAAAACTTAACATCATGGCAGTATTTTTTAAACATCTTTACCCTGAGTTTTCCAAAAGATTTGTTTTCGGTGGCCTAAAACTGTTGCAGTATGAAAAAAAGGTCAAAACACAGAAAGCAAAGATTTAAAATGTACGTACTTGTATGTGAGGACGAGGCGTCTGTGCTGTAAAGAAGGCTTTTTGGCAGCATGGCTGCATCTGATGAGTTGACAGCAAACCACCTGCCACTGTTTGATAATCTAATTACTTAGGAGCCAGTTACCACTTCATCTAAAACTGATTACTGTAATCAGTTTGAATGTTTTGCTAGAGCAGCATCAATAGACAAGAAAAATAGTTGCACTCCCTAATCACCCAGACCATGTGAGTTTGCTTCACTGAGCTGAAGTATCATGTCAGCAAAATATGTGAAGTGGCTACAAAGACCAAAATGACTCCAAACGTCTAGACGGACTGCAGTGTGGCTCAAAAAGTTCAGTGTTTACCTCATTATCTCTAAAACTACTCCACACCAACAGGCACATTAGTGGATGCTGCCTTCCAGAGCTGTCAGACAAGTTTTCTGCTTCATCATTAGAGGAAAGTCTCAGGGGAAATCTATGAACGCATTAACTGTGCTTAAAAATAAAATGAGGCACTGTATGTAGGGGATAGTATGGGAGTGGGTGGAAGGGATGCAAGTGTTGCTCACCCTCTCAGTCACTGCTGCTAGCATCTGGTTAAGATCAGCATATCAGACACTGTCATTATTCATACTGCAGCAGCATTTGCTTGCATGGAATAAAAAGCTCAGCACTTGGTGATAAGACAGATATACTGAGACAGATAATACTGAGCTCTGTCATTGCTGACTTGGAGTATTTTCCAGTGTCTGAAGATCAGTGCTGATGTTTGCTGTGGCTGCTTTTTGGACACACTGATTGCATTCTGCAGCATCCACCGTGTATCATAACCGCATTGCTGGCAAGGGAGGGAAACTCACAGGCATGCGCAATAAGGTAAACACACATGCATAAAAGCACAGTGAGATTACAAAGCACAATGCTCACACACACGCGCACAGGCAGCCAGATGTGCACACACACAGACAAACACTTAGAGTGTCCCAGGGGTAACAATTACACTGTCAGACAGCACCTAGTCATCTCTGAGAGGTAATTACTTTACACACCACAGTCATCTTAGCCTTTGAGCCTTAATATAAAACTACACAATGTGACAAACTACTGTATTTATTGTTTAAGGCGTCCCAGCTCTGTCATAAAGAGAGCTATATGTAAGGCTTGAAATCATGTTCAGTCTGTACAATCATACAGCGCTGCAAACTGATAAATCAAGTTAATGTTCTCATATGAGGGTGATATATCATCCCAGTAGACATGCATGCACAGTATTGTGTGCTTATATGTACTCCTCTTCCCTCTTATTAAATTCTACTTGTTCCTTTTGATTTTACACTAATATAATTTGGAAAAAATGAGCCAATAATTAGGTAAATGTGTTGAAAGGCTCTGAAAAGAAGATTTCCATTGTGTTTTGAAAAAGTTTAATTTTTTTTTTAGTATGACTTTGAAATAAAGTTTTATTTACTATCAAATGGGGCCAATGTGGGCTAATGTTTCAAGCTAACGAGTATGCTAAATCAAGTTGGTGACACATCAGAGCCATCTTGCTCATTGACTTTCAGCTCAATATTCATCTCAGTTCCTTTTACATGATAGGATATCAAAAATGGAGATGTTCTGATCCATTTGGCAACATTAAGATCACATCTGTAAACCTCTCACACTAACTGATCACTTGAAATGGGAAATGGGACCAAAAATCTTTGTAAGTAAGCTGCAAATACAAAAAAGGGCTCATATTGTAAAACAAAGTCTGTCTCCAATATTTGCTTATTCAAACAGCAATTTATGTATTTTAAGTGGAGCCCCAGAATAATAGCTTTGGCTGTTCACTGAAGCAAATATATTATCTATAGAGTGAAAATCAAGTTTTTTATGGTGTGTTTGCTACAGAGCCTCAGAATAGATTGATTACATCTTTGGTGCACTGTGCCCTTAAATGTATTAAATTCAATGTGCCTGAGGAATTTAAGGACTGCTGTGAAAGCAATGTGTAACAGTAAAAAAAGTCTATGAGGACTTGTAAGATTTGTAGCATCTTTAATTTCTTGTGTAATGTGTACAGTAGCTGTTAATACACACAGCAGGGTATTGGCTGTTTTAACAAGTCTCTCCAGCGAGCTTTCATTGCTGTTCAAAGTCTGACAATTAGATCTCAGAGTGTAACACAGTTACATCAAATAAATATGAGGCTGCTGCTGCTTGGATGGTAGGAAAGAAACAGAGAACTCTGCTTTTAGAAAAGAACAGTGTAACTCACTGAAAATCAACATGGGAGTTTTTTCTCATTTGTTTGGGCTGTTTAGTTGACACAAATAACAAGGTTGGACTGATTTTGATTGATAAGGGGCAGCTCAGGGCAAGTAACAAGTCCTTCAAAATAATAGATGCTTAGAGAAAATAGAAAGAAAAGAGGTTCTTGAGTGTCAGTCTGACTTTTTTTTTAAAGAGGTGGGCAGTGCAGACCTCATGCATAACTGCAGATGTGATGACATGTTTCACGACAGTGCAGTCCAAACTAAATCAAGTCTGGCATGTTTGACTCCCACCAAGCGTGAAGTTCAAGCCTAAGCAAACACAACTCAAAGGTTCTTAGCTCCAAGAAACTGATACTAAAACTTACAGAAAGTAGGCAGCACACTGCATATTAAATCAAATGTGGTGTTTACAGACTGTTTGCACTGCAAGCATAAATCAATAGTTTCTAAATTTCTCAAAACAAGATCTAATTACTGAAAAGAGAATAAATATTTAAAGGGCTTTTGAACCATGTTAATATATGCTGTAAGCACAGTGGTTAGTGTACAGTAAAAGTCAGCAAACTAAAACTTGGGAAAAAGAGTTGCATTGGCACACAGACTATGTTTAAGATTAAGGTAAGATGATAAAAACACATGATTAGGGTTGCAGAAGAACTGTGATTATGATTCACAGATTGCAGACAATCTAATGACATGTTTTTAATGTGACAGTGAATTGGGAGAAATCTTTACTTCTTACCTGCCTGTTCACACTGCAGCTGTAGATTGCACTCTATTTAGCTGTGAGAACACGTCAACATTAAGTTCCTCTACAGCTTACTGGTGACCAAATTTGGTGCATGAGACACACTGAAATCTGTTTGAAAAACAAGTTTAGTCCAAGCAGGCAGTTTTGAGTCTGTTGACTCAGCAGGGGAGCTGCACTAACCACTGTGCAGACATACTGACAACAGTTTTTAACAACATTATTCTTTGGTCAAAGTAGTATTTTATGTGCTTTTTGGGAGGGGCAGTATTCATTACAGGCTCCAAAACGAGTGCGGTAGGCATTGTTCCTTTTTGATTCGACCAGATACATTTGATTGGCCGTAGAGCTGATGTGCACACACACACACAAACACACACACTCATGCAGACAACTAATTTTACATATTACAATGCACACATGTCTGCTCCGCTCCGGCTGAGCTGCCCCTGTCTGAAAATGACATGAAAGGGGGGATTCAGGGAGAGGGTGCATTGATGTCTTTCATAAACTTACACAAACACCACACACACACACACAAACACCACACACAGTAGATTCTCCCCGTGCTCTTTTATCCCTGCACCAAGAGGAGTGTGTGTCCACTAAAGCTTTTACCTCCATTAGTTTATAGGAAAAAGACCGCGACATGTAATATTAATAGGAGGAGTCATGTGACCGATTACAGATTGATTAATGGATAATTTGTGTGTGTGTGCTTGTGTGTCTAGGACAGCCACAGATGGACACCTGCTGCTGACTACTTGACGGACCCTCTCTAACGAGCTCCACTTATCGCCATGGCAACCCCCCCCCAGCCCGCTCCCTCCCCCCACACTTTCTCTGTCTCTCTCACTCTCACATACACACACAGAGCTATACTTGTGAGGACACTCATGGACATAATGCTTTTCCTAGCCCCCTAACCCTAACCTTAACCATCAAAAATAAATGCCTAACCACAATCTTTATCCTAACTTTAATCTAAACCTAACTCTAACCCTAAAACCAAGTTTTGACCCTCAAACAGCTCTAAAAAGGCCTGTGAGAAAGCGAGGACTGCCAAAAATTTCCTCACTTTTCAAAAAATGCTCTCACTTTTATGGTGCAAACTTAAAAATGATGAAAAACTGGCTCTCACTAAGATGGCTGTACAAGGGCACACACTCACACACACGCACGCACACACACAGACACACACACAGTGAAGCCTGCAGACTGATCATTAGAGTCTAGTGATCTTTCTCCTCTGTGTCCTCTTCTACCCCCATTGCCCTTCCTTTGAGATCCAAGCAAATTGCACCCCTCCCTCTATCACGCCCTTCCTCTCTGCCTCCCCCCTCCATCCTTCCTTTCTTCCTTCCTCAGCCCTTCCCTGTTTTTCCGTAATGCCCCCGCTATCCCCTCCCTTTCACTTTTCATTTTATCCACATTTGTATCTTTTCACACCTCCATCCCTCATTTCCTTTGTAACTATCTTTCTCCTTTATCTGTCCACCACTTCCTCATTTTCTGCCACCTCACTCTATTGATCCACCTCCCCTCATTCACTGCCTCCCTCTATAGTCCATCCATCAATCCATCCATCCATCCATCCATCCGTCCCCCATGTGCTGCTTTTTTCCCCTTTCCACCCCTCCACCAATCCATCTCTTTCATTAATTACCCGGTTGGAGGTTTTAATTAGAGAGAGAGGAGGAGCGGTCTAGTGCGGCAAAACTATAATTGAAACCCCAATTAGTCTCCTTTGGTTGTCAGCGTGCTGAAAGACTCACTCCTCTGCCAAAAAAATCAGATTTTCATCAGGAGGTGAATTTTCTGAAGTGATTGCCTGAAATTTTAGCAAAATGCATTAAGGTAGTAAATTAAAAAATGCATGCAAGAAACACTCTCCCTTATTGCTAATGTTTATAATTGCCTCAAGCAATCTGCCTCAATCTGCTCTGGAAATTAACGGCAGGAAGCAGTGGCAAATGGGCGAGACAAACAAAACAACAAAAAAGTCACTAAGGTAACTTGTTGCCTTGGTGATTACCATAGTGATGGCAAAGTCACAGGAGAAGCAGGCGCTTTAGATTTGGGGAGGAGGGACGTGTGGTATAAATGCAGGGATTGAAATGGTTGTGTGTTTGCTTGTGTGTGTGGTTGTGTGTGTGTGTGTGTGTGTGTGTTATTGAACCCAAATCTAACCTAATGCACTCATCGTGGCTTGGACTTACAAGTGGAATAATTACACACTCATGTTCATGCATTGTCCTTCTCTTTCAGTCATACAATAATGACTACATCCCTTTTTTTATGCATGTACACAACCAACCGACTGTTCACTCATCCACCTCCCTCACAACAAGCAACTGCAACCAGGCAGAGCAGCAGGGAATATAAAGAGTTTGGAGGGTGGTGTATTTTTGGTCTCTTGTAAACCAAAAACAGCAACAGCAAACGTGTTAAGAGTTAGTCAATGTGGAGAACAGCCAGGGATATCTTTGTGGATTATATTTAGTAACACGGTCTTGATTTTTGAAGAGATAAATGCTTTTCTTTGGCACCTTGAGCACATAAAGTTGGGTGTTATCCAGTTCCATCATATTTAAGAATAGGTAGACTTTCTACAAGTAATAGCTTCAAATCTCAGCAACTTGCACAAAAACTATCTAGACGGGTATATAGCACTATAAGAAAAAGGGAAAGGATGTTTTTTGGGATTAAATCTCTCTTTTAAGTAACTTTCTTTTTAAAAAAAGGACAAAGATTTGATTATTTCAGCTTCTTAAAAGTGATATTTGTTCTTCCTTTTTTGTCTTACATTACAGTTAACTGAGTATCTTTGATCCTCTGGGTCTCATTTCACCTCAGGCTCTAAGAAACGGTGCTGGCCATCTGTATTTTCTGATGTTTCATACAGCAAACATTTGGCTGTTTATTTTGAGTAAATGATCAGACGATAAATCAGTAATGAATACAATCTGTGGTTGCATCCTAATCTAAAAAACAAGCCATCTATCTTAGATATACCAAGTGTAGATTGTCAGATGCTCCACACACATTGACTGACATTAATACAAGCACACTCTTCCCTCTATAGTTCTTTGTGACATTTGGTAACACACATTCGCTTGAATGCTCAACACACACACACACACACACACTCTCTCATACTTGTTAAGCCTTCCCTCTTCCACCCCCTGTTGTGTCCAAGCCCAGACAGACCCAGCTCAGTCCTATCTGCCTCTGGATTCGGCTGCAGACAGCCGCAGAGCACAGCACATCCTGATAAGCTCCCATTGATTGGCTTCAGACTGGCTGAAAGGCTGAACACATTGTCGCCTCTTTCTCTCTCTCCCTCTCTCTCTTAAACACACACACACACACTAACGTAGACACACACTGGATAGGGGTAAGAGGAGAGAGGAAGCAGGGAAAGAGAGAGAGAGAGGGAGAGATGAGGGTAGAAGGGTGATGGAAAAGAAACAAAATTCACAATGACAAAAGCGAGACAAATCAAGAATAAGGGGGAGGCTGACTTGTTTGGGCAGATATTGCTACTGGGGAGAAAGAAAAAGAAAAGGAGAGAAAAGGGGAGGAAAGGGGAGGAAAGCAAATCTGCAGGTTGAAGTACATTCAAAAGGGGGCTGAGGATAAGACGATAAGCATTTTAGAGCAACAGAGACAGACAGACAGGACAGGAAAGAGAACAGAGAGGCTGATGGACAGCTAATCAGGTTGGCAGACAGTCAAAGAACAGCTTTTGAAAAACCTGTTAAACACTGATGGAATGAAACGAAACCAACATGCCAAGACTTGCTAATAATGTAGGTAAACGTTTGGCCATTTAATGACGTGTCTTCGATCAAAATTCAAAATGCGACAGGCAGGTGAAGCATTTATGGCATTTAAAATTGGTGGTTTTGACCAGTTATTACAGTCCTTCTTACAGACAAACCCATAAAACACAAGACCTTGCCAATTACATTACCACTGAATGACTAATATCTGAAATATCTTTTTAAAAAAGGCATCCAAGAATCAATTAACTTTCCCTATCAAGCAAGTCAGTGTCATTTTATTGAAAACACATGAACTAAAATGAAACATCTCTTCAGATTCCACCAGAAGCACCATTTTGATGTAACTGTAGACAAGCCAAGATTCAAATCCTCAACCTTGTGCAAATGCATTCGATTCTGTATCCCGCTGCGTCACAAGGACGCCTCCGAATGGAAAGATGGGTTAGTAACAGAGGGAATGGGCCCCTTCTGTTCGTGAGGTGTGACTGCATGATTGTTCCACTCGGCTGCAAGCTGCGGCAGACGGAGTCCTCCTGGGGAGGCAGCAGCTGATGGAGGGACTAACTGCATTGTTGTGCCGGCAGGAGAGGTCAGACTCGTGGAGAGGGTGAAAATTCAGTACTTCTGAGTCTCTACATGAATTTTTGTAATTTTGATTGATGTAGTTACTTGCATCTTGTATAATTTCAGCAGTTTTTGTAGTAAAAATCAACTTTAAACACGAATGCACAGTAGGTTTACATCTTCTACAATCCTCGGCAGTTCCCCCTGGCTCGATGGAGCACCTTACAGCTAAGTGTTTTGGTTTTACTGCTCACAACTCTACTTTGTTTTGATTCACTCTTACAGCTCTCAAAAGTGTTGCTTTCAAAAGCAGCGGACAGATGTTTCCAGCAAACACTGTACACAAGCCAAGTTAGCGACTAGCTGCTCAACATAATGGAGCATTTAGCATGTAAAGAGCCAGACATTCCCCTCAGGATTTGGAGAGCATTACAGAACTAAAAGGAGAGTGAGTATTGAGCTCTTCAGGTGGACGCAAACAAATAATGTTGCACTGTGTCTGCTCATTATGTAAATAGGTCGATACAAACACATTAGTCATGTAAACTTCATTAAGAAATCATACAACATTTTGGTGCTGCAGCCAATAGGCAAAAACATCCACTAATGAAGGTTTAGGTCTGCCAGTTCTTTGGTTTAATCCTAAATTCAATTAAATATGGGATACGTATTTTAACATAAGGCGTATTTATTGCATTGCCATTTATCTACACATTCACACAATGATAACATTATTAAAATTCATTCTCCACATCCTGCCAATATTTGTTAGTTCTCTACTGAGTTACCTCAGCACACTGGACAAGCTGCATCACCCAATCTGCTGGATTTAACTACATTTAAATTGACTACAGAGCATCTGTGACTTCTTAACTCATCCTCTGCGCTAAAATGTAAATTAACTATTAAATACTAAAGTAAGTTAGCTTTGTTCTTCAGCCAGAATATTAAGATTTGTCACTTTTGAGAAACCTGGGTACCTGCACAAGATAAAAACAGGCATCTACAAAAAACACAACGTGTGCACGCAGCTAGTGTATGCTCAGTATTATCTTTCCACACTATAACCTTCACCTCAGTTACAGTATGAAAACTCGGTCTTATTTCCCCATTGTATACATTTGGGGTTGAAAATTTAGGTTACTGTTCAGTTCCAAGGAACCTCTGTTCAAAGCCTGTGTGTGTGTACGTGTGTGATAAAAAAGAAACCATACAGAGAGGAAATGCTGTGCCCTCTAGTCAGAGAGAAAACAGCAGGGTACCTTGGCATCACCTCTCTTCCTTGCTTTCTCTCTCCTTCCCATAAGACTTCCTCCCTCTGCCTTTTCCATGTCATCCTGCCCTTTTTTCTCTCCCCACTCTCGCTCCCTCGCTCTGACACAAGCACACTCATACAGGCATGTTCTTGTTGTTTTTCCTGGCACACAGTGTTTCTCTGAAAGAAAGGCTAACCTGCCAAAAGGTATAAAGGAGAAAAAAAATCCCAAAACACTGCAGATACAACTGACACACTCTCTGTGTTTCACTGCAATGCAATACTCTGCCGCACTTTCCTGTGTTGTCTCTGTTTGTGCTCACCATCACTTTGTGTAGCAGTCATGGTTGGAGGGTTACATTGGATCGTCCTTGACTGTCCTCCTCGACTGTGCCTGTTTTGGTTCCAGCACAGCCCGCAGGGTTTACACAGTTTGCTATTCATTATATTTCACTGGTTCCTCATATAAATGAAATTGTCATTATTATTGTAATACACTGCTGTTGTCACTCAAATATTTTTCACTTCAGTCTTTTTACATTACAATACATTTTATCAGGTATTACCAGAACTTCACCTTGAGGCTTTTGTGATTGCAGGTGTCGAAAGAAAAAAACCTGTCAATTTTTACAGACACATCCCAGACTGCCTTGCGGCACCCCTGTAGGACTACACTGTATGTGTGTGCAGTGTGCTATATGCAGTGTCATGCATCATAGGACATAATGCTCAACCTCAATTTAGAAAAGTGCTTTATAATCCACTTAAACTTATAAATGCATCATAAAACTCGATATTTTTGAGCTGTTCTTTTGACTTGGCCACGTTTTGGCTGCATGTAATTTTTAGAAGAAGGTGATCATGACCCTCTGCTCTGATGTGAGGGTGTTTTCTTACATTGGACACAGCCTGAGGGTGATTCATACTTAGCAGTATTGACGATTTCTTACTTGCATTGTCTCAGTTTCCAGGCATGATGATCTTATAGATATCTGCTGGTGTCATTATGGAAATGATGGTGCATTAATAATGCTAATGACAGTGATTTTTATTGGTCATTGTGAATAGCTGTCAATATTTGTGCCTAGAGACTGGATTTCTATTTTTATTCACAACAGCACACAGTATTCTCTGCTAAAATCAATGGTGTAATCAGGGTAATGAGTCTAATCAAAAGTAAAAAAAAAAAAAAAAAGGTTGACATATGGCATCTCTGTGTTGGAAACAAGAGCACTGCAGTAATAGATATGAATAAGAAAACTCAGAATAAAATGTATAAGGAGAGCAAAAGATGTGTTAGTAAAAGATATTTAGTTTTAAATCCACCTAAAATTTATGTTCTTAAAACAATTTTGGTTACCTGGAAAGTTCATGATGATGACAAGACTCCAGAGTGTAGATGCTACTGGCCAGGAGGAGTCTTGCCAAAACTCCTTATAAAACTGCCACTTGTTGTATATAAATGGCAATATTTCTGTGGACAGTAAATGAGAAATGTGTTTATTAGTGTGTTTTAAAAGGTAAACAGAGCAGTTTTTTTATCACTTCAAGTCTCTATTCAAAACTAAGCCGAACACTACTAGTAGTTGCTTCATTTTTAACAAGAGACTCTGCAAAAAAGTAGATATATTGACATGTTAAAGGTCCCATATTATGCCCTGTTTGACAGTATTAATAAGTCTCAGAAGTCTCCAAAACATCAATGGAAAGTTTCTTGCTTAAAACACTACTCAGATCATGTGAAAATGCATGCCCAGACCCTTCTGTTTCAACCCTCTTCTGAATGTGCTGTTTCTGTTCCCGTAGCTGTGAATGCAAAGAAATCATGCCTGCTCATACCTCTCTTTGGAGGTGCATGTGACTTTGTCATGATCCTACAGCTGTGTCCCAATTCAGATAACGTGAGCATTACATGTAGCGCTTAGCTGCGGGTAACAGACATCATATGGAATAACTCCCACCCCTTTTGCTACACACTCTGCCTATAAATATAAGCACACATGTCATTTTATCTTAATTATATGAATTAAACGGATCGTTTTTAAAGATATTTTTATCGTAATGCTAACTTCTGTTGTCAACGGAGATTCTAATTGTGTGTTAGCATTGAGCTAAAAGGTTAGGCGCGCAGCCATGCAGGAATTAAAACTGCATATTGTTTTATCTCCTTATATTTAGCATGCAGTTGTACTATTCTTGGTTTTGTGCCAATGTTTGGGCCATTGTAGCTAGCTAAGCAGTATGTCAGTAAGGAATTTCAGTCAGCCAGGAACTGAGTTTTGGGGTCACTTCTCCATCTGTGTTTATCTCTTTTTGGTGCATGGCACGAGTATCCAGAATGTAGCACGCTTGACTTAATGTCATGTGAATAAATGCTCGGAAATACTGACACAGTTCATTCGGTAAAGTTACTCTTAAAAGCACCAAGTTCGGTAACGTTATCCAACCTTAGTGGCTGACCATCAGTAACATACACTCCAGTGCCTGAGCCCACAACAGATGTCATTAATCAGAACCATTGTGCAAACGCCAGACTGAACTGGCTAAATATATACTACAGCAGCCATAATAACTCACTGAATCAGCTTTTAGGTAGTGGATGAAGACTTTTATGCTTGGTCCTGTATCCGACATTAGCATGCTTTGACACTTAGACAAACAATGCCCACACATCCCACTCAGGGGTCATCACAGACACCTGGTGCTGGGTGTGTCAACTAACTGGGGGTGTGGCCAAGCCCTCTACAAAATCAATGTCATAATGGGAGCAAATTTGAAACTGTGCATCTGGGTCTCTGGACATACATACTCCTTCGAAAGAAGGAGCAAGCCACAAAGGACAGGATACACTTTTTAAATTTTGGGGGACACCTATTTTCATTGTAAAACTAGTCTGTTTCTGCAATTCTTAGGCTTTGAGACTGTTCAAGAGGTCCTGTTATAAATTAAAAATCATGGGACAACTGTATGGATAAGAATGGTAAAAGGAACCTTTTCTGTTGGCAAAGAAATGCTTTTGTGTTCTGATGTTCTCTCCTTTTCCTGCTAAAATCCTAAATAGTTTAATAAAACAAAAAGGTAAAAGAAAATTCTGCCCACCTTCTAAACCTTTGACAAAGCTCACAAGCACATACTTTATTACTGTTCACATACTAAACTACACTAATTTTCCCTGCACTACTGTGGAGATACAGTGTAAGTCCAGCTAAATTGCCTTAGTTTTCAAACAGTAAGTGGACCTCAAAGATGACAACCAAGCTCTTAAACTGTCCAGAGTAAGTGTGTTAAATAGGACGATAGCTGCATCTTTCAGACAGCAGGATGTTTATGCCTTATGTCTGCCGTATCTTCTGCCTCCTCACTCTTTTGTTCTCATTGCTCCTAGGCTTGTGTCTCACACAACTGTCTTCCAATGCATGCAACCACAAGGACACACACACACTCCCGTAGCACAAATGTCAGCCAATATTTCACATTCTCTTCCCCAAAATGTCAGTGCTTTGGACAGAGCAAGTCTGCCTTCCTAAATCTGTTGTCACTGCCTGACATTTCACATGCTCGAAGTCACAGGACAAACTTCCTCGGCTGAATATTCCTAAGGTGTGTCAGGAAAGGTTAGGTAGGGTGAACTACTGCATTTAAGTATGATACTCTAAATGCATAAGATATACAGTCAGTACCTACTGGTTTTATGATGCAGATGCAATTGAATGCTTGATCCTTAACTGATATCCCTTTTCCAAGCAGAGGAGTCAGTAGATTTGTAAACTGAGATGTCGATTGTGTAATGTCTTTACACAATCAAAAAAACATGTCGGCAACTTGCTGATGTAGGCCAGAATGTACCTGCGAGGACAGATACTTACACTAGGCTTCAGGCTATGAGGGTTTTAGTGCCATTGTTACAGCTAAGTTTCTCTGGGGATTATGTTTGTACTGGATGAATCTGCAGTGCACTATTCAAGCAGTGCCAATATTCAGCACATAGCCTGGATGTGGTGCTTTATTGAGTGTATATATAGTGGGAAAAAGTAAGAAGGAAGGCAGCATCTTTAATTTTCACTCAAGTGGGAGTCAGATGCTCTGCTGCATTTTCAACCAAAACAGTTCTGATCACATTAAGTGTATTTTTAAAGTGCATTTAAAATACATTCACATCCTCAGCAAAAGTGTTAAAAGTGCTTTTTGGTATCTTTCATCATGCTTTTTTGTAGATGCAAACTTTATATTTCACTGTCCTTGTTGGCCCAATACTGCCACCAACTGTCTATAAATGGAGTAGCATGATATCAGCAGCAGGAATGTGCGTACAGTTTATCTGATCGACAAAATGCGTGCATGTGCACAGTATAAAAAAAACAGTCAACCACTTATGTACACAAAGACCCAAAGAACTGTAAAAACTAATCCCTTTTTTATTATTCATGACAACTGTCTTCACCTAACCTTTACCGTGCAATTTAGCTTCGCTAACCATCAACGTTATCCATGATATTGATGATACTGGTAGTAAATGTTAAATTTTGTGATTGAGTGTAATTCTAGGTTTTTACAGGATAAGCCCGCATCAATATTCAGATGGATAGCTTTTTGCAATTTGGGTAGCTACTGCTGCAAAAACTCCCTAAACACTTAATTTTTTTTTTTTACCCTGAAACGGACATTTGAAAAAAGTAAAATAAAAACAAGCATTATATCAATCTTTATTTGGTGCCATGATATGATAACACAGTCTTAGATCTCTGTATTTTCCAGATTTGTTTCCCTCATGTGGTAGAAGATCACTTCAAAAAACACCATTAAATTAAATTCTACACACAATTTTCCACCTCTGGGTTGACATGAAGAAATGAAACTGCACACCTAGATCTGTTTCCACTGATCTGCCAATCAGCATCAAGTCCTTAATTGGACCAGAGGTGCTGGATTGCATTAGGAAAAAAACTGCCTGAAAGGACAAGTTCGCATCTTTAAACAATACTGACACACCAGTGTGTGAAAAGGGTTATTGGTTGCTGCATTTGTTCCTCTTGTTCTTAGAGGCTGCAAACAATGCAGCAACAATGCAAACAATAACTGTCCTATCTGTATTCATGTATTCTAAAGTTTAATGTATAATAATGCCATATGTAAAAATTTCACATTAAAATGTCCAAAAAGTACTATGTTTTTATTATTTGTTGATTTGTGTACTTCCATTACCCCAAATGTTTTTGACAATAATCTGTAGTAATTTGTACATTTCCTCTGTCTTGTTTTGAGTACTCTGAGACAAAAACATAAGCACTTAATAAGTCACAAACACGGATTTATGTTTTGTCAACTATTTTAAAGATCAGACTTTTGCTTTTGCTTTTTAATGAATAAAAACAACAGAACCTCCAATTAGCCTGTATTTTTTTAAGTCATGAGTGATTGCTTCATCATCGCCTTGATTGATTTTTTCCTACGATCATTAGGACAGATGTGTATTTTTGTTTAGAGGGCAGTCATAAGATTTCTTAGGTCAAGACGCAATGACAGAAAGAGGGAAAAGCTTTCTGTCCTCCTCCTTTCTCTCTTTCTTGCTCTTTTTGTTTTGTTCCCTACTTTCTGTTTCAGCCTCCCACCCACATCTTTTCAGTGCAGTATGTGCTGCAGTTGCTCATCCTGATTTGGACACTGATTTCTGCTCGAATACATCTCCGTTTGATTTAAATTTAGCTGGGAGAAGCATGACCCTGCCGCTGCCTGCAGACACTGTTTGGCCTCGACTGTGATTTTACTGGCTTGTTGTTTTCACCGTCTGTGTCTCCCTGCTCACATCTTGCTCATTTTAATTCTCCCTTTACTTCATTTTTCTGCCTCCTTGTTGGTTTTCAAGATATTTTTGTTCCTTAAACACTAGACAGTTGAGATCTGTTTTTGCTTTTTTTCTTAATGTGTTTGAGCTCTCTTCCTCCAAAATGATACTTTAACAACTAAAGACAGTCTTAAATCCTTGGTCTGAGCATGAGAAAGAGCAAATATGAACCATCACTGCTTAATATAAAACAATTTAATGTTATCATTTATGTCTCAGACAAACACTATGCTGTTTTTCAGCCCTGTTTTTCAGTCCTGTGGCCAAAAATGATTGATTGTGGCAGAAAATACAACAGTGCACATTAAAAACACCATGGAGGTCCAGTTAAAACTCTGATCACTATTTTTATGTTAATGAAAAAATCATAGATTTTTTTATGCATTGTCAGGGTCCATTCTGGCATAATTTGGATAATCAGAAACATTAAAAGCCATTTGAAGAAAAAAAAAGCCCCCCCTCTGCTCAGTGCCAGACACACTGAGGGGAAATGGTGCTTTTGGCCTGTAAACATGCACGGCTGGCACCAGAACAAATTACACCTGCGGGGAAAAGGAGGGTTATGTGTGAGTACAATACAAATAAATCCACAATATTCTCTGCTTACAGAAGGTATATATGAGAGTTTAGCACACAAGGACGTCATGCCAACGGAGAAATAAATCGAAGATTGTACGTAAAGCTTACTTCACACACCACACATATTTTGTTTTACTTTGTTTTGTTTTTTTGTCACACTGTGCAAACTGCGTCATAATTTCCTCATCAGATGCTACCTCAACAATTCGAAGTGCTTTATAGGGAAATAGAAATAAAAATGAGACATTAAGAAAACAGAACCAAAAAAGTGACAGAAATAATTAAAGATTTACTGATATTTGTTGTAGAAAATGAAAACAAAGGCAAGTTAAAAGCCTTAACAACTACCAATTAGAAGGATTACCAAGAAGTCTTAACATGTTACAAATTATATGTGTTACTGCAAGTGACTTTGGCTCTTCTTATAATGTTCGCTGGCATCTAACAGCATTTTGTGACAGTTTCATTTGACTTTCTTAGTCATCTTTGTAGAAAATACAGTACATGAAGGGGCTTTATCCAATAAAATCAATGCATAACAGCGCCGAAACCCTCTCATATTTGCTCTACATCCCATTTTTTTCTCCATCATCTGGAAAAACCTTACAAAGCTGATGGTTACAGTCACTGCTCATCCTCCATCTCTGCTTAATTCTAAGGTTTCCTTCCACCTCTACCTTTAACTCTCCGTTTGAACAGATTAGTCTAATCCAAAATACACACATACACCCACACACACACACACACACACCTCTGACACCCACTCACTAGCCCACCACCACACACACACACACACATCAAAGCATCACCATGCACACTCACAAGCACACATGTTCACTCACACCAACACATTAGTCTAATCTCCTGTTCATACCTGCCAATGACTCACCCAAAATGGGTCAGGGAATGAGGGACTTTCTTATTTCCTCCGTGACAGGCCAATAAAAAGCACTTTAAAGCAACACACACACACACACAAGCTTAGCAAGTCAAATGGTGATCCATTTTTAATGACACACAGACAGACTGACCCAGTATCCCTGGCCTTTGTGTGTGTGCATCCTAAATTGTGTGTGCGGTTTGTAAAAAGCCATACCAAAATGAGTCATTTCCTGTCAAGCAAAACTCACTCAGATGATATCAAGCACACACCAGTAGACAAAAGCATGCACCAATAACTCCATATGAGCACTTTACTGTGTTTTCCTTCTGCCCTCCCTTAATGTATGTCGAATTAGCTAGCTTGTTAGCCAGGTGGCTAGCAATCCAACCATCTGCAGCATTTCCCGATAGAAGTCATTGGGTCACTGTGTGTGTCACTTTCATGTTAAGCATTCAACCATGCACTAACACTCACACACATGCACACATATAACACACACACTTCTCTTTCTGTGCCTCCTGTGTGACCTCAGTGTCTGTGCTCCCTCTAGGCCAGCATTCATCTGTCTTGCTCTTTTTTCTGTAGTTCACAACCAGGCCAGCTGTCAAAGTGGCAGAAGAGGTCTGCCACCATTAGAGAGATGCTTTAAAATTCTAATTTACTGTGATTATTGATCACATGTTTAAGTCAGCACACTGATAGTGTGGAGTTAAATAACAGCTCATTGCCATCTATTACGTATATTTCATGTAACCTTTCTGCAGTGCTGGTCACAACTACAGAAATGTGTATGTTTTGAGAAAATCTTCTTATAGATCCTTGCTTCTTAAAAATCCTAGAATGGCACTAAAACTGTAGTTTTTTAAATCAGTGGTCATTAAAAACCACGTTTGTAAACCAACAAAGTCAGTGTTTAAAGGGAAACACTCAACTCCAACCTTGGCAGCATTGAGGCCTCACTGTGATTTAAAAAATTCTCAGATCGTTTATCAGCATCTAAAATCCCCTTTTTGAAAGAGGATACAAGGGAATTTCGTTCAGCAATACTTGCATTTCTCTAAAAGTCTCTAAAGTGACTGAATATAAAGCGATGGGCAAGATGTGAAGATATGTGAAAGTACAGCAGAGTTTAAACTTCTCTTTTAAGCTCCTTTTTTTATTCTCCAATTACATCTCTCATTTTAACAACATGAATGCCTTCCAGGGGAGTCTTTCTATAAAATGCACACCATTACCCTGTTGTACAATATCACAAGGTCAAGCAAAAGCTAAAGATATAAAGTATGTGAACAGAGGGTCATGGACTAGAGAGGCTGTGTGAAGCAGTCACTACTGTGGAGCACTTATTATTCAAACTGCACCTTTGCGTTTAGTTGCACTATAGAACGACATACTTCCTTCATGACATACAATGTTGCCGCTGAGCTGACAGTGGTCTCTGTGGTACTGCTGATACATGGGCACACACAAAGTTAAGATTAATTACTGTATTACTGAACCGGATTTAGAAACAGGCTGGAAAACAATGTGGGTGCATGTTGAATGAAAATGAAGCCTTCATATGAAGTCACAGCAAAACAAAAAAGTAAAGAAGACTGCAGGCTTCTAGGTGTCACTATTCATAAAACCACTGCTTTCAGAAATGCAATGTTTTGAAGTTAAAGCTCTTTGTATAACTTAACACAGCATCATTGTTCATCAAGGTTCCTCTGACAAAGTCCTGCAGTTTAACTTGCTGTACAGTTTTGTTTTCAGCAGGTAAAAATGAATGAAAAACTTCTTCTCAATAATTTCAGAATAAGATTGGAATACATTTACACATCCTAGCACTCACACACACACACACACACACACACACACACACACACACACACACACACACACACCCTGCAGAACATTTAAAACCTCATCTAAAGCTCAGATCAATGGACCTGGAGAAAAATGGTGGTTGCACACTGTGTGTCTGAGTACAAGGTTACTTAGTTGTTCAGCCTGCAACAGTATGCACATAAAAAGACTGTTATTTACATAAGGATTCTGGCTCTGTGCGTGTGTTTGTGTGCATGTGTGTGTGCATGCGTGTGTGTGTGTGTGTGTCCCTATAAAAGCCACAGGAAAAATGACTCACTGTTGTCATGGGGAAAGCTGAGCACTGAGACTAGGGGGATTTACTGAACCATGTAAAACACACATGTGTGTCCAATCACACACAACTTAATCAACTATATCCATCCATTAAATTAAGTGTGTTACTTACAATAATGTCCTCCTGCACTGCTGTAGCAGGGTAAATGTGTTATCTGCAAACATGTACGTGTGCATCACAAAGAGGTGGCAAGCTTACACATAGGAATACTCAGACCTGTAAAAAACACACATGCACACACACACACACACTGGGCATCTGTGCCAGGTTGTTTGGAACAGCAGTAAGCAGATCACAGACACAGATGCACTCACCACAAACTCAACAAACTGCACACACAAATACACACATGAAGGAGCATTTAGACACCCAGAAAAACATTTTTGCTCTTCTGCTTCATGCTTTCTGTCTCACATGCATGAAAACATAAAAAAATCCCTTCACATGGCACTTTATAAAAACTCCCGGGCAGAATGGAGGAACTAGATACCTCATTAGCCAGAGCTGCCAGTCACACACACTGCAGAAAATCCCCAGTGATTCCAGTAAAGTGTTACTTTACCATACCCTGCACGAACTTAAAGGTCGGTCATGAAATTTTCTGGATGTAGTGAGCACATTTAGTCAACCAAAAACTTGTGAAGTCCTTAGCATTTCTTCACACAAAGTAATGCAAATAAAAAATATCATTCTTTTGTACCTCAGTTTTTAAATATCAGCCATAAACACTTGTTGTCAGCTCTAAATCATCATGTGTTATAGAGGTCAATCAAAGGCTGAAAATGTGAAATCTGGAAACATTCCTTGACACATTTCCTATCAAATTCGTCCAATTTTTCTCCAGTTATTTCCCTGTTAGCTGCTACAGAAAGAGAGACAGATGGGTGGATATGGACTGGGGAGTCATGTGATTAGATGTGAACATTGATTCAGAGGGGTAGATAACACAGAGCAGAAAGAGAGTGAGGATGGAGGAGGAGAAGAAAGAGTTCTCTGTTAGCCATTTTGATGTGAACATAGATATCAGAGGGAGAGGTGGATGACAAAAGAGAAGAATGATGCAAAGGGCCATCCATTGTGATCTGTGAACACGGATGAATCCTACCCAAAGTCACACCATCTCAGCCCTCCTTTTGAACAGTTCCAGCACATGTAGCATGTTTCAACTTCATGGCTCTCCAGTTATAATATATAGGACCCTGAGGACTGAGTCACACCTCGCTTGGTGCCTACAGAAAGGCAGAAAGGATGGAGCCACAGAGAGAGATGGAGAGAGAGAGAGAGAAAGACTTGTGATGGTGGTGAAAGACAAAGCGTTGCAGTGCTGTGCAGTCCATCACAGAGCTTTCATTGTACAACTCTGTGTCAAGTGTTTGTGCTGGAAGACTAACTGAGGAAAGAGAAAGGGATGCAGAGGAAAGAGAGGAGGTCTGTGTGCCTGTGTGTGTGTAGGGTAGAGGAAGAGAATGGGAGGGTCACAATTCAATGTCATATGCCTGCTGTGTTAGGTTGGTTTGTGTGCATGTGTGTGTGCGTGTGTGTGTGTGTGGGCAATACTATATACAGTTCAGCAGCATGTGTGAATAAGCTGTTGGATAAAAGAAAGAAAGGGTGTGGCCATGTTCAGTGTGTGGAAGGGGGGGGTGAATAGGATGGGTCACCCCCGGTGTCATCATTCATGTGCTGAGAGACGTTAAGTACTGTAATTTAATGTGCCAGCCTGGTATTCTGCTACTATCCTGCAAAAATGTCTCTCATTCAGTCCTTTGTCTTTACATACAAGTTAAAATAGTCTGAAGTGCACAAAGGATAAAAGGCACTGAGGAAAGAAATTGTTTGTTCTAAATAGAGCCTGAGGTAAAAGACTGAATTTGAAAAATCTGGTAGTAGAAAGAATAAAAGATTTAATCAAAACAGAGGGAAAAAAATAATTTAACGGTTGTGTTGAAGATAGCTAAAAATAAAATATGAACAAAGTGAAAGAATTAAAATTTTCAACTGATTTTTGAGACTGTGGCAAAAAAAGTAAGTAAAAATATTAGAATAAAAACCTGAAGTTGTGTCTTAACCTTCATCTTTGAGGTATGCGTCCATGCTGGAGCCATTGGGGCTGTACAAAGACACAGTGGTGCTTTGGGTAAAATGCTAATGCTAACATTAGCACACTAACACTTTAAAATGACAACCTGCAAGCTGATGTAAAACATGTTGATCTTGTTCATTATCTTAGCATGTGGGCATTTTAACATTTGCTCATTTTAGCACAAATCACCAAGTTCAGCAGAGGACGATGGGAATTTCATTAGTTTTGCAGGTATTTGGCTATAAACCAATGTATAACATAAACCCCTCATCTGATGATGGTGTCAGATGAAAAGTTGAAGGATCACCAACGCTGTTATAATTGATTATGTAAAGACAAAGTCCATCATTCATTCATCATTAGGGAATATCTGTACCAGATTTAATGCAATCTATCCAACTGATGAAGCAACTGACTTAAAACTGACATTAACATGACTAGAGCCACACCACTAGCATGTTTTAATGGCACATTGTGTACTGAGTCTGTAATTCTGGACTAAAAGCTCACAGATGGAGAACAGAATCTTGAAATGAAGCATGAGCAGATGTTTCATATTAATAGACTAATATCACATATTTCCTTTCTGTATGTAGATGCAACATGTCCTGCATTTTTACTAGCATTTTAAAAGGACCAATCATCAATCATAGGAGTCATATTAAAGCTTTAATTATGGTATGCCACACATAAGCAATGCCATGCAACCACACATATGATGCATGTACCACTACAGTGAATGCTGTATCATTATACTGTGCCATTTAAATTTTATGTCAAGTATGTATTGAAAGGTAAAAAAGGAGGTGTATTGCAGTGCATGGCAAGTTTGACTGTTGTTTGCAATGTCTACTAGGCTATTCAAGAATGTGAGTGTGTAAGCAAAATGTAAAAACGGCTCTTGGTTTTCTGAGATCCACTTTGAGTGCCTCTCAAAGTGAATTCACACTTGGCTGTGGCTTTTTCTTAAGGTTGCAGAAAAAAAACAGCCTTGTTTCCACAGTCACATGGGCAAGTTGGAACAATAGTTGCTGTGTGTGTGTGTGTGTGTGTGTGTGTGTGTGTGTGTGGGGGGTGGGGGTGTGTGTGTTGGTAATTGTGTTGCGAG
>JAPZDV010000015.1:9565685-9629653 GCA_029814665.1 Acanthurus lineatus
GACTCAGTGTCCAAACATCCAAACAGACATCTGTCCGACAAAATCACCCACCTACACACACCGCTATGTGCACACACACACACACACACACACACACACATACACACACACACAAACATACAAATACGGTATTCAGATTACACTCTCCATGAATGCAGAAACACATAACAGAGGGACAAGGGCACAAAAAGGTCTGTCTTGTTCACTGTGTTGCACACACACACACACACACACACAGAAGAAGACAAACATATACAGGAAGGAAGTGAGGAAAGTTGCAGCATTCACTTCAGACTTGGCCGACCAACAACAGTTTCTCTTTCGTGGCCCTCAGTCATGGCATGTATTGTCCCGGTGTGTGTGTGTGTGTGTTTGTGTATGCCTGTGTGTGTATATGTGTGTGTTTGTAGCCTTGTGTCCGGTGTGTACGTCAGCGTGAATGGATGAATTGAGGAGGTGCGACCAAGGTCAAAGTAGGCGGTGTCTGACACACTACAGCCTTGCTCTCTGTCTCTCTGTGTCACAACGCCTCCTCTCTCCCTCTCACTCTCTCTCTCTCTCTCTCCCCCTTTCTCTCTCCATCATTGTGTGTCTGCCTCTCCAGCTTTTATATCTCTTTTTCTTGTCTTTGGCTTATTCTTTTACCTCTTTTGTTCTTGTTCTCGTCCAGAGAACTCGGTGGTCACACTGCTTCAGTCAGAAATTTTTTACTCCCACTGTGTCTACAAATGGCCAAAGTATATTCCAGCAGCCACCAGTCATTCAAAGAAATGCCTGGAGCATGCAAGCACTGTCAGTAGATACACACAAAGACTTTGCTGGGGGACAGTGTGGGGTGTTTTGTAGTTCTCTGTTACTTGCAGGGAGGAATAATCATCTAAATATATCTATATAACTGCTGGACTGAATGTTAGTGAGTAATTCAAATCTATGAAACTGGAGGAGTTGGTACAAAAGAAAAGTAACCTTCATGTATACACTCATCATGCTTTCTGCACCTGCTGTATATATTTTTCACAAACACGTTTGCCACTAAAATGAAAGGTTAAACTAGCAAAAGATTTCTTCCTCTAGAATTCCTTTATTTATACAACACTGAGAATGAATTGCCAATTAATCGAGAAATGTGTTAATAAAAGACACTAAAATGACTATTTGCTTTCAGAAAGAGGCGTTCTTCATCATTTATCGTGGAACAAAAAAGCTTCATAATGAACATGAGTCAAGTTTCCATACAAAATCACTATTTATTTTTGTGAATAGGTTTAATTGCATAAAATTAAAGGTCTTTAATAAAAAACGTAAAAAAAAACCACAAATATAAAAGCTTATACTCAGAATTCTTTCTGTCATGCTGGTTAGAATCTACCAAACATGAGCTGCTTACTAATATGAAAAGTTCAGCAGATGTTGCTCTTTACATATATAACCAATGTAGCCAAGCATGTTTCTACATTAAAACTTAACAGGGTGCTTGCACACACACACACACACACACGCAGGCACACACATGCACACACACTCACACACAGGCTTTTCTTTGTGCACAGTGATGCTAATTTGACTACAGTACCTTTAGATTCCTCTCTCATTAGACGAATGGGAGTGTGAACACATATGGTCTTCACATATGGTCCCTCAGTAGAACTCTTCAATGTGAAAAACAGATACGTCTAACACTTGTGTGGGCAGCCAAGTTAATAATCGGAAATTCCATTTATCTTAATTATTTTTGGAAAAATTGGTACGCTTTGAGAAATTCAACATTAACATTGCTTAGCTGTGGGGATGCAGCAAGTGCTGGATTATCTGAGGGGATTACAGTAATGCAAAGAGGAGTTTATGTTGCATATTTTTTAAAAAACAAATGTATCTTGGCATATGTAGGGTTACACACATGTCAATAATACAGTATTAAGACAGCCTTGTTCTGCTGGACACTGGTAACTGGTATAATAGCACTTCAATAGTAATACTACAGAGCTTACAAAGACGTATATGCATCTTCGCAGTTATTTATGTACAGGGGTCTAAATCCATCGCCTTCTTTCTATATTGATCATGTCCAGGGCCCCGCATTGACTGCACTTTACCAAAGGAACGCTGCCAGAGACACACCGCCGGCCTGCCTCAAGTTCATCTCATTCTGAAGTTAATTAAAGGGAAGCTTTTGAGATGGATGAATCCCACTCCAGAGCTGTCCAATCATTCCCTAGGTATTATTACTTTAATTCAATAGAGACGCTCCTCAAGGTAAACAAAGGTTCTTCAGATGTGATGTATTTTAATACCCAGCCATTAATGGATTATTTCTGGCATAAAAATAAGCAAATTATGAGTACAATTCATGAGTCAGGCCATCTTCTGAAAGTTTAAAATCTGTGTCTGGGAGAGGAGAGATATTAGGAGGGAATAACTCTCGTTTTGAAATTTGAACACTGAGGTTTCTGATAGTGAAATCTTACACATGTGAGCTTCAAACAAAAGTGTGGACATAAATTCTCCCAGGCCTGCATTTCAGGATGAAAGGCTGTAGCATTTCTTTAGCATTTAGGTCATGTCCTCAAACCGTCTGGAAGAAACTGGCTGGAGAGGTTTTACTGTCTGGTATGTGCCCTATTTACGTTACATCAAACCAGGGGGGAAAACCTACACACAACACAAGCGCTGACTCTTATTTTCAATATGTCAGAACACAGTATGTGCTGTCAGAGAGAGGCTAAGTGTCACCAAAGATGACTACTTAGCAACACAGTAGTTACTTTTTTTACTGCCATACAGAGGGACAAAATCCTCTGTGATTTTAAATTGTCCTTTTTTGTCCAAGCTGTGTGCCATTAACTCATCAGGTAAGCTGATATTACAGCCCGTTCTACTCTTTTGGCTGATTGTGGTCATTAACAGACTCTCTCTCCTCATTAGTGAAGCGAAGCTCTTTGTTTGATGAATGTAGATAAAACTTAGAAAACAAGATGAAGGAAAGTCTTGTCTTTGTTCTATCTGTGTATCTCAGCCTTTTTTGACAAAACAGCAGACCATGCTGCAAAGCTTGGTTGGTGGCTTTTAACCTTATTTCAATTTCCCACAGCTGGACTAGCTTAACTGGTAGAGTATGAGACCCTCATACTCTACCAGTGTTAAATATGGATGACTGTGTCAATTCATAAAGTTACTTTCCACTGGAGCCAAATCCACTGAATGAGATCAAAATATAAAGAGATACTAAACACGCTCACACTATCAAAGCCACCTGAATCCAGGTCATTTGTTGGTGTTATTAGGTGATTTTGAATAACTCAAAGCAACATTATCTAACCATGCCTTTGCCTTAAATTTCAGTTTGATCTAATGACCAGTGAATCCTACAACTGCAAGTACGCCATACACTTTTACTGTCTATCATTCACTCTTCATTGGAATGAAGGACTTTCAGACTCAGTTTATCTGACAATGCATGAGGTTATGCATGCAATAGAAGAAAATTTTATCCATGACCTGGCCTGTTTGATAGAAATTGGAATGTGAACAATTCTCTAAATTCATAAATCCTCTCGTAAGAAACACCTTACAAATTTAATACAGTTTGAACGTAGCACACCACAGAGCCTTAAATACATTTGCAATGTAGGCTTGGTAACTGCATGAATTACAGTTAAAACAATAAATATATTAAAACACCACCTAGATGCCCACTTACTATGTCAAATTTTGGATTCTGTCTCAGTTTATACAAAAGATATGCATGTGTGTGCTTGCATGATGGAAAAATATATAAAAAGCATGTGTGTGCATGCGTTTGGGAGAAAAACAGGGAAAGTGTAGTATAATAGACCACATTAAAACTAAAGGTCACAAGCCCTCCATTTTCAGAGCTTTCTTCATTACGCTTACAACATTCAAACATTTCTGAAGTGTGTGTGTGTGCGCGTGTGTGCGTGTGTTTGTGTGTGTGTAACAACAGACAGAATCAAAGCCAGGAGTAGTGAATGTGTGTTTGTGCATGGATTTGAAGTGAGCTCTCAACCCAGGTATAATTACATGGTGCTGTGCTCAATCTGACTGAATTTATGAGGAAACTATCCCATTCATATTGCTGTCATTGCCATAGTAACCAAAAGGTCTCTTTTTGAATATCATCCTTAGAAGCTTTCACACAGCCGAAACCAACGTCATCAGATCTGCTTAAAGACCAGTAGCAGAGCAAGCGTGTGTGTGTGTGCGTGTGTGTGTGTGTGTATGAGCCTGTGCCAGTGTACCTGCATGTGAGTATGTAAATTCATCTCCAGCTCTCCCAGTCACAGCATGAGGGAGGGGGGAGTTGAAAGAGAGAGAAGGAAAAAGAGAGGAGAGGGGGCAGAAAAGAGAAAATAGGGAGAATGTGCACAGAGCAGGCTGTTGCTAGGTGGAGCAGGGTGGATGCTTTGAAGCAGAGATGTTAGTAACTACAATTGTTACACACCAAAAAAAAAAAACCTTTCTTGCAGATACATTAAACACAGAGACATGAAAACTATGACAGCATATATATCTATCTCCATATCCGTGCTATTAAATATAGCATCCCAGCAATCCTATACACAAACACACTGTGGTCCTGAGACTGGAGCCCACGCACATCAGAGGGAATACGGGGGGCCAGAAAGTGAGGTGGGATATACTAAAAAAACAGGCAAAAATTCAAAAATAGAGTAACTGAGGGAGCCGATAAAAGACTGGGAGATGGCATTAAGAATAGATAGTGAGAAGGAGGTGAAGGAGATAAAGTCACAGGAGAAAGATAGAGACTCAGAGGAGAGGATAGGTGGAGATGTGAGGAGAGGAATAAAATGGGATGAAGGAGGACTGGAGAGAAGGATGAGCGCATAGAGGCTTTTTTAAAGTAACTGGGGGGTTGGAGAAGAGAGGAAGCAAGAGCTGTGGTAAAAAGAAAAAAGTGGTAAGAGAAGAACGGGAGAACATCAGAATCAGGCCCAGAGAAAAGAGAGAAGTTGGAAAAAATAGCAGTAAAAGCAGCTGGGAAAAGGTTGAGTTTGCAGAACCGTGCGACTGTTAAACATCATGTTGTGATCCCTTAAAATCATCTTGTGATCCCTTGTGGGGCTTCCAAAATTAGGGTGGGAGTCCTTGTACATCTATTAAATTGGTATAACTTATAAGCCATTATGAATACATTAAATATCACAAGCCAAGAAATGTTGAGTAACGAACAAAAAGAAATACTAATCCAGAACTTTATCATCATTTGCAATTTCTATTCAACTAGTTTATCTAATTGTTTCAGATGTGTATGAAAGTGGTTAAGGACATAAATGTCCACATATGTAGAGAAACTCTGATGTCAAAATACCCAGCAATCTTCACTGTCCTGCCTGTTGCAGCACAGGCCCAGGTTTGATCAAGAACTTATGAGACACATTATTGTGGCTATTGTGTATGATCTACCTGCAATGACTCAGACACTCTCAGAAAATTACAGTCCTCTGTAACTGCTTGACCTGTGAGTAGATACATGTTTGGTTGAAGAGCATATTCAGACACGTGCAGCAGTCTTTTCTGTGAATCTCATTATGTAGCAGCCCAGTTTGTTTGCCTTACACAACCACCAGTTTTTGGTGGGATTTCTGGTTAGTAATGTCAGCTTTATTGTTCCAGTCAAAAGCACCGACTTTATCATGCTGTTTGTGATGCGCCTCTCTAAAAATGATCAAACAAGTGATACGTTTGTCCGGCATAATTGTCTATTGATTGGGTGACGGATTAGTAAGACATTATTGAACCACCAGTCTATTTAACTTCCTGTTGTTGATACCATCAGATGTAATATGTGGCTGGTTGCAATATGTAGGTTTTGCTTTCATAGTAATCTATTTTGTACTTATTACAATGTTTTTCATAGAGCCCGTGTAAAAAGAGAAATGATTTGAGGAGAGGACAGGGAAGCTAGAGAGAGACAGAAATATGGACTACAAACAACCTGACTAAAAGAGGACAAGGACCTCTTCCTCCCACCATCTCTGAGTCATCCCACCCCTGCTCCCACATCTGTCTCAATGCTTGATTTCAGAGGACACATGCACCCAGTAAAACACAGTCACACACGCATGCTGTGCACAGACACATGCATACACACAGGTGGTCACAGGAGCACCTGCATACACGCCATGGTCTCCATGCAGGCGTGCACACATGAACAAGCATATACACAGATGCACACATATTTGTCAAAAGCAAAACATAAAGTTGCACATATGACAGCACATAAGTGAACACACACACACACACCTATGCACTTGCTGTAGGCCAAAAAAGGTTCACCATGGCAACAGGAGAGTGGGGCAGCAGGGATGTAGTCTCAGGCTGACACAGGTGTGTGAACAGATAACACTCTGGAAGTGCACAGACACGCACACACACATACATACACACACATTCACTCATATACACATATAAGTAGAAAGGGAGGTATCAACTCGGACTGTAGCATCAGCTAATATCTGGACACTAAAAGCACATCTTTCTTCCTTCCTAATATATATGGTGTGTGCGTTTGTGTGTGTGCACAGGTGTGCATGTGTGTGTGTGTGTGCATATGTGTGTATTTATTTCTTAATGAAAATTAAATCAGAGCAATCATAATGAATGTCACTTTGAAAATGTTAAGAAAATGGTTTTATAGTGTAAAGGAGTAGCCTGGGAGAATAACCCTGGACATTATGCTGACTTCAGCTCCCTTTAGGCTGACTCGCTAACCTCCTGTAGGCAGATAAAGAGGCTGTAAGGAAGAGTAAATCATGTGAGCAGTAAGTATTTTGAAGGGGGGCGTTATCTTTTAATAATGAGAAGTATGCACTTTTTATGCTCTCACCACCACGGTCTATTCTGTTTATGAGCCATAAATTGAGTTTAGTGCAAAAAGCCTGTTATGAATATACCATTTTTTATTTTCCCATAGCCTTATAGAATAATATGCTTTGTATTAAAAGAAAACAGTTACCTGCTTTCTTTTCAAGAATAAGATGGAATGTCTGTAAGGTAAATATAAGTCTTACATTAGACACAAAGTCTGAAAACAGAGGAAACAACAAGCCTGGCTTTGTCCAAAGGTAACTGGCTAATAAGAAAAATGTCAGTCTATTCAATTAATAAACAATATTTATCCTCCTGGTCACAGCAACCAATAAGCAAAACAGAAATTAATTGTAAAACAGAAAAAGCGACTAATTAGGAAGTACTGTAAATGCAGGTATATAGTCAGGAATCAGCTATTACAGCCAAAGCATGAAGGGATGCTACTGTTTTTGGTTTAAAGACAGAAAACTGAATGCAAATTCTATGATACTAGTAAAGTGAAACAGCTTGACAATCTGATATATCAGCTATAAAAAGTCTAAGCTTTGTTTTTGGACACATGCACCATTAAAGCCACAAAACATAACGTATCTGTCAGTGAAACATCTCTAACTATAAGCTCCTGATAAAATCTCATATTTGTATCAAGCAAACTGTGAGCTTTATGGGAAAGAAGTATGTGTGCGAATACGTGTGAGTGTGCGTGTGAGAGAGGGGTGGTCAAGTCCGCAGATATTGATTAAATTGTCCTTGGTAAGAGGAACGTCATGTGTGAGTTAAATTGAGTGGCGTTCTACTGTAATGCAGACAGGGAGATTGGATATGATGATAGAGTGAATCCATTACAACCACAGAATGACTCTGAGACAGCCAGAGAGAATTGGGTCACTGGCTAATTGGACAGAAATACATCAGCCCGCCTTACGTGTACACACACTGGCACATGCACACATACTGTACACACTGCTGGCACGCACACACACTCAGGAATTCATGAATATACATGCATGTAACAGAATTGCATAAACATACACATGGACACAGTGCAAACACACTGATAACAGCTAAACACACACACAGCAAGGCATTACTCTATAGAAAATGTGTATAATTAGCATATAATAATAATTATTTAATCACTTAAACCCAATTTTAGTGGGATTGTGAAGGCAAGACCCAGGGATTTCCATTATGCATGAGTGAATCTGGCACACAGAAACGTGCACACACACACACACACACACAAGTACTATCACCCACTTTGACCTCATGTACAGTATGTGCATGAGAAGATGTGCATGCACCCTGATTTACAGTACAGAAAGCAAGGGTAGCTATAATTAGGATCTGCCAGACACTTCATTTCTGAATAAATGCAGGAGAATTGTCCATCTCTGAGTCTCTGTTCCAAGGCAGAAGAGAGGTGGGAAAAAGGAGAGAAGGGATTAAATAAAGGAAGTGTGGAGCTATTGATAGGAGAACAGAGAAAGGAGAGAAAAGGAGGTGTATGAAAGAGAATAAATGGGGCTTGGAAGAGAGGAGAGAAGAGGAAAGGGCAGAGGAGTTCATTATTTTCCTTGACGTCATGGTGAGTCTAAACTTTAGAGGAGGAAGGGAAACAATAACAGTCATTTGATTTATTCGAGGTGTTTTGCATTTTGCTGTATCATGCTACAATCAGGCAGCTCAGTACTAAAGAAGATGGAGGAGGAAGGAGGAGAGAGGAGAGGGCATACACAACCAAACACACACACAGACACATGCAGACACTCGCAGACACACACACACCATGCACACAGCCTCACACTAGAGTCTTGATGTGTTTCATCTCTGAGTGCTGAATAGCACCGAGGTTTGAAGGAGCGATACTTTGATCCATCAGATTTCTGAGGATTGTAAGATTATAAGGATTGTTAGCTGGAGTTTCAGTGAAACAGGACTCACTGAAAATGACTGTGTCAGTGTGTGTATGTTTGTGTACTTTCCATGTATTTGTGTGTCTCCCTTTTCCTCTTTATCTCGCATGTGTTATTACTCTCCATGTCCTCACTTACTGTACATTTTTCTAACATTTTTCCTCTTTTCCTCCCTGCACTACCTTCCTCCTTCTTTTCCTTCTTTATTTTTCATCTACATGTTGAATATTGATTTATTAGTTCTGTCCAGAATAATATTCTTTGAATCTCTCTCTCACAAGCATCAATATTGACTGTCCTTAGGAGTTATTTTAAAGGTTGAATGAATGATTTATAGGACAAACACATATTTGTTATTTTCACTGTTAAAAGCATCTAAATTATTTTAAAACTTCACCATTAAGCAGAATGTGTAAGTTGTGTGTCATGTATTGTGTTTAAACATTTCTGCACTTAAACGCTATGTGCCACAGAGAGCTGGATTTGCCATAACAGTCCTGCTCTAAGACTAACACACACCATCATTTAAAATAAACAGGAATTTACTACATTAAAATAAGTAAAGTACAGTTAATTTTTATGTAATATGTGCAATTTGTGGATTATTTGAGTTGTTGAATTCAAAATGGATAAAGTTTGACCCACAAGTCTGTAACAATGGCTGATATAAAGCCCTCTTGACAGTACTTCTGACATCTGCCGAATCAGAGAACACTTTTGTATTACTATCCAAGCCTTTTAGATAAAATATCTAATCCTGCATCATTCACTTTAACTCAACTTGTGCTCAGTAAAAATTGTTCTACTAACAGGAAATGTTTTATAAACAGTTATGTGATATGATACTGACACATCTTTTTTGTATAAAGTCATACCAATAGCGACCTGAGATAATGGGTTAACAAGTTTGCCAATTTACTTTTTGTCACACAAATTGCTGAAAAACTGGGAACAAAATATCAGTGAGGGTTAAACAGAACAGTAGAAAGAGAATAGACACAAACTTTAGGAGCTATTGCTATAACCAGGACTCTATTTTTTCTATCTCTCTTTCCAGACTTAAGCTCAGAGGCAGAACTTTGGGTGTACTAAGATGTGCTTTCCTGCTCCTGCTTTACTTATACATGAGAGAGAGAGAGAGAGAGAGAGAGAGAGAGAGAGAAAGAGTCAGATGGCAGGCAGAAAGAGGGAGAGGGGATGAAAGATGTGGTGAAAGATAAAGCAGATAAATGAGGAGAAGGAGGAAGAAAGCCAAGAAGGGTCAAAGAGACAGCAGGGAGAGAAGATGAGAGATCATAATGGCCAAAAAAAAAGTGCAGCAGAGAAATATTTGAAAATTTTCCCTGCACGTCTGGTACAAATTAACAGCAGGGGTTGACAGCACACCCTCTGTGCCACTGGGATGGCAAAGTGTGTGTGCTTGTATGTGTGTGTATGTGTGTGTGCACATGAACAAGACTGAATTATTCAGAGACAAGCTGGGACTCGCTGAGTAAACATTAAGTCGACATAGAGATGCAGCCTCACACACACACACACACACACAGACACACACATCTCTGCTCCCCTGGTGTTCATGGGGACTCTCACCTCCTCTGGGTCCCACAGACAGATGGGACAGAAAATGTGTCACTGGGTCAAACTCTGACGGTGGCAGCCATCTCGGTACCTCCGAGCCATGTGTCACCTCTATTAACCCTGGAGGAAAATGGGAGGATTTTTTATGTTCTGGAGACCATTTACTGCTGCCAGGGAGTAACGTATTTCTGTAATGCTGCTAGACTAAGCGCTGACAACTTGACTGATTTGATAAAATGTGTAAAGTCGAGGAGATTTTCCGCAGTTGCGATCAAAGATGGTTTGCATTTATGCGGAAATGTTTTACTGGATTGACTTAAAATGGATAGTCAGACTCAGGGAGAGTGAAGTAAATCAGATATGAGATTTTGTTTACTCCACTGACTTTGCATATCAAAGTCAATTTATTGGTCACAGGGAAGTACTACACAGCCTGTTAGAGCAGATTTAAAAACACTTCTATATGAGCTTTGACAGAAAAATAACTAAAGTGACGTCATTAGAGTTTTCTCAGCATGGGCTCTGAGACTTGAGAATTTAAATGGTAAAAAAAAAAATCTTTCTTTCTTGTTGAGAACAAGAAAGACTACCACTTAAATCACTCTGCATGAAGTAAGGAATTAGAGTCTGTGGGCAATTAGCTTAGCCTAGCATAAAGATTGGCAGCATGGGGAAACAGCCAGCATGGCTTTATCGTGTGTTCAAAAGTCTGCCAACAACCATCTATGAAGCTCACAAATTAACATGTTAGCTGTTAATTGTTGGTTTAATGAATACACACAAACTATAAGCTTTACAGGTGCTACAAGAGAGAGAGCACAGAAATGAGAGAGAGAGATCCATCTTCCTCTCAGATTCTCGGGAATAAAGTTATTATGGTAAGTTTTCTTCCAAAAATTTTGAACTATTCCTGTAATATTCTGTTTGTGTTAGGAACAGGAAGTGCAAAGCTTGAGAGACATGGGCATTTTATTGATCACAGTCTGAACCCCAGAGACTGATACTAGCAGTTTAACTGGAATGCAATATAACTGATTGCTGAGAGTTGTTTACATGTATAAGTTTTCCTTCCATAATCCGTATGTGTTGAGGCAAAAGTGCAGTTTACAATTCAGATAGTGTGACACTTTCAAACAATGCTTTAATTGATAGTTATTATTCTTCCTTTACACATGAGTGACTAACAGTTTAACTTGCAGGCCCATTTTGATAAAGAATTATCTTGTGGTTCAAACTAATTAAAAATTAGTTTATTCATTCATTGTGAAGCTCTGAACAAACGAACACTGCAATCTATATGCTTAACAATCCAGAAGTAATCTCTATGCCTGTTTTGCAATTTATTTTTCATCTCTGTTCCATTCCATTTATAGTTTCTACTTGTTATTAATGAAAGTTTTTATTCTTTTCCTTTTAATTTCCATATTTCCAGTCCTTCTGGGCTTTTGTGTGTATGACTTGTTGAGAATAAATCATCAGCTGTTCTATATCAAGTCTTTCTTGCACTCTTTTCCCCCTGCGTGTTTGCTTGCTGCAGTCTGTCAGTGGAGCAGTGGAACATGGGATAGCTGTCTAACCCCCGTCACCTGTCGAGATACGCTGGATGGCTGCACCCTGTGGAAATTAACGCCAGGATTATGCAAAGCCAAATTGAACTTTGAAGTTAAGAGGCTCGGCCCAGTGACCTCGTCATCTCATGTGGCGGGGGGGGGGCACGAACATAGATCGATGTACAGTATTCACATGCATGCACACACGCGCACCATGTATGAATGCGTGCATACGAGCACATTTGATACGTATGTGTGCCATGAACACAGAGAGATGCAGCAGGCACAAATACTTGCTTTTTCTTTATGTGTCTTTTGTGTGTATGTGTGTGTGTGTGTGTGTGGGTGTGTGAGACCATGTGCCTCTCCTGCCTGTGTGCATGAACTGAATTATAATTTGGTCATTAGTGCTGTGTCCCAAATTACCACACAAACACACACACACACATATACAAACAGAGACACAGACACATGTATGCACAGGCCACTGGTTTCTCCAGCTGTGACTGCAGCAGGAGTTTGGCTTATTTGTCAAAAAAAAAAAAAGTTAAACCATTTAATGAGGCAGCGCTGCAGGATGTAGACACTTAAATTTGGGTACTCAGCTTTCATGGACTTATGAAGCACCAAAAGTTAACTGTTAAATATGCTAAAATTTGAAAAAACACATGTATTAACATGCAGGGTCCAATGAAATCAGCTCTGATGTTCTGCAGGACAACTTCTACATGCAGAACAAACGGGCTGAGTGAGTCTGATGGAGGCTCACATTGTTGTAATGCTCCTACTTGTTGACAATGTTGGAGCAAAAATAGACGCAGCTATTTCCAACTGAATATTTGACTCTGCGTAGAGCCACAAAGTCTTTAATGAACTTCGTGTAATCTGTCAATACAGTTGCACTTGTAAGAGTTTAATTGATGAGCATTTGCTGCTAACACTCAGGGATAATCCACGTTTTCCATTTGATTCTCTTTTTATTATATTAAATTCTACAATACCACGATCTTCTACATGGCAGAAATCCTGCCCTGAACATCTGCAACATCTGCTTTCTCGCATACTTGTACATACAATTTCACTGACATGCTAAAACTAAGGTACAAAAGGTACCAAGAGTGAAGATGATGTCTGAGCAAATAACAAGAGGATAGATAATGATAAATAGGAAGAAAGAGTAATGGGTTGAAGAGAAGATATATGTGAAACATGTGATCTATTTCTCATCTATTCATCCTTCACGCCATCCATCTGCCTGTGACAGATGATAGATGAAAGATGACCGATAAATATACACTTACTGATACATTTACTAAGGTAACAACGTTGCTATTCACACAATTGTACACACACAAAAATACACACATCCTTATCATATTAATGCTTATGTGCTCAAAGTCTGCCAGATTTTAAATGCTTGTAGAGTCTAATGGTTGGCGGCATTAGCTCAGCGTTCCCCTGACATTTCACTGGAAAAGGGCTTCAGCTGCTAAGTCTGGTTGTCTGTATGTGTGTGTGTCTGTGTGTGTGTGTGCTGTGCTGTGCTCTAAGGGCCCTAACAGACAGGCAGACGGCCGTGGGTGTGGGTGGTGTGTGGGAGAAAGAGAGAGAAGCGTTGAGAGCCATGGAGACGACGAGAGGACGAGAAAGAGAGAGAGCTGCAGAGATTTCCTGCTGGAAAACAGACAGAAAAAAAAAACTAAAACAGCAAAGGTGAGTCATAGAAGTCAAGACAGGAGGAGAGAGAGAGAGGCTTGGACGGTGTGAAAGAGAGGAAGAGAAAAATATCTATCCATGGTCTCTCATGGCTGCAGCTTGCAACCATCAGTGCATAAATTCAAGGCTTCATAAGCCAACATGCTGAATGCATTTAAATGCTGTCACACATTTTAAATATTCTGTAATTTCCTCTGTGTCTTGGTGAATCACAAGAGTGCCTCCATTCAATCGTGTTGAATATAGAATTGATTGTATTTTCATTTAAGTTTGGCCTAATTTTTCATAGTTGTGGCCTTGGTTTCTTATAGATAGTATGACATTGTATCAGTAAACATGGATCAGAATGAGAAACGGTCCCATCATATTTGACATGTACTTCAATAAAAATCTCCGGTCCACATTTTTCTGTTTTAACCAGGAACAAACTTCTTCTTTAAACACAAAAATGTAAAACGATGTAAAAACTCCTCAAAGAAGGGAATACTTGTTCAATGGAAAAATATATGCACAACAATGTTGAGTAATGTTGATCAAAGTCAAACCAGATTGTCACTTACAATTAACTATAAAAACTAGTTCACTGTGAGTGTGAAATGTATGCTCTGCATAGCCCCCTCAAAATTTCACATAATGCGTTGACTTACATTTTGTAGCCGCAGAAATGCTGCAATATTACTTTGCACCTCTCAGTAAAGATGAAAAAGAGGCAAAGACTCATAAGAGTCCAAAATCTTCATTAATTTACTGCTCATTACAGATTAATCTATTAATTGTCTTGTGTTCCTTTCTTCGTCAGACTTCTTTCTAGTACGTCATGTTAGCATTGGTGTATAAACGGTTATTAATATAAGGAGTGATGGCTATAACTTTAAAAGATAAAAGTTGTAGAAAAAAAAGGTCCTATTTTTTTCTTAACATAAACTCTCAAGACCCTCTGACATGGATTAAAGTTTTGGGGTTCTGACTCTCCACATGTGTCCGCATCAGCCGTACTTCATCCTCTCTGGGATTTACTCGTGCTGTGACACTCACTTTCTCCCTGTTAACCCTCACATGCTGCCTTTTCTTCCCCTTCTCCCACTTCCTCCCCTCTCCCCCCTCCTATCTCTTGCTGCCCCTCCTCCTCCTCCTCCTCTACTTCCGTTCAGCATTCATTTTCCAATAACATAGAGGATCATATCCTCTCCTTGGGGACTACGCTGTAACTTAATGCAGGTCAGTGATACACAGAGAAATGCCCTACACCACCCCTAACCCAGTTAGTCACTGACGCTGTAGTGTAGTGAGTGTGGAGCTTGGGGTGTGTTTGTGTGCAGCTGTATAGATACACTGTATGCATACATGAGTGTGTGTGTGTGTAGCTATATGGATGAGCATGGCTTGCTGTCAACCCCCAGCATTAGTCATGGACGGTACATATTTGCCTTCCACAGCTTGCTAAAAGGGTCATTATGACCTAAACTCACTTCCTGACCTCTGCAACGCTTCATTAAGCGCTCACAGGCTGACACATGATGGAGATAATGATGATGATGATAATGATAATGACAGCTTGCTAGTTACTAACATTTGCGCATGATTACAGGAGGAAGAATAGGATTTTTTAAATTCATTTTATAAACAAAAACACTGTGTCCTCTAATCTGTCTACAGGGTTAAGAGACTTTTTATACAAGAAGAGTAATAACTGAATGGGCTAATCTTTTTTAAGACACAACCCACTTAAAGGTATATGTAATCTTTCTGCATTAAAAGGATCTAAAAATGATTATATCTCTGTGATATATATTTTGTTGAGTTGTGTATATACATTATCCAAAATGTTTTTTAAAGTTTACAGAAATGTTTAAACTCTGTAGAACAACTCTGTAATTTTATTTAAGGGAACTCTGTGTTTCATTTTGTTGCCTCTCACTAACTTCTGAGGTCACACCAGTCAGAGAGTAAGAAAGCATTTGGCAAATGTGACTAAACGTAACATGATTTCAGCTTTAAATTTTCACTGTTTTAATTTAGAGACATTTACAGGAAGATATTACATACACTGTGGGTCTAAATCACCATCATTCAATATATGAATTTGGAGTTACAAGCAGGGGGTATTGAAATTAATGTGGTGCTCTTGGCTGGCGGCTGTGTTTTCCATCATACAACAAGCTGCTGGCTGACCCTAGATTATTGGGATTAGCAAGATCATGATGACCTTGATTGGAATTGAGCAGCATCAATATCGCGTGTCAACGGACTGGTCATGCCGCAGGTTTCTCACCACTGACAGAGGCACATAAATGAAAACACAAAGATAACTAAGCAAGCTCTAAAACTGCCCCCTGGCCTGAATTCAGTGTATCTCTGTGTCTAAACATTTTTCCAGGTCATTGAACTTTAGCAGTTATGGCTGTACAGAAACATTTGCTTATTACTGCTTTGCCTCAGCTGGAGCCACCACATACCAAGAACAAGTCCAGTGGTTGACTCACCATCTGGAATACTGAGACTTTTTATGTTTCACGTATCAAGCAACATTATTGCACTATTATTATGCCCTGTTGCCGACCGTCTTGCCAGGTACATCAAGTGTGTAAAGTAGTTCTTTGTCTTTTCTCCTTCAGGTACTCCATTCTGATATTTGGCATTGATGTATTGTAGCTTTTAAATTCTACAAGCAAGGATAAAATGTTTTTCTTGTGCAGAAATATTAGTTACTGACTCATACAACCACTTGAACCTTGTAGTGTGCTTCTAAAAGTATGAGCATGATGAGCGTAATGTGCATGAATACAAAGGTTGAGTATCTGTGGGTTGGTTGTGATGGGCCAACCACTTTTAGTGGCTGTGGGGAAATTTTAAGTGCACAATACAGATACTAAGGTCTGATATTTTAAGCCCTCACACCTTTACAGATAGAGTAGGTGGGAGCTGAGCACTAGCACTTTGCTAATCTCATTGTTCAATGAAGCGTTTGAGTTGATGGTTCTATTATCACTCAAAAAAAAATTCAACATAAAATGTTTTGACTGTGAATTTTGTGCCTATGTCTATGCTTCACCATGTGATTTATCTCATTCACAGGTAAGAACTTCCTTTTGCATAAATAAGTGTGAGATATTGACTTGTATTATAAAACAGATGCAGTCTCTGCTCCTAAAGCGTAGCCTGCAGCCAGGTTTTGCTGCTGCTTACAGTCTCACAGCAAACGTAGCAGGATGAAATTTTAACAACACTTGTGAGGAACTTTTGTGTCATTATGTATTTCCTGCAACATTTTGTGCCTTTGAAAACATATCTGAGTCCTCTGAGGCCAGGAGTAACGGTTTAGCACCAGAGTCAGTTATTGTTTGGCTGAAATGCTATTCTGTATAATTTGAATTGAAATAGCAAGACCATACAGGACACAATAGGTAGGAATAAACATATATCTGCATATTATCATGTAATCATGATACTAACACCTGTTACTACTGAACCTGTTTACTTGCGAAATATTTCAAACATCTCACAACTTCTCCAGTTTTCAGTTGTTCAAGCTGAAGGCTTGTCGAAGCTTTTTGCTGGCATCAAATTCAAAATAAGCAATATTCACAGAAATAAATAATGTTATTAGCATAAAACATTATGTATCATCTTTAACCTGTATGTCACATAGCAAAATTGGAAAATTATGCTGTTTTATTAATGTTATACAATTCATATGAACCTAGGTTAAAGTGATATATTTGCTAATATGCCCATATGATATAAATATATAGATTTAAATCTATAAACCTCCTGTTAATCAAACATCATAACCTGTTATGGTGTGTTTTTGTCTGTTTAACAGAAACCTCTACAGTCAACAAAAAATTAACCTTTAATTAATACAGCCATTCTGCAACCCATCTCTATAAACAATGTAGAACGGAGATTTGCTGAGAGAAAATGCATGAAAGTGACCCTTTCCATACAAATTGTATGCAAATATAACCACAGCATGCAGCATCTGGGTCCTCTTAAACATTCAGCAGCACTGCAGGGAGCAGAGGAGCTGAATTTTTAGAGCTGACCCCGAAATACAAAGCTAAGGCATTGTGCAATGTCTGTGAGCAGACAATGGTGGAGGAGCAAAAAGAAAAATAGGAGTAGGAGAGTGGGAGAGACTGAAGGAAAGAGAGTGTTGTTAGGAGTGGAGTTAAACTGAAATGAGAAAGAAAGATGACTGGAGGCAGATGGAGAGAATGGCGAGGAAGTGATTGTTGTGTTATAAAAGCAGATACAAGATAGTATAAACATCAGTCCCTTGGGGATAATAATGTCACAGATGCTCTATGCTGATTATTTATGTAGTTTCAGACTCCTTCAGGAAATCACCTGTAAGCACACACATATACGAGTGCAGCTTAAACAACTTGCATTAATTTTAAAGCAATCATTCTAACGACTTTAAAAGTCATTCTGTGTGACCGGAAGTAATGATCGGACCCAGTGATTCATGTTAAAGACATTGAAAAAGTCATTTGGTCATTTGTGAATAATGTTAACGCAATGAGCCTTTATCGGAGGCTCGCCTACGGTCACTCATTGCTTTAAATCAGACAAGAAGTCAATTTTAATAAATGGGAAGCCTACAGATAATGAATATTGCTATGGTTCTCATTTAAGGGTGTACTGGTGACAAGTAATAAATTCTATGATTTATTCAAGCTAAAGCTGACTAAAAGACTTGCACATAATTCTTTGCCTGCGTTCATAAAATTATACAAACTTTAATTATAGTAAACAAGTTGTATGTAAAATAATACATAGCAGCATGACCTTTTCCTAACCTGCCTCGTAGCTTTTCCCACAGAACAAACACACAGCAAAACATCCAAGTTTCAGGATAAAACATTCAGAAAATCCACGGGAGAGAATATTTTGTTTAACCCGTGTAGGCATGCCCCCATGGGACCTCATTATGGGAAAGGTTTTGTTTTGTTTGCTTTTTTCTTGTTGGATTTTTCCATCAAAAGGGAGCAAGTCACATCTTGACATCTATCTATGGCAACTTTATTTCAGGGCTGTGAAACGGATTGACATCATAAAGTTGAAGGCAGTGTCTTATTTCCATATCCAAGCAGTTGTAATATTCATCAAAGACACAAGCTGTGATAAGAATAGGCTTCGGAAGGCAAGAATTTCACTTGGAAATTGATATATTAATCACAAAATCTTTAAAGAACTTGAATGTTCATGGCTGTCATAACCTGTTTGGCTGCCAAATTATTGCTTAAAACAGTAAAAAATAAAACTAATGTGAAGTATATTTAAATTTTTAACCGTGTATGCCTTATATAAGGCGTGTAAGAGATAATAATGTGACAAAAATAAAGCGATATTTATTACACTTCGACAGAAACTAAAGTTGTATATATTTCTGTATGAGCAATTTGATTTAAATCAAATCTGAAAGGTTGCACAAAGTGGAATCACGCTGGCTCCATATTCTATCTTCATATTATACCAGTACAATATATTATATTCACATAAAAATGTGTATTACTGTATGTAAACTAGGACAACTCTTTGAATATCACATTCAAGGTTGTGAGGACTGGGATCTATCCCAGTATGCAGTGGGTGAGAGACAGGGAACCTCCAGAGACGTTGCCAGTCTGTTCCAAAGCTAACATGTATTGAGAGAAAAAACACGTTCAAAATTACAATTTCTAATTTACCAAACCTTTCAGTGGGAGTGTAACAGAGAGGACAGAGAAACATGCAAATGCCACAAAGAAAGGCTTTATAGAAACTCTGAAATATTCTAAGGTCACTGATCAGAGGTCAGACAAAGCTGATATCTAACAGACAGGCCACCTGCTGCTGTTTCCTGTTTGCCTCCTGGTGCCAGAGTTAATAGACATCCCACTCTCCACACATCTACACACATCGCACTGATAACTCTCAATCTCCTGCTCCTCCTTATCGCTCTGTGTCTGTCTGTCTCACTCCGTCTGTGAGTGGACGAAGAAAAAAGACAGACAAGAATTGTAATGTTCAAAAATAAAAAAAACAAAGCAGAGAGAGAGGGAAAAACAGTCTGAGGGGAAAACACAGGCAGACAAAAGAGAGCATCATCACTGATCCATATCAATATCATCACAGATCTAATACATGACCCATCAGTGGCAGGCTGAACCAGTCAGAGTAGGACACGCATTCATGGAGTGGCGGTATCCCATGGCTACAATTTCCTAGAACGACCCTGGGGCGTTGAGGAAGGTAAACAAAATGGAAGGTGGGGGCAAAGACTCACCTTATGCAGTGTACACAGTGAAACCCATAATTTATTCAAGCAAGGCTGAGGGCAAAATACAAAAGATGGCATGATTGCCACAGTGAAGTGTTGTCTTTCCTATAAAAGAGGAACAAATATTTTTCATGTCTTTGGGTGTGGATATCATTAACTAAACATATGATGCCAACAGGACAAAGTGGTGGCAAGACAGACAGTAAGACAGAGGTACAAATTGGACAGTCTAGATAGGCAGAAGAAAGATTTAAAAAAAACATGGGAGGAGACAAAAATATTTACATTAAGAGTGTGTGTAAAACATTTTTTTTTAAAATGGAATAATTTTGAAATCCTTTGAAACCCGTGTAGTGTCTGTCTGTCTGTCTGTCTGTCTGTCTGTCTGTCTGTCTGCCTGCCTGCCTGCCTGCCTGTCTTTACGTATCCAACTATCTATTTATCATTTTTCTTATATCTCTGGCACAAAGACTTTTTTTCTCGCAGGAGTTTCAACCCCAGGCGAGCAAAATTGAATCATGTCATCCTCTGCTGTTGTTGCCCTGACTGTCTAGACTGGAGAGAGAAAAAGAAACAGAGTGAGGAAGAGAGAGAGAGAGAGAGAGAGAGAGAGAGAGAGAGAGCGAGACAAAGAGAGAGGTCCAGGTACAAAGCCTGCGGCAGAGCGCAGAGACTATCTGGCAACAGGTACACAGAGGGCATCTGGAGTGGTAGGCTGAGTTAACTAACCAGGTTTTCTCTGAGCTGATTAAACATGCAGAGAAGAAGAGAGGGGAGGAAAAATGAATAGAGGGGAGCTGAGGGGAAGTCATTACAATGAGCAAAGGTCAAAGGAGGAACAAAAGACTTGTAATTGTCAGACTAAGTTGACACGACACTAAAAAGGAGCCTAGAATAAGTAGAGGAGGTTATACAGGGGTGGGGGATGAAGATGAGAGGAATTTACAACCATCTGTCCAGAAGAGGAAGGCGTGAGCCAAAGGATAAAATGGGGCTCGGACATGATGAAAAAGATGACACATCTGAAGTGAGCTGTGAGGAGATGGAGGAGAGGTCATAAAAAAAGGTGCAATTCCAAGGCTTAAATTACCCTTTAGAGCAACAGTGTCTGTCTGTCTCACGGTCAGTGAAAGAAAAGCTTTGGTGCGCTATCGAACCAGTGCTGACAGGCAGTGACACTTTTCTGATGAGTGATAAGAGTCAGCGCTAACTTTGGACATATATTGTGCCTTCTGTTATTGCTTCACAATAAAAGCCTCTCTGTGTTTTGTGTCTTGAATACTTTTAATGTAAAGTATCTGTACAAAGCATTTTGTTGTTAGAGATGTAGTAACTTAATACCACTTTCATACAAAAACAGATATCAGTTGAAACAGTAACACCATATTGCATGCATGCATTGATTCCTGTGAAGACTATTTCAATCTAGCACAAGAACAGTGGAGTCACAAACAATGAAGGCCGCTACAAGGAGAGATAACTATATAATCTTGATATATTGTTATGTATAATCATTGCTGAAAACTCAGCATCAGCATTTTTTTTATCCAACTAGCAAAAAAGTTTAAAGGAAACTTCTGAATTATCACAATGTACTTTCATCTAAACCTTTGCCACAATACAGTTATGACAAAATGCTCAAGGCTATCAAGGCCATTCATCTTGAAAATACAAACCCTTTTGAAAATGTTCACAAAATAACATTAATATCAAAAAATACTGCAATAATAACCAAGAACTTGTGCCAACTTTAAGTAGTGGAAATAATAGAGGCAGAGTAAGGTCAAAGAAAGGGTAGAAGAAGAGCAACTGGATGGGGGGCAAGAAGAGGTTACACCACTGCAGTTGTTTAGCGAATATAATAGATTCTGCTGAAAAGGGTGAAAAGATTTTTTTTTTTACCAAAGACAATACAATGCGGTGGGCCGTAAGTGGGTTAAGAGGTGAAAAAAAAGGAGGAAATAAAGGTTAGAATGAAGAGACATAGAAGAGGGAGAGGGGGTGGGGGAGAGGGTTATTTAAGATGACAAGGTTAAAAGGAGGGTCGCGGAGGTTACTGCAGAGAGGAGTGCTGAGATGAAACGAGAGAGGAGGAGAGGATAAGCGGGAGAATGAGATGCGTGAGGAGGGTGGTGGAGGCATGGATTAATTATACTAGCAGACCCCCTGGGACTCACACAGGGGAGTATAAGAGGGGAGAGAAGTTAGGATATGAAAAAATAAATGAGAGGAGAACAAAAGGGTTACGAAGAGTTGATAGAGTACAACAATAGCATTATCTGAGAAGTATTAAATGAATATATTATATGTAAAAAATATTGCCATCAAACTTGGAGAAAGTGTGGTGAATTAAAATTACAGTGGAGAAGAGGCCGGGACTGAGTACAAGATGGGACGGTGTTAGTGGGAGTCAGGCATTAATGAGTTACAATATCGGCGGAAAAGGAGAGGAAAGAGCCCTTTAGAGGAGAGGTAAGGAGGTCTGAGAGGATTAGGGCTGCAGGTGAGGCAGGGGGAGTCAAGGGGTTGTGTTGCCGTGTGACTGGGTGAGTCCCGGAGGGTTTCCGGGTTGCACAGAATTCCTAATGAGACAGGAACTCCAAACGAAAGCCGAAATCACTCCTGGGAATATGGCAAACCTCCTATGGAGAGGACTGATCTATATCATCTCTTCATCCCACCCCTCTTTCCATCTCTGGAGGGAGCACGTATTCACCTACACACAAACACCCACGCACACCCACACACACACACACACACACACACACACACACACACACACACACACAGACTCTCTCAAATAAGCAACAGGCACACTAGCATTGAAAAAAAATGTCCAGATCAAACATGTATAAAATGAAAACTAACGAGCCACATGTGAAAACATATGCAGAGACACAAGCTCAGCATGAGCTTATGGTCACACAGGCTGAGCACACACACGCACACACACACGCACACACACACATACACAGACACACTAACCAACCCAACCTGACCATATGAGACAGTGCAGGAGCATGGGGCCAGCGGTCCATTCAATAATGGCTCAAATTGGAGGAAATGGGTTCTGAAATTACATTTTCAGAGGTTCTCATTTTAAGTGCATGACTGCAGATTCACATTCATTTCCAGCAGGACTCGGTCAAGCGTCACAACCATCAAAGCATCATATAGCTTCATCTTACAGCCTCTCGTAAACTATAATGAGCTTAACAGGACAAATCCAATGAGAAAATGTTTTTGTATGCAATGAAGAAGCAGCTGTCTGCCACCTTACATGATATATATGTTTTGTACATTCTCAAGGGCCTTTTGTAAAAGTCAGACATGCCTACAGTAAACAGTCTGTAACCCTTCAGAAACTAAATGAAAATGTTTAGCCTTGAAATGGGACTCACATATGAACTAGACACAATAACATCAGCTATAAAATAAGCCTGAATCCTCCATTGTTAACGGTGTAATCAGCACACAGTGATGAGCACAAAGGAGTGCAAGGCTATAAGCACACAGTGCATAATAATGCATCATTGCTATTCAGACTGCACATTAGAAGTCTGTCTTTGCATTTGCCACACTGGCCATCACTGATGCACACATATAACTGTTATGCATTAAAATGCACTCCATGGAAAACAGTACAATTTTGTTTCTGTTAATGAGATTTGGGCCCACCCAAGCCATGGGAGACTGTGTTACACTGCTGCCATCTAGTGTTTAAACCCAAAGAAATAATGTTTTTAGGCAATGCGTCTAAGCGTATAGAGAAAAGAAAATGGGTTTCTGGAGAAAGTTTTAAATCAAAATTGACTCTGTGAAAATAAAAAATGGTAATACTTTTATGGTCTAATGTAATACACACACTGCTCTTCATGTGTCTCTTACATTTTCTGCATCATCGTCACTCCCCAATATCTTACACTTGGCAGACTAGGATCCACCAAAACACATTAAAATGCACAGAACACACCCAGGTAGACAAAAAGAACTGACAGACTATCTGTGGGAAATAAAATCAAAGTCTGTAGCGTTTTATCTGATGATTACAGAGGCTCAAACTCTGTGACTCTGACAGCTCTGACCAGATGTTTCACTGACAGACAGACTTGGAATAAGAAAAGATAGTAAATATTGTCTTATCTTACAGACCAAGTTGTTTAAATCTACAGTTTTTCAGTAAAAGTGATAGACATTTATATTGATAACAGGGAAAATGAGCAGATTTCATTGTCTGAGTTGTGAATATCACACAGTTTGTATGTAACAATAAAGCCTTGTGCAACATCAAGTCATTTTAATAAAAGATAGTAATGAGATGCGAGGATACAATCAGTTTAGGTCACAAACATCCCCAGGTGATTCAAAAATAACACTGTGAGATTATTCACACCTCACACCTCAATTTTTCACCTTTTTCCTCAACTTTCTTTTCATGAAATAATGGATATTTATCATGTTCTTTGTGTCCTGTGATAAATGAAATGAAACTGTAAAAAAAGCACAGAGTAATACAAAGAAATCTAATATATGAGACACTGATCTCCTCTATTTCTGCTGCTAACTCAGATTAGGTGCATAGTGAAGTTTCCTGGACAGAGAATATTATTCAAAAAGCCCCAAGATTAGCTTTGAGGAAACTAATTCTCCTTTCTGACTCATCTTTGTCACGTCTGTCTTAATGCTGAGTGTCATACAGGATTTTGCCTTTAACTGAAATGTAATATTTTTCAATATGCCTTTGAATCCTTAAAATTATTATTCTATATAAAACTTTAGATGTGGAACAATTTGACAGTCATATAGCTTGGATTGTATATATGTGGCAGTGTAAAGTCAAAATCCTCTGAGCTTTCTGTAAAAAATGTCCAAGTGTTTAAACTTCAACCACATTAACATAAAACTCTGGGTATAATCTTTTTCCTCTTTTAATTGCACACATAATATTTACTCTCTGGGTTTTTACAATAAAGAATTCTTACTGAGCTTCACAATGTTACCTTAAATGTAGCCTTAGATTTCTGTTGTAACAACAGTACAGAAAAATGCAAAAGTGCCTTTGAGTCAGAAACACTTGGCCTCATTTCTATATTTTACACAGTTCTGTATTTCTGTATACTTGACACCGACGATGGATGGAACTCACCAATGAAAGGAGACTTGCAATGATTTAATATGATCCCCTATTAGACACACAAGACTTGACTTCTTATTCAACACTGCTGTCTAATTTATGTTGGATTTAAAGCAAAACCTCTGAAAATGAGCTCTATTATTCAATATTGAAGAGATTGAGATGTTCTGGGTGGACTGTTTATATCAGTGATAATCTTATTTGTTTACAGTAAATGCATTCTGTCACACAATAAATAGTGCAATGAATTAATGGTGCTCCAAGGTTACTGTCGACAAGCTTCACATGATAAATAATTGCAGCTATTACCTGCAGCGGTTCACTGAGTTTAAGTTGAGAAAATGTGCTATTGCAACATGAGAGGTAAAGGAGTGTATGTGTGTGTAAAAGAGGATCATATCTTTCTTATCTATATGCTGTATATTACGCAAACTCTTTAAACGTTTTTCCTGCTTTCTGTGCTGGTGCTGGGTCACCACTGAGTGAGTTCCTCCTGCACTGAAGTGATGCTGATCGTTTTAAAGCAGGCAGAGACACACTGTTATCTCTGTGGCCCAGAAAGAACACTGATATCTCTATTTTCCCTGAGTGCAGACACACACTAAGCAATCACACTCATAAAAATACACCCATAGACAGATATGGACAACACACGGGCAGGGACATTCACAAAAAGTGTGCACATGAATACGCACACTGAAAAAATTTGAGCACACAAAACTGCAATCCTACAGAGACATGCTGCCACTCAGTGTGCAAACAAATATAAATAAATGTACACACAGTCTTTTCAAAGAGGTGGAATACTACACATTCAAACTCTCTCTGTGGTCGTGGTGCAAAAAATACTCTGAATCTTTGCATAGCTAAATGCAGGTATAGTGAACTTCCTGAGGTCAAAAATGTTGCTTAAGCAGCATTATAAGCAATCAGCAGTTATCATAAGAATCAAAATATGAAATATATATGAAAAATATACCACTATGCAAACTGTCTCCTTACAAAGTGTTAAAGAATATAGCATGGTTCTGTTTCTATCACCAACAATGTAAAATATAGAGTAGGTAAAGTCCATTTAAGTACAAGTTACTAAATACTTGAGTAAATGTGCTTGGTTACTTTCCACCACCGCTTAGTGTGCACACAAAATACAACATCCAACTACCACTGATGTATGAACTAAGCACACACAAAATTAACTTTACCTTATCTGTTCTCTTTTGATCACAAACACACAGTAGTGCCCCTCTGTGGCCATCCAGATGTGCTGCAAGCCTTTTGAGCTGTAAACTGAATATAAATACAGGCTGTGCACAGTCATGTTTGCTTTAACATCTGTTTAGCCTGGAATCAGAAGACGCTTAAAGAGATCATGCACACATCGCACACACTCTTTGCCCTCCTTAATTTCTCAGTCAAATACTATCTATCAATGTAATGTGTGAAAGCAAGGAAGAATATTGTTTAAAACTTATGTGCAAATTCTTACTGTACTCATGTTTTTTTGCACTTTACTTGTTCAGTATTTGTGCAGCTTTGTGTACAGTCCTGCTAGTACAGGAACTGATTCATCTCGTATTTATATTTACAATATGTATATCAAATATTGCTGACCTGTTTCTTTAAACTTGTCACTGTAAAAATGTTTACTGCCCAAGGAAGTGCAACAGTTGTAAGGTGACCAAGAAACCACGAGAGGAAGTAGTCAGAGACTTAACAACTAGGCTGCGTCCAAGTCATAAACAATACACCAAATTATTTTCAGTTCTTCAGTTAGTCTAATGTAAAGCTGTCACTTAAATTAAATTGTGATAATGGAGATATAAAGACTATCTATCTATCTATCTATCTATCTATCTATCTATCTATCTATCTATCTATCTATCTATCTATCTTCCTCACACAGGCCTAGCTATGATGGGTGACTCATTCTTTTCTGATGACAGATGATGGATTAGTTTACTGCATTTCAATTTTTACAAATGAGCTTAATGAGGACCAGTATTGGTCTATTATAACAGCAGAATAATCTGCTGTCATTATCTTTAATGACTCGTAATTAAACAGCGGACGCTGCATTGGGACGTAAGCTCAATTAATAACCACATCAGAGCCCGCACGTCCTGTCTCCTCCACAGCACTACAGCCGCACCGCCTCCAGTGTCTCTCCTGCGCTGCTTTCAGGGATAATTGGAAATTTTGAAACATTGTCGTAACCCAAAGTATCAGTTGCATTTATTATCGACCCTGTTTTACGTCGGTGATTATACATCACAATTTTAGATGGGGTTGAAACTGCCTAAGACACACACTTAAGCTATTGTTTCATTTCTTTAGACCTAAATTCTGCTGGACATATAAAATTACCTATTTATATCTATATATTTTGTTTGTTAATCCACTTTTTTCATTGCCAAACTGCTGAAATCACATTTTAGAGGAGGCAAGAACTCTGGAAGTTACGAAATACATTTGCTATGCATGAGATTAATCCCGGCTTCTGGTGAAGGTCTCGTGCCAACAAATGTGACGATGTGCCAACAAAGGCAGGAAAGAGAAGCTTGTAAACATAAACATGAAATTACCCAGCCTGAAATAGACTTTGCAAATGTGTATAAGAATAAAAAGCACTTAACTCGTTGAGGATACAAAAAAATGTGTTTTGGCAAACAATGTCAAATGCAAACAGAACTTTTGTCTGTTTACATTTGGTTCACACACATTGAAAGGTCTTTCAGTCTTTCAAGTGGGTCCACAGACAAAGGTTTTTCCAGAGAGCACTTGAAGGCATCAGACACTCTTTTCAGTGCAGGAGATGATTGCAGCCGCTGCTGTACCGTGCAGCCGCAGCTGAACATAACAGGAAACAATGTGTAGGAAGGGGACAGCTGTACCTCTCCAGACAGAGTGACTGATCATGGCCAGTCGGTGGCGAGACGGTCCTCGCGGCTGTACGGGAACCCCCGCCGGTGGCCTGAAAATAGTGCGAATGCCGGACCAGCAAGAACCGTTCGGAGAGAGCGAGAACGCGGAGGAGCCGCTGCGGGAGCTGCCGCGATGGATGCGGCTGTACTTTTACGGGATGCATGGCGTGACTCTGGATGTCCTGCTCTCCTCGCTGCAGGGGGTTTTTAATTACCGGGACCCGAAACTGGTGGGCTTTTCCTCACCGTATCTTTGCATTATGCACTCACTGACCCACTTTGCACTGGAGAAGATCTACTCACAGAAGAGGTGTTTCCGAGGTCGGCCTGTGGTGTTTCATCTTGTTTTCTATCCGTCTGTGTACATCGGGCTGCAGATCCTGATCGGGAACATAAACACTTTGACAGAGCAGGTGAGGGTTGTATCTGGTACACAACTGGCAATACACTACGTCCTGGCTCTATATTTTGCCCAGGTGTTTCACAGAGGGCTGTCTCGGCTGCAGTATCACCCCTCCTGCGCCGCCGACCCCCCGCACAAACCCGGTAACGATCGGGGGCCTTTTCAAGGTCTCCCCGGCGTTGTGCGCTTCTTGTTCTTCGGGATGCACGGCTTTCTGGACGAGGTGCTCTTCACCTCTGTGTTCAACCTCGTGGAGAAGTCTGACCGGACCCTGAGCGGTCACACTTCTCTGTGGTCTTTCCTGATGTATGGGAGCTGCAGCTTTGTGGTGGAAAAGCTCTACCTCCACCTGCACTTCAGCAGAGGCTGGGGGACGTGCCGCCGGCTCCCCATCTACATCTGCTTCATCTACACCTGGGAGTTCTCCTGGGGTTTGGCCCTGAGGCAGTTTAACGCCTGCTCTTGGGATTATTCCCATTATCCTCACAACTTCATGGGACTCATCACCCTGCTGTACTTGCCTGGCTGGGTCTGCCTCAGTCTGTATCAGGACGTGCTGTCCAACGTCCTGCTGAGAATCAAGTGCACCAAAGATGTAAATGGTTTGAGTGGGGAGAATGGAGAGGTCAATGGGCAACTGGAGTCAAAGAAAAAACTACAATAAATGTCTGTTTTTAACGTTTTAACTTAAAGGGAAAGTCTCACTCACATTAGACTAATGAACATGCAGGCATTAATTTATTCTAATTAACAAATTATAAATATAAGTTCATACTTGTATAGAAGTTGATGATAAATTTGTACAATTAGGGACCAGTTTGGCCTTTTAACTCAAATCCTGGTATGATTTGATCATTGGGCTCTGGATTAGTTGGCATATTAAAGTATTTAAGATTATTACATAAGTCTTTGGACAGTTGGTCAGAAATATGTTTCCTTGAGATGTTTTTAAAAAGGAACATCTAGTGCTGTTAAAATATTTCCAGCAAGAGTCCCGTTTCTTTGATGTCGGGATATTTGTTTCCAGTATGCAGATGAGACATTTTCCAGCTGATATTTTTGGGTCTAGAAATAAACAAAACACAAACAAGGACCATGAATTGTTTACCTAACCTGTTTAAATTAAGTTAACCTACTGCCATTTTATATCCACCTGATAAAAATACAGCTGTAATATTAATATTTAATAAGTCTTCAAGACTTTGAAAGTGTGTGTATCCAACTTTCTTCAGGACTGCAGTGGCAGATTTACCACATTTTACATTACACGCATTGTGGCACGTCTAGTTTTAGTTTCATAGGTTGTGTCATTTACATTTACATATGCATCAGCATGCTTTAACTGTAGTTAATGTCTGCATGCTACGTAGTCCAAATAAAATAATATCTAGATGGTTTCTTTCAACAGATTCATGGTTTAGGTTTTGTCCACACATATATATGTATATTCCCCTTGTATTCAAAAGTCAATACTTAAAAGATAAAGAAGACAAAAAAGCAACTGTTAGAAGATCACTTTTCCATCTAAATGTTTATCTCTTTTAATTCACATTTTACAACCCAGCTTGTTAATATGACCCCAATTGCATGGAAACTATTAGAATAGAAATAAACCCAGTAAAACATGTAGCAAAAATCCCTGTAGCTTAATGGACCCATGGAGCCGCGTGAGATTTCACTGTGAATCCTTCATGAACCAAACGTTTCTTTGCTGGAGTGCCTTCCTGTGCAAACAGAGTCTACCAGACTCAACAGACTTGGTGTCCACAGGGCTCCTCTTTTTATATTTGAATTGATATTTGAATATTCACTGCAGTGTTATCAATTATTATTGTAAATTGTTTTAACCTTCAGCACTACTAATGGTTGCAGTTTAAGAGGCTGCTCATGTTGCAGTATCAGAATAACACTGGTTCCACTACTAAATTACAAGTGTTATAAACTTCAAATTTTCAGATTTCTGTATCCAACGCAAATAAACAGAAACAGAGTAGCCGCAGATTCAACTTTGGAAAAACTGGACAACCTTGAATATTAATTTAATTCATGTATAATGTGTTTTCATTTAAGTGTAACTGCTAATATTTACAGGAAATGCTTCCCTTGTTCATTATTATTATGGTTGAACAGTTGTCAAACAGCACTGAACCCTCATTTTAGAAAGAGTCTGTTTTGTCATGTTTTTTTTTCCTTTTTATTATTTTATAAACTTTTCTTAAAGTCGCATGGAAAGTCTAGTCAAATTCATTTTTGAAGTGCTCTTACTGAGCATGTTTACCTGACTGACATTTAATGTCACATGTATTTATGCAGACAGGCAGCCCAAAGCTAACAGCGCAGAAATTTGTCTCCTAGATAAATGTTTAATTTAAATTAACATGTAAAGTGATTATTTCTTGTTGAGCAGACAAATTCTAACTCCAGTTGTAGTCAAATATTCTCAGAATGAATCCCATGTATGCTGTATGGAGCATATTCTGACACCGAAATTTGCATTAGACGGTCTCATGCCTTATTAACAGACCAATCATACTTGCACTGTGACTGAACAAATTTGGGGTTAATCCTTGCAGACTTGTCTACTTCATATATTTCTATTTGTGATATAACAAATACAATATTCAGAATTTTCCACCCACAGTAGCATTATAACTTGGTGCTGGAATCAATCCCGTAATCGATGAACCTGCCCTTTTATTATTTCTTTTTAATTGGAAAATATTTTGTGCAAATCAAAACTTTAAATTCCAATTATTTGTAATAAGAGGGAATAAAGGAACGGGTAGTGTTTTTTAATGTTTAGATAAGCTTTTGATTTGATGGATGCAAAACTTGAATGAATTCTAAATCTATTCTGCTAGATATGAGTGAGAGAAACAAAGTGCAATACAAAGCAAAAGTAAGGATACCTGTGTATGCTGTGGGAGCAACACTTAAAATTGTTGCACTCTTAAAAAATAACCGAATTATTCACTTTAGATTCTTCAACTAAGAAACCAAATTTCATTACTTGTAAATAATTTGTCTTCTAATCAAACTGTCTTATCTGCACATATTCAGAGGGGCAACTGGCACAAATATTATATCTTACTATTTATTTTATCAACCAAAATAATTTCAAAACTTTATTTAAACATGTCACATTGTCAAAACATATATGACAAGCACTGAACTGTTATAGCGCAAGAGAGCCCAACTATTTGTGGTGAGTTTTAGGTTTTTTTGTTTGACTTGGCAGCTATATTGAAGTTCTTAAACATTTGCATTCACTGAACAACAGCCACACAAGTGACTGAATTTGTACTTTGTACATCTTAAATATTTTTCAATTGTAACTGTATTTTAATCTCACTTTACTTTGTGCTGTGGTTAAAAAAAAAAGAAAGGGAAAGAAAAGATCAAATTGCTGGGAAATATATGAGATGTTGGAATAACATGCAAATTAAAGTGAAAAATGGTGACTGACTTGGAATGGCATGTACTGTACGTCTTACAATTTTAATAAAATCTAAAATTTTCCTGTGGCACTTCTGGCATTCCTCCATTTCTTGAATCCTGGTAAACATCACTTACACTATTCAGCAGAGTTCAGCGTAGTTATGTTTCATCAGTTGTAATATTACTCGCTTTTCTCAGAAAACAGGCTTTGGAGGTTCTGGTTAAAACAATGGTCACGTTTGTTTCACAACTTCAATTGTAAAAGAGACGTGTAAAGAGGGTAGAAGGAGAACAAGACCTTTAAAAGACTTAGGAGGAAGTTTAAACTTTTTTACTCTTCTTTTAGTCAGTGTTTCATCCATAAAAGCATTCACTATTAAAGACTACCAACCTCCCAAAAAATGTTTGACCATCTTGAAAAAAGTCCAAAGAAACAACAGATTTTATGATAGATAATGTTGGCTTTATGCCTGGTAGTTGCTGCCTTCACTAAAACACACACATACACACACACACACACACACACACACACACATCAGTTTCCCTTTAAGCGCTGTTTGTGTTGTGTCTCCGGTTTCTTGCTGAGATTTTGTGATAAATTCAACATAGAAACAAAAAAAGGAACCAGGAATGTTCAACAAAATTCCTACATTTTAAACTTTGACTAATTTTGCACAACGTGTGTGTGTGTGTGTTTTTTTGTGTGGGTGGGTGTGTGTGTTTTTGTGTGTGGATTTGTGTGTGATTGTGTTTTTGTGTGGGTTGCGCAATTTTTTTGCAACAAGCAAAGTTTGCATGAGGAATAGACTTTAAGTTAATGTATCATAGCAAACATAGATAACCATATAATAAAAACCGAACTAGACTGAATTTTGATGGATAAGCAGCCAGTAAATGGCTAAAACTGAGTGAGAAACCAGCAATGTACCAAACTGTCTTTCCTTCTCTCTCTCTCTCTCACAACACCACTGTGGGGATGCATGTGAAACAAACACAGCAGATACACCTGACACATATACAACCCAGAGGACTCAGTCAATACACCAATGAGCCACAGTATCTGCTGACAACACCACAATGGGAATAGCAGACACTTACTCCTCCATAATGAGTCATTAGCACTCTAAATCAGAAGTATGCTGTCTTCAAACATGAAAACTTTGTTTCATGAGGATGAAAACAGGAAGTGACATGCATCTCTTATTTAGCATAACCATTAGCCATCTATTAAGCAATACAGCACCTGAAATATTAACTTTAAAATGTGGACCGACTAGTCTATTAACATTTAAGACTCTTTTAATCATTTTTTTCTCCACAAATGTTAAAATGAGCAATATTTTCTGTTGTGTAAAAGACAAGAAACAGAGACTCAGCTAACAGTCAGCTCTGCAGCTCTCCTCTGCTATTTAGCTCACTTACTTTAAGCTAATTGTTGTATGTTGTACAGCAAATTTTTAAATCCCAGCTCTTATCAGCTCTCTTTCCAACAACTACAAGCTGTTTTCAGCCAAAAAATACTCCAGTAAACACACTGTACACCATCTGCTCCATTCCAAAAACAAAGCAAAGCTGGCTATTAGCAAAGACAACAGTCTAGCAAGCTATTGACCCAGTTCCCTTTCACTGATTAGAGGCCAGAACAAGGTAAAAAACAATTTAAAAAATGGACTTACCTTCACCTGGTGGCCAGTATCACATACTCAAACAAATGCTACTGTTGCTCCACCTTGGCTGGATGTGGTAGCTGGTGACACCTTCCTGAAAAGAGCATTTTGCTAGCAACAACATCTTGTCAAGGTGTTAAAGTTCAGTTTCTTATAGAGTTCTACTGCCATCTAGTGGCCTAAAAATTCATTAATGCTGTTTTTATGGCGAGCGCAGGTGTTTCCACTTGTCTGATTATACCTCTTCTCTTGTTTAAATTGGGTGTAGCAAGGCTGGGGATTAGACTATCTAGGGTCAACAAAGGTGTAAACTCTGCTACAACAAAACTTACTTTTATACTGAAGACACTGAGACATGTCTGCAAAAAAACAAAACAAAACAAAACAGGTAGTAATAATAAAATTAATGATTCTCAAGTCCATTTTGCTGCTTAGGTTTCAGGGTCCTGGGACTTTGCATTCTTTAAATGCACTTTCATTAATTATATTGGGAACACCTTGCTGCTCATTGGTGAAAACACCCATGTGGATGTGAGAGAGCAACTTTTTCCATTGTTAGAGAGCTAACTGCAGCAGTTTACTCTGGGAATGAGAGTGTAGCACAGTTTTTAAAAATTCAATTAAGTTCCTTTAAAAAACTCATTTTCTGTTTTTTAAGACTGAATTCTTGACAGAATTAAAATTCCTAGTCATCCTGTTTTCTTCTGTATTAAGTTCAACACAAACTAAACTATTATCCCTTGTCTTTTTTTATTTTTCTATGTATTTACATATACAGTCAAATCATATGGAAATGTCCACTGAGTTTGTTTTGTGCTGTCCAATACTTATATGGCATCATCCTGTTCTTTACCACGACTGTGTAACATGTCACATTCTGTCAGTGGTCATAATATGTATTTTTTTTCATTATTATTTCTTAAATGATGCTTCCTGAATCCGTTAAAAGCTGCACATAATCACCTGCTAACACACAAAGTTACTCAATGCAGCTAAATTTATTTGTGATGGGAGACAATAACATAAAAACGGGTAAGCTGGTGATGATGATCAGGTTGATAATGTGCTTGAAGCTTTTCAAGGAGATATCTGTTGTAGAAAATGGTAGAAGACAAAGAATAGATAATAATATAATGATTGTGCCTTTAAGCAAGTTATAAACTTTTTATTAAACCAGTAGCTCCAAGTTAACTAAGGATGCATTATGACAGCACTCTGGTTTTGTGCTCCAGTTGAGCAAAACCAGTAGACTTTTAACCTCAGTCACTAAAAATGCAAAACAAGATGTTGACAGACATGCAAAGTGTCCATTATTGTGACAGGACCAGACAGTGTCCAGGTCTGAGTGTACAGTGGTGTGTTTCCTGAAAAAGGAAAGTCAGTTCAGAAAAAAAGTCTTAAAGAAAGACAAACATTTTAGATTAAGAGCTAAACTTTCAAGTCCTTTTTAACATTGTCCTTAGTGATACTGTCTTGCTGTGTATTATCCAACATGGCTTTATTTAAAGTGTAAGCCTTTTGGTACAGCCCTTGCTTCACACCAAACATCAGGGCCTTGGCCAGCTCTCTGAATGTCCTGGGAGAGCAGCTCAGTCCTTTGTAGCACTGACAGGTAAACCTCCTGCTCAAAGCCTTCAGATCTGTAAAAGTCGGTCTCCCGAGGACAAAGTAGCGGCTCTGAAGATGCACGACCCTGAAATTCTCAGGGTTTAGGTGGAGGTAGTGATTAGAGTTGTAGTTTTTTCGGACACACCGTCCATTCCCTCGGCACAGGAAGTTGCTGCACAGCTGGGCAGCTGCTGTGACGTTGGTGATGTAGGAGTTGAGGGTGGAAGAGAGGTAGGATGAGAGGGCTTCACAAGAAGTCTGGGAAAGGAAAAGAAGGAGCATAGAGGAAGAAAAAGAAAGAAGATAAAGAGAAAAGTATTCCAAAGTTAATTAAGTAAATATATTTTCTTTTCATTCATATACCATACTTTTTATGTAAAGCTAGTCCTGTCAAGAGTTTAGTAAGAATAACATTGCATTGATATTTAAGATTCAAGGATAAAAAATACAATATTTTATCTTAAAATAACTAAATGTCAAAGGTAAGGTCTCTTTCAAAAGACATCCAATGAAAGTCACTATCATCAAGCTAATCTTGGCTTCCCTGTAATGTATTAACTAACACTGTTGCACAACCAACCGATCCATCAGTGCTTGTGCAGCTGAGGTATTGTCCGCTAGTCTGAGAAGAACAGACTCCAATATCATCTGACTGAACATATTGTCTCTGGTCTGACTACTTACCATCCCCGCTGTCTGTCATGTCTTTCAGCAGACCAGAGGAGGTCTGAGGTGTGGTGTTACCTGGTCATCGAAGTCCGCGCTGGCCCCCCACAGCACGGCGCCAGATGCTCCCACTGCTGCACTCTCGCCAATGGTTCTGATCAAGTCTGCCTGGACACAAGTAGTTTAACTTGTTAATTTCTGCCTTTGCACAGACACACAAACTGCATATGCATCCATGCGTCCAGCACAGACATTTAAATTGTTCTTATTTCTTGAAACATTACACTCATGGTAGGTGGTGAGAAGAAAAGATAAGGGTTACAGGTGAGGGGTCACCACCTGTGCAAGGTGTTGTTACACCAAGAAACCAAACTCCTCTTAAAAATGGGCCTCAGGCTGGAAACCACTCACTGTTGGGATGAGGAAGTAACCCAAGATGTATCTATTCTAGTCAAGTGTGTGGTCACTCACCGACGAGTGTTAGTTTTTAAAACTGTAATCTGCTTAAAAGGTGGATTTAATAATTGATCTAGTGGGTTAGATATGTAAGTAGTTGTCCTAATGACACAGTGTGCGTCATAGTAAAATTCTGAGAATGCAGCATGCATTAAACAAATCAACATTTGAATTACTCTCATGTACCTTGCTGAGGAAGCGTCTGTTCTGGTCAACAAAGACAGGTCGCGTGTAAACAAACACAGGTGCAGCAGCGCTCTGTTTGGGCAGGGCAGACACTCTCAAAGCCTCCTGCACACGGTTTCTCACCATGAGGGCAGCTTTGGGACTGTCTGCCAGAGAGACCTGAAACAGTACAGGGAGGTAAAAAAAAAAAAAAGATCTCAGGATTTTAGAGTCTAGAGATCATTTCTGTGATAACTATCCAACAAACCTGCAGGTAGACAGAGGGATAGAGAGCAGTGCTGGACTCCCACAGCCAGAGCAGCTCATCATTCTGCCTCCTCACCTCCTTGGAGCACTGACCTGTGTAGTCTGGCTTCTCCCAGCCGTAATTATAGCAGTTAGGAAAGAGGTAGAAGCCCCAGAGATAGTTGGGTCTCATAGATCTGCCCATATTCAACATACCTGCCATGAAACCCTTAGCTGCCACCTAAAACAGCAGAAAGAAGGAAGAACAGAGGAGTTATTCATCAATATTTATCAATGATCAGAGCTTTATTATTTGTTTTATTGATCTTTACACAATTAGTTCTTTCCTGGAATTGTTGTTTGGCTTTTTCTTTGGCCTGCTGCGCCGTGAGGGAGCCGTTTGTGTGCTTGACATGGGCCACAGATAAAGTCTGGTAGATTCTTTTAGTGCCCCAATTTCTGACCCAAAGGGGGCGCCATTCCTCCCAGTCTATCACAGCCAAGCCTCGGCTGGTTCTGCAAAGAAAATAGAGGGATGGAGAAGAGGTCAAAGGTCAGCATCACATGTGTTAAAAAAACAACAGACGATGGATTTTTAGTCAGATAGGCTCACTTGGATGGGATGTAGTAGTTAATATCCACTCTGGCCTTAATCATGCTGGCTTTCAGGTTACCTCTCTGAGGGATGCCTCCATTGAACTGTCTCCTACTAGTGAGGTCCACATGGGGGTAAAGACCCAGTCGGTCTGTGTAGAACAGAGACAGGAACTGGCCTGGGACCTGCAGTACAAACATGACTGAAAGAATTAACTACTGAATTTGCCTTGTGAACAGCTTTATGGCCCACTGTGAAAGAAGACGTGATCTTACAAAACAAAGACATTAATCTGTAATTATTCATGCATTTTACTATTATGCAATTATATGAAAAGACCCGTAATCAGTCTGTAGTTTGCTCAGAAGCAAATAAAATTTTAGAAAAAAATTGGCAGCAAAATTTAGTTAAAAAATAATTACATTAATGGCAACTGAATAGTTTTATATAAAGTAAATATCCTCTCACCAAAAATTCAGATGGTGACATATGATATTTTCTATTCAATTACAGCCTGATTTTTTCAGCAGTAGAATTAAATGTAAATAAAGTTTAGTTTATCTCCATTTTCAGCAGAAAAAAGTCAGATCTTGGTCTGCTTACCTTGGCAGGCGTGGCCACTCCTTTAAAGGCTGATGTGTCCAGTGAGATGTTGTACCTGTTACACACCAGATCTGGGATGTTCCAGGTTACAATGAAAGGCTGGTTGTCAAAGAGTGGACCTGTGCTGTGGAGGAGAGAGGAGGGTGGAGGAGGTCTGGGTTGATGAGTGGCTGCTGCTCCTGGGGGAGATGGGGAGGTTTTCTGGAGAGGGATCCATGAAGCTTTGGCAAGAGGTGTCGGCGAAGTTTTAGAGGTTAACATCAGGGATGATGTTGATGCAGAAAAATGAAGTTTGTGTGATGCAGCATGAGGAAGAGAGGGACTTTTTGGAACTGCAGTCGAATAGGAAGGAGTAAATGGTTTTGCAGTGTGAGGGGGAAGTTTTTGTAAAGATGCTGGATATGGAGTCATTTTGGACAAGTGACATGGTTGGTTTTTGTGCAGCGGTGGTGCAACAGTTTTGAGTGATACTGCCAGATGTTTGAAGGGGTGGGGTAGCAAGCTGGAGATATTAGAAATAAACTGTTTGAAGGATTGAAAAGGAGAGAGGGGGGGTGTTTTTGTCACATCTGAGTGTGAGGGTTTGAGGAGATCTCTTTGTGATTCCTTGCCAAAGAGCGACGGTGACGTTGTAGAGGTAGCTGACATTGATTTAGTGGGATAAAAATCTGTAAAAGAGGCTTTTGACAAAGATGCTGGGTCAGCGGTGGAGGTGGATGATTTTACGATCCCAGGGGGGTTGGAAGTGTTGGAAATAGCTGATATTTTTGTGTTGTCAACAAAAGCCGTCAAGACAGATAGCGAAAGAACAGGCCAGATGGAGATGGTGAGCGCAGGGAGGACAAAGACGGGCAGAGAGAGAGGGATTGATGGGGGAAGCGAGAGAAGCAGCAGCATCCAGCGTCTGCTCTTCTCTGTGGCTGAAACCATCCTTTCTCCTGCCTGAAGAGAAGTCCAATAAATACTCATTCAAACAGGACCCATCACACTCAATAAAACAGTTTAAAATGCTAATAATATGTCCATGTTGATGATAAATGTTGTTATAAGGAAATAAGGAGGACAATGTTCTGTTTTAAGATATTCAGAGCAAACTGTTGAATATGTTTAGTGTTTGAGAAAAAACAAACTAATTCCAACAAAACACATATATAGAGAGACATTATTACTAGTTCTTTTTGCTAGTTAGAGCTTTTTCTTTAGTTACTTTTTATGTAAATCTAAATTAAGTGCTAAATCATGACCCATAAGGAGTCCTTTTCTTTTCATTCTGCTCACCCATCAACTCTGACCTAAAATCTGACTTAAATGTTCTCTCTATGATTTTAATCAAACCTGCTAAGCCTGCCAACACAAGCCAAACGAAAACACAAACTTTCCTTTATAAGTAGTCCTTAAACCAGGTTACTCTAACAATCATAGATCACAGCAACTCAAATCTCATTCAAAGACTATTTACATAATAAGACACCTACCTGGACATGCCTTCATTGGGACCGTCTAACGATAAAACATCTTGACTGTGGCGCAGAGACTGAGAGCATCCTTGTGACACTGTCTGACATAAGTAGGGGAGGAGAAGCATGGTGGGCAGAGCTGGGTACAAGGATGCAGTCCGCTGTCTCCAAAGCAAAAAAAAAAAGTCTTGTTTTGATCACCAAGAGCCAAATGTGACTTTTGGTGCAGAGGAGGAAGGCACACCCAGGTGTGAGGTTGTGGGGCTATCGTCATTGTAAAGTCTACTGAGCAGGACATCAGCATGCAGCTTGGTCTGTTGTTGCACTAATTACAACAATATAAACCATGAAAAAATGGGATTCAATGTTTTTTTTGATTAAATTAAATTAAATTGATCTATTAGTGTTTTAAAAAATGCACACACAGTCATTCTCTTAAGACTTGTACTGTAATTATATTTAATGGGAATATTACTGTGAGAGCTGTGGTTTCAACATTATTTGGAGCCATAGTACAGTAAGAGAGATTACATCAATTGCTTCATAAGATGACGACATGTGGAGAAAAAGAAAAATAGGTCACATCCAGAACCACTTTCCTCTTTTTTGATGCAATATTTATCAAGTTAAATCATGTGCAGCCTATTTCTTGCTGCTGTTTCTTGTCCATTAAGGGTTTAAGCAAATGAAAATTGTCCAGTATTACTTGGAGGAAAAATTTGCATAATATGCTACATGTCTTAAACTCTTCCCCTGCAGTGAGGAGACAGAAAGTTTGTCGTCTAGGTGGCAAAAAAACAATGACATACGACACACAGTGAGGTTTATAGACAAAAATAGATAAAAATAACTAATAATAGGTCTTTTCACCTCCATGTTATAAGTAACCGAACACTGTGGAATACACTGGACTGTTTACCTCTGTATGTGTTTATGTGTCTGCTCGGGGAATATGTAATACCAAATGGTTGTGGTTATTTCACATGTCAGTGATACAGTGTGAACAGTGACCTTTCACCTAGCTGGTTGTTTTTTTGGGGGATGATGTGTGCACAAAGTATGCTAGGAATAAACTGAAGTTAAATAAACAAGATTATATCTCAGTAAACAAAACTATTTTCTCATGACTAAAGTATGTGTTTAATGTTAGTGGCATTTAGTTTTCCTTGATATATGATAGGCCGGAAAGGGTTAATTTTAACTTCTTTCTGATAAGAGAACATATAACCCTTCAGATATGATCGACAGAGCCAGTGGAGTTATGATGATGATGATTAAATGTTTAAATGTAATTTCCAGGACCAGTCACAAGATGGCAGTTCTGATATTTCTTACAAATACATGAGAGAAGTGGATTAACTGCTTTAACCGCCTCAAAAAGAGTTGACAGCCTGAAGGAGAGACTTCTGAAAAAGGTCTGAAATGTGGAAAGTTTTAGAAAGGTTAACAAGGGAAAATAAACTGAATAAAGCAACGCTCTCTTTTACTGTGGTGTTTTTATTTATTGTTGTTACTCATTGTAATTTATTTCTCTGCACAGTTTACTGTTTGTGACTAAGAATTTAAGCTACATAGAGTTTATTGTCTCTCTATTTTTGCAGCCTGAGCTGAATTAGGTTCTTAATCAGAGGACGTTATTTGAGAGTATCTGAGTCTCTGTACTGATGTCAAAAAGTGGCCTTTTAGCGAAGTTTGTTGTCTAAGTCAGTGTGCTCCAGCACAGTTTGGATGTTTTTTCTTCATCTTTGTTGGTTCCTAACAAATAAATTAAATATTCAAAAAGTTTTCTTTCTCCATTTGTTTTCATAGTAAACTTAAATGTTACAGCACTGAATTAAAAGGTATTCACACAGTGCAATCCAATATAGGTCAGATTGGATTAGTTTAGATTAGATTAGATTAGATTAGATTAGATTGGTTTAGATTAGATTGGATTACATTAGATTAGATTGGATTAGATTAGATTAGTGCAATAATTTAATTTACCACATAATTTAGTATACTCTTTCTTTACAATAGTTTTATAACCTAACCAATTTAGCATTTAGGACAAAACAAAATGTTTAAACGCACTTAACTTAACGGACAAGATATATATGAGTTCTCTCTTATTCCTGAACATGCCTCTCTTGTCATTATCAGGGATTTACCACAGCACATACTTCAAAAGGAAACCTTAAGCAAGTGTACTAATGTATTGCATAGCTGCATTAGCTGCCTCATTTTCCTCCCAAACAATGAAACTGCAACAATGCAAACTCCATTGTTTAGATGAAAAACTCTTCATTACATATTCATCTCTCATTATTCTTCTGGTTGTATGATGAGGCAGCATTATGCACAGTAGCACAAGATGGGTGTTGTGTTTTAGCAAACATGCTGGGCAGACGTAATTAGATACAGTAACCAATGTGCTGAGTGCACTGGCCAGAATCAGTGATGTCATAGCTAGTATTTTGCTGCCATCTTGTGGTGAATCTGCATAGATGGTGTGAGTTAAAGGAAATGTAGTTTTAAACATCTCCATATTTAAGATTTAGGGAAAGATTATGGTTGATAATGACTGCTTCTCACAGGTTTTATAAGTCTATAGTTTAACCATAATCTAATGTTCAGTTCTCAGACTGTTTGATATGAATAGTCTTTAGAGGTCTGAGAGGTAAAAATGGTGCTTTACAGTGTGAGAACAAAGATTAAATAAAAAACTGATATTTCCAAAACAGAAATGATTTTTTTCTTTTCTTACTTGCTGTTTTATTGATCATCATGTAATGACTCATATTTATCTACATGACACCCCCTGATGGTTTTGACCTCAGCTAAGTCCTGACTTTTTCTTTGTCTATCAGTGTTAATGCAAATATCTTTGTGTGCGTGCAACTCTGTGTAATAATTTAATTCCCTATCACAAGGCAAAATGTCTCCCTAACACTAACAAATAGTTGTGTGTTTGAATGCATTTCTCTTATCAAGACATCCCAAAAATCCACAAACATTGTCGAGCATGCTGAGAAGATATGGGAAAGGCCAACTATATTAAATATTCATACAGCAGCCTGTGGGGATGTCTTCCTCCAGAATTGAAAATATAATATTCATGTTGTCTTCTTCCCTCCTTCTCCCATAACCTCAATCTTCTTTTGTGTTGGAAAGTGGGTCAATTGCATGTTTTACAAGAGAAGTCCCAAGGGCTGCCCCCTCAAACCCCACCTAAATGCACGTACAGTATTAACACCTGGATCATTCCTGAAAATACATATACACATGAAGACACATGAATCATTGTAAACAAATACAGGCATGGACAGGCATTCCCTGCTCATGGTCACACCTCACACATTCTTGCTAGCATTGCTCAGAAATGTCAGCTGGGTATCTTACACAAGCAGCAGTATCTGTTCTCAGTTCAGTCCAGCCAGGGCATACCAAAGTGTTAGCAGTCGGTGTAATTGCATTTCTGTGAATAAAGCATCTGTATCCTCCTGAACACGTCATTTGATGAACAATTTACTTCCCTAATCATGTAGCTGGTTAGTTATGTTGTTAGAGCTTTGGGGAAATGTGAGTTTTATGCAATGGAATGACAGAGTTTTCAACATGGGTTGAGAAAAAAGATGTTTAATAGCTATTTTTAGAGCTGGTTTAAGTTCTCCTATTCACTGTAAAGTTTTCTTTTGTTATTATCTGTATCTTATAATCCAAGTATTGAAAGTATCAAAAAAGTAACTCATTTCCCCTCTCTCACTCTCATTATTTCCCACTCTCTGTTCATCTGTTGCTTAGATTCTCCTGCTCTTCTTTCTCTCATTCACTGCTCCAAAATGCCGAATTTTTCATGTTTCTGCATGAAGTGTTCTCAGTGTAGGTGAGTCATCTCTAATATTTATGTACCCTGCTAAAACGAGGCTAGGTAAGCAGCACCTTCAGTTTCCCAAGGTGTTTCCCTGCCTGTTGGTCAGGTTTTTCAAGTTCGACAAAACTCAGTTTAAAAGGAGGACATTAGGTTGAACCAGGTGGAAGTAAATGGAAGTAAGAGTAAAACAGCAAATACATGTCAGTGTTAGTTTATGTTTAAACTGGGGTTAAGAAAGAGTTAAGAGAGATTTTAAGGCATTGATAGTAGATTTAACCCCAAAAAACAGTCAGAGATTCACCAGTGAGAGTAAAATGATGCTATACATCCACATAATTTTCCATTAAATATGAGTAGCTTAAGTGCAGCAGCCTGCAATTCACAGAAAACACTATAAAGTCATCACCAGCTTTGTTTATAGAGTAATGCATTGGATGGAAGACATCTTTTTTATTTTTAAATGGATGAAGTGCTTCCTGATTTTAACAGAAAATGAACAATTGGCCTGTGTTTTCATTGTGAAAAGCAGCTTTTTGGTTACTGGATTGTTCTAGTTACTTGGGTTAGGTCAATGTATCATCTACAGTGGATGGGCCCAGCATGCCCCCTCATTTGGGGATGCAGCGTACCATTAAAAGAGGCTACACAATGAACTGCTGTGGAAAGGGAAAGCAGCAAAACACATTTTATCCACCCATAAAAATTGTCCACCAAGTAAAGCTGAAGCAAGTACCCACTTGTGCTGTCTTTAAGGCCACCAAACTCCCTTGACAAAAACAGTCATTTTACTTGCAGATGTGGGGAGTTGTTGGTCTACCATTACCTCGATTCATCTGTTTGTGTAACAGTGTGATTTTGGTGTTTTAAGGGATTAGTTTAGATTCACCAAAGTCACACAATAACAAAAACAAGCTAATCAATTGAGGCAGCGGTAACTTAACAACTCCTTTGTTCTGTCAGGTAAAATTAGTGCCTGGTTGCTTTGCTTGTTGCTTTCCAGAAATCAAGGCAAAGCTAAGAAAATATTGTGAAAATCGCATTAACTTAAACCTACATTGAAATTTTTAGGCGGTATAAATATGTTTTGCTGCCGTCCCCATCCACAGCAGTTCATCGCTCATCTTCCTACACTAGTACTTCCTCTGCTACTTAAAATTTGGGGCATGCTGACTGTCATCTACTGTAAGTAATACACCAACTATGGACAAAATACCTCATCCATTCTCAATTCAAAAAACTCAAACCATCCCTTTAAGGGGAGTGTCATCTACGACAGGTGTTACTAGTGACATTCGAGACTGTTATCTCCATAAACTCCATAGGAACTATCTCTTTCCCCCATACTGAACAAATAAAGTGACCTGAAAATGACCTGATTTTCTGCCACACCCTGGCACATATGTATGACATCCACACATGCCTACATGACATATATTAATGTTTAAATCAAACAAGCAAATTCAGACATATGCAAACACATAGAAAGTGAAAAGCATTTCCTTAAGTAAGCTAACTGAGTGTGGCAACAATTAAATTAAATCTGTGCTTGAATAATTTAACAATAGGTGACATTTCACGCCTTTGTAATGGACAATGTGAGCACTTTTGGCGGGTAATAACATCTACAAGTGATTTACATATGGTGACTACTGAAAGGGACATTTGAGAATGAGTTTTGCATGCAGTATGAACATGTCATAAGTGTGTGTACATACTGTTCCAACTATGAATATATCAGAGTCTAACAGGGCTTGCAATTTGGGTCATGAAGATTATGAAAAAGCTTATTTCTCCATATGAATCTATTCAAATCAAAATCCTTTTATTCATCAGCTGCACAAAAACATGACAGTTAATTGGTCTTAAGAAAGTCTGCCTATGCAGTATTACATTTTTTAAAGAATTCCTGTATGTGCAAAATCCATTTCCACGATATGTAGTGAGCCAATAAATATGATTTTTATTTTGATTACAGACCTTCTGCATCACACTTTTATTTCGTGGTCTTAATCAACTTGCAAGGATTGTGGAGAAAGACACTGAAATGTGGACTTTGAAGCATATGTCTTACCCTTGAGGCTATATATAGTAACTGGAGCAGTCTTAATTTTACATCACTACATTTATAAGCTATTTACAGTTTATTGTACTAAAATATGGAAACCTTTGTAACGTCCCAGAAACATTCCGTTTCGAGGGGTAAAATCGTTAAATGACCCAGAAATGTATTTAAATTTATGAAAGCATTTCATGACCCAGATATCAGCTCTGAACCATGACCTGACCTCTGACTTAAACATCATCATAGGCGGCTAATGATCATTTCCATGGTTCTTTTATGAACTTCTTGAAGTATTCATTTAGAGTGTAGTCTTATCTTGCTCTAATTCTCACTTTAATAATTCCTCACACAAGGAGCTTTGTATGCCATTATCTTGGCTACTTGCACCTAATTTCTTATCTCCTCCCATTCTGCTCTCGCATACATTCCTGTCATAAAAGCCACGGGCGGACAGGGGCAAACCATATCAACGGAGAGCGTGCTAATATTTATAATTTTACTGAGCAGAGTATCAACATCATACTTTTACCAGAATATTTGTATATGTTTAAGTTCTTTATATGTAAACATTTCTTCGTTTTTTTGCGCCGAAAATATATCTTACTGCATATTTGGGACGCAGTCGGGAAAACTTGTGGCCCCCATTCCCAGATAATGGAATCGTCCTGACACTGCCATGTTGGATGGAACTGGCTCCGGGCTCTCTGGCGGCTGGACTTCTCAGGAAAGTTTTTAGCGTTTTCCTTCTTCGCATAGCCGCTGCAGTTTTGACCGTGTTTTCAAGAGGAACAGGGTCTCGCATTGCTTTTTTAAACAGCATATATCTTTTGGCACCTCAATCTTGCAGACCCCCTGGAAAAATTGAACCGGTGTGAGGGGGTCGGAGCAAGGCCACGGATGACCGAGGGATTGTTTATGTATCTTTTTGGATCTCTTAAAACGAGTTACAGTCTGTGCATACTTCATAAATTGATCGCCAATAATGAGTGGACATCCGCCGCAACGGCGGCAAACAAATGTCGGTTCGTTACTACTGACACAGCAGGAAAATGAAATTCTTTTCAACCACCTTGGCAGGAAATGCATCGTAAGTTTTTCCCATCAAATTGTTCTATGATAGCAGGCTGTGAAAAAAGGCTAATACAGCTAACTTGTAGTGTGTTTCCTGTCCCGAGTCGGGAGATAAGGCTAGCTATAAGGTGCAACGGTGTGTTTGTGGCCTAGTTTCATGTTGTGATTTCCCAAGTAACCTTAACATGAAAGTATGTTCTCCCCGGGAAACATTTGGGACTTCCAGCCGAAGAGGTTGGTTTGTTTTGACAGCAGACGCGACGAGAGGGAGGGCTATGAGCGAATCCCATGTCCCGTTTGGGACGGTGACATTTTGGCAACAGCAAGTTTCATCCCAGCTCTCTAACTTGGGCCTCCGCTGATACGCCTATAAGTTTAGCTTGACACACCTGAAATCACCCAGGAAATCCTGAAATTCCGCTGTAGCCTAGCCCAAACTAAACCTAGCATCGGGAGAGTGGAGTTGCAAGGAGCTGCTAAAGCCATCAGCGGAGCAGAGCAAAGCAATGAGTTTGCACTGGCATTACATAACATAGCTAAACCTTGGTTGTTTTCGGGAAGTGTGTGTATGTGTGTGTGTACAGGGAAGAATGTGCCGACCAGTCTTGGCTGAGGACACAGCAGCGCTCACTAGCTACAAGTCCACCTAATGCAAGACTTGCCAGTGACAAAATCTGTTGAGAAAGCAGTGGGAGTATCCTGCTGTACCAGTGTGACTGCAGTCGGGATCGGTAGTGCAATGTCACGACTCAATATTGTCAGATAGTCTGATATTACGTAACTCGTTTAGCTTTCAGCTGACTCATTTTTTTGTGTCCTCCTTGTGCACTGGGTCTTCAGCTAGCCCCATACCCAAAAGACTGAAGCCACATATAAGTGAGACATTTGCAGCTGCATCAAAACCATTGCACACTATAGCTCATTCCCATGTTTCTCCTATATGCTTGCTTTTTTCCTCTTCCTGATCTTGCTGGACAGTTTTTCCCCCCTCCTATTAGTCATCCATCCCCACTGGCTGGTACATCTGAATACTAATCAGCCATTTGAACAGTTTCCTTAGGTAAAACTACTATTAAAATTGCAACAGAGCAAAGGATTTTAGCCTCCTGGTGTGGTTGTAATTTTTTACTGTGGCTCACCACATTCAAATATTGCTTTCATGTGGTAAATGATTAGATTATGGTTAACCTGTAAAGTTTAATAGGGTATTGGTATGAAAAAATACCATGTATGGGTTTAATGTAAGATACATAAGCTAATGGGCCTTGTGGCATCAGTATTAACCTCTATGGTGTTGTCAGGAGCATGTTGTGGGGAGCAAATATTGACCTATTGTGGCTCTTTGTCTAACTTGATGAATGTTGTGGTACATAAATGTTAGCATCAATGTGTGCATCACCATTTGAGGTAGTGATGCATTTGCAAGTCTTTCACTCACTAAGGTAATGTTGCTCTAAGCATTAAGGATGGTAGGTACAAAGTCAGCGTAATTTTTGTACAAGGTTTGTGTGTAACACAGCTCTGCAAATTCTTTCAAGGCAATAGTTTTCCTAACTGATTTTAAAAGTCATATTGTAATCCATCTGACCACACTTGGTTTGTAGAAACTGTCACATAGTGATATCACCTGGAAAGAATGTCGCACCATCACCTGTTCTTGATAGCTGTACAGATAAGGTGTGTTTTAAAGACAGGGAGTCAGTTTTTATAAGTCAAAGTTTCGGATCAGTATGACTTAGCATTTAAATGTTTGCTTTATACTTACAGGTCAATCTGACAAAAGGTGTGTTACATGCAGGTGAGACAAATACATGTAAATCTGAATTGCTCTTGTATAGTGTAGACATTCACGTAGCCTATTCTCAGGTTACTTCCCCATACTGATCATAGTTTCCTCCAATTGTGTATAGTACAGGTGGACAGCTTGATTGACAGAATGGCTCTTCCGCTATATGTCACTCCAACTCACCTCACTGCAATAAACAAGTCATGCTCCTGGCGTGTGAGGTGCCTGTGTGTGTTTTTGCATATTTGCCTTGAACAGGCCACATTTCCTGTTCTATGTCAGTATGGCAAACCTGTGTGTGGTCACATGATGGGATGTCCCGCCTTCTCTTGAACATGAACACACAGGTTCCCGAGGTGTGTCTCCTACTACACCTATGTCACCTGTTTAAAAACCCAGTGACGACGTTCTTCTGGCATGCTGGCAGTTGTGTCACCCAGCATGTGACAGAGTCGTGAAATCGAGAACATACCTCAGTCCTACACTGTCGTATGTTTGTCCGTACACGTCTTTGCATGCAAAAAGAACTGTCAGACAGACTGTTTATGTGAGATCAGAAGAGACAGACATTGTGTGTCTCCCTGAGAAATCTAATTAGAATGCCCACCAATGATTTAGTGGCAGACTGAGTGATTGTGCCTTATGTATTTTACTTGTCATGCAGAATTGTAAGAATCACAATGTCACCTTCGCTTTGCCTATTTGTGCTGTCGTCTTTCTAAGATACATAGCCCTTACTTGGCTCTTGAATTAGTCTTGATTTATTCCTGCTGTAAGAGGCTTGTTAGAACACTCGCTTATTCTTTGAGAGTAGCAGAGCTCTCCTAGCCTGTTTGTCTGCTTGTAGACATGGAAGTATAAAGGACTACTTCACATCCAACAGTGATTTGAAGGCTATGGTTTTTATGCATAGCATTATTGAGGGTGTTGCCTTTGGTATCGTTGCACTAAGAAAAGAACACACAAAATATTTTAGAGACAGTGCTGTTGATTTATGAGATGGGATATCATTGAATCTTTTATTTCTTCAAAGTCTAACTTGTGTGGCGAGCAGTGCTATCTTGCAAAAATAATATTTACAGAATACTCTTGACATTTAAGATTTACAAGATAATGACATGCACCCGTATTCTGCTTGTCTAAATAAAGCAGCCACACACATGCATTAAAAGAGAATGAGACATATAGGTACATACACAGTGGGCTCATTGGTTGTACTCATTGGTATTCCTTCTGCTGTTTTCACCATCAGCAACACTGTCTGACTGGGCAAAAGGTGGAAGGGGTCCAATTCACACTGTGTGTGTGAGTGTGTGTGTGTGCAGACTGCGTGATCAGCAGTCCTGTCCTACAGGAAGTCCCGTGGTCGGCCTCCTCTGGTGATTTGTGCCAGAGAAGTGGAAAATGACTCCTCTTTTCCTCCACTTTACCCCCCTATTCTAATTTTCTCTCCTTCCTCTCTTCTTTGTAAGTCTCACCTTACCTCTTTGATGTCCACCCTCCTTTTCTGTCAGTCACATTTATCCTGTTTCTCTAGGACGTCTTTGAGCCTGTTTGCATCCCTTCCTTTAGTTCTTTCCTCTCAGTGTACATCATTTTCCTTCTTTCTAAATCTACACTCTCCCTTCATCCCTCTCCTTCTACTACCTTTCTGCCTCAGCTACTTGTCCATCTTTCCACTCTTGTCCATCTTTTTACCACCCTTCACTCGTCTCCTCTCCGGAAGATCTTGTGAAGAGGTGTAATGGCATCTCATTTATACTGATATTGAAAGCTTGATCAAGTGATTGATAGAGAATACTTAAAATAGAACTATAGTTTGCTTCAGTAGAGAGCAAGAAGGACCCAAGTGAGTAGATTTTGCAATCAGAACCTCAAAGTCTGAAATCTTTTCAATACAATCCGAATGAAACAACTTCTATATTTCAGCAACATTTCACATTAAAGTAATATTGCACAGGGACAGATATTAAATCTCCCCCTTATTTGTCTTTCTTTTACTAAATGTCAAGCATAGATTCCAAAATTTTCTGTGCTGTTATATGGCACACCTGACTTTTAATGCTCTGATTGTGACTTTATGACTTTGAACATAGCTACCACTCCTTAGACACAGAGTTAATCATTCACTTTAACAAACTAAAATTACGGTTTATATAATCAGTTCATTCTCTTTGACTTCGCTCATCTCTAATAATAACTAAAAACAATGGCTTTTATGATATCATGTTCCCATTCCACCTGGCTGAGTCACTACCTTACCTTGTTTCATGGTCATATGTCTGATATTTGTGCTTTTAAATCTTGTGATCTTGTGATTCTGTTGTCACCTTCATGAATTAGCATCGATTCTACCTGTGCATGCAAGCTATAGTTAAGGTGGCTCCTTAAGTCATGAAGGTCTTAAAATAAAAAAAAGTTAAGGTAAATTGCTGTAGTCCAGCATTACTGAAATCTGTAAGAACAGTGTGTGGTGTTCCTAGTCTTCTTGTTGTGTGCGTGAAATAGAAAGATTGTGTTATGTTGGGTTACGATGACGCCATAGACAGAGCTCCACTTGCTGCAGCCTGTGGCCCCGTCAGGAACAATCAACGCTCCATGGGCAGATTAAACCCCAGGGCCTCAGAGTGTGAACGCCATTACAGTCGCTGTTACAGAGAAGTAAAATTCATATTATTCTTTTGATCATTCTATTTCTGATCCAAATCCAAACAATCAAGAGCTGCATTGCTGCCAAGAGAGTGACTGTTTGTACAAATATGAATAAAAATAACTAGTACATACAGTACTAAAAGAAAAACCTTCTCTGACTACATCATTTATAAGACACAGGCAGAAGAAACATAAAAGTAATGCGCTTAGAAGCGTATTTAAACTTATGTGGATTATACAGATAAAATATAAATGGTATTTTTATCAGTGAGAATTAGGACTGGAGCTATATGTTTGTAATTAATGTGTTAATATTGATGCATGCAGTTATGATCGGGGCAGCATCCTTCATACTGCGAGGTTATGCTATGATGTAACTGTTTCTGTGCATGTGCTTGTGTTGTTGTGTTATCCCTGCTGTTTAAAACACAAATACTTGACACCATTCAGTTGTATTTATGCACAGAGAAAAGTTCTTGGGAATTAGACACAGACAACTTGTCTGTTTCAGCTCAAGGAAGTTTACCAGGAACCTTTTGTTCCTTTTGTGTCAGACACTTCACCTGCATTTTGACCCCATGAGTTTTAACTTTAGTTCCTAGATGGTTCTGGTCAGGAAGTACTTGCACAATAGGTAACTAGGATGAGGAACTAAATGTACCAGGAACTATCAGATTGAAGTTTATTGTCCTGAAGTTTGCTGATTGGTCAAATACAAGCTGTAAGAGTTTTGTGCAGCATTCATTTACACTGTAGACAAACACTGTTTGTTGCAAGTACCAATATTAGGACTGTGGGCAGGAATTTCTTTAATAATGTTTAGACTGCAGTATTACTTTTGCTGACTTCTTTACTAGTTTTCAAACAAGCAAGGTGATTTTTAATATTCCATAGGCTTAATTTAAACATAATATGCACTCAAAGCTGAAGTACAAAGAACAGCAGAAATGCTCTGTATGTTATCTTTAGGTGTGCAATAATTCCTTGAACTATTGAGTTAAAAAGGCCCTAAAGATAATCAGGCATTTCCCTTGTTGGTGCTCTTGCTTTCATCAGTGTGTTAATGACTATGAACCCTGGACCCCTCGGAGTGAGAAAATCCCTGCAGCAACCTGTAAATCCTGTGGGAGTCTGGTCTAGTCTTATGATCATGGATGGTGTCTACGTGTGTGTGTGTGCTACTGGTGTGCTCTTCTATGTGTATGCGCATATTGCAACAGTTTATTCTTTGACAGACAGCCTTTGCCTTTCTTAAAGAACTCCCAAACATGAAGTGCTAAAAATCAGGTATTGTAATTTTGAAGGAAATCCATACAGCAGCAGCAGTGACCTGGGTTAAAAAGTGTCAGCGTTTATGTAACCTTAATGACTCTGTGTGTGCTTAAATATTGGTGAGCAGATTGGAAGATGGTCCATTAGTGCATTGTTGAGAGGCCCGTATACGTACATACCACTTAATTTTATCCTGTGTATCCATTAGCCAAGCATTGGTTGTGTATGTGTTGGTCCTTCAAGGATTTTAGATATGAGGAGATGCTTAATCACCCACAGTGTTTCTGATACATGACCAGAGTCCACTAAGCTTGCATCCATAGTTTAGAGGGACGTGTTCTTGGTGCACACTTTGCAGGCGTCGCTGCCAAACAAGATAAACCATTTCTGAAGGCAAGATTGAATACAGTTCTGTGATCCTAAAGTGATAAAACACAGAGACACAGTTAATTTTGTTTAGTCTCTGTTTTCATTCATCTCAGCGGGATGTGTCTCTTCTCATTGTCAGAATTCTGTGCTGCTTGTCAGGCTTTTGGCACTGATGGACCCTTTTCTGACAACTCCAAGGAACAGCAACATGACCCCTACAGAGTTTCTGTCAGTCAGTCTGTTTATGTCATTATAGTTTTCATGCTGCCCATCAAACACACTTAATGAAAAGTTCTGACTCAAGCTCGTGCAGTTTAATTGGAGTACATGTGAAACAGCTGTATTTAGATCATTCCACAGATTTTTCTTGGAGATTCAGGTCAGGGCCAAACGAGGATGTAACCATTCTTGTTCTGAAGCTTTTTCTTTTTGTTCTGTGTCATTAGTTCCACATTTCACACAGTTCCACAAACTGCAGGTCAATATTGATCTCTACTCGTTGTTTCTTCTTGACCCTTTCGTATCTTGTAGTGCCTGCAGCTAAATAGCTCACCGCATTGTTACTACAACAATCATTTCTCATGACAGAAAGGCTGTTAGGTCCAGTTTCTGCAGGACAAACCATTTTCTTTGCCCTCAGAACAGCAGAAAAGAGGCCACTTGGTAGACTCATAAAGAATGAATGGTGCTAAAAGATGTGATCTATCCTTATTTGCCAGATGTGTAAAGCATGCACTTCTCTCTGGACTTCTGTGGAAGCTTTTTTCTTGTCCAAGAGCAATTTCACCATTTGGAGCATCTTAAAAGATGGTGGGCTTGGCTTTATATCTGAGTTATGGGGCTCAGGGACATGGCACTGAGAAGGCAAGGATGCCTGAATAAATTCCCAAATTACTTACAGACTTTTAAGACTGTTGTGGACTCTTCTCCTTTTGTCCTTGATGGAGTAAGTGCTGCTCTGTACTGCACAGCATCCACAGATTGACCCAGCAGCTCACAGAGTTGTTGTGTATTGCAAACATGGGCTTTAAGATTAAATTACTTGATTAGTTCACTAAAACCCTGAAGCCTACATTTCTACCAAAATACATTAAGTTATAAGCCCATTAGATTTAATAGGAAAATGGCTGTACCATGTAGTGTGCAGCTTTGAGGCTTTGCTTATGTTGACTCTCTTTTCTCTTTCTCTCTCTTCATCTCTTTTAGACATTGTCTTCAGCAGTGGTCCAGGTGTACACAGCAGATAGGAACTCCAGCTGGACCAAGAAATGCTGCGGTGTGGCGTGTCTTGTCAAAGACAACCCCCAACGATCCTACTTCATCAGGGTCTTTGAAATCAGGGTAAGTAGAAAACATCATTGTGGTCCATGAGAACAATAACAGGCAGATGGATAGCTCTCACCGCAACTGATACTCAGTGGCATACCACCATTTGACATATAAGAAGACCTTATATTTTTATAGCCACACAGAAGTGTATATGTACGACGAACTGTAGAATTAACATGTCTGATGTACTGAAGCCTAGTTTATGTCTGTCAGTCAGCCTTGTGTTTGTCTTTCCCACAGGACGGTAAGATGATGTTTGAACAGGAGCTGTACAACAACTTCAGCATTAACCTTTCCAGAAATTACTTCATGACATTTGCCGGAGATGTGAGTCTGCCTCTCAATATCTTTTCTCTAATCCTCTCTTTTCTAAATTTATCCAAATGTAGTCTCAGAAGAGCAGTTTTTCCTTCTGTTTGATTTGGCTGTAATTTAAATGTATTTGTGAAAATGTAGCTTTAAGGGGAATAACCCGTTTCTGCCACTCATGCACTTAAGGTGTTTACTTCAGAGACATTTTAATTGCTTGTTACATTTGAGTCACTGAAGAAATTGCACTCATGGCCTCAAAGAAACCTTATATTGAAATTGAAACTCAAATAACAACATTAAGTCTTTGCTTTACAGACTTTTCCTCAGAATATCCTCCACCATAGTGATGCAGAATAAAATAACTTGTACACTAAAATGAATTTAAACCAGTTTCACAAGTTATATGCATCTTTAGTCAAACAAAGAAATGCTCATTTATCCTATATATTGAACAATGAAAGCATATGTTTCAAACAGACCCTAGTGTTGTTTTTGGACATGGAATTCATCAATAAAACAGATCCAAATAAGCTGAAAAGGCTATTTTATCCATCAAAAAATCAATCCAGAAATTTTGTCAGAGAACTACCATGAGAAGCTCATGTGAGTCAGCCTTTTCGTTTGTGTTTTCTACGTGGGAAACAGCATTGTTTGTATAGGTCATTGCTTTATGTCACGACCAAAGCACCTGATGTGCTGTTATTTGTTGAGCAAACATCTTAGCTGTTGGTTACAGTTTCTGTGACTCCAGTAGACCATAAAGTATGCAGGACTGCTGATTGTGGTAAGGCTGGAACTGTTCACTGCAAACACTTCATGGAAACAGGGCTGGGGATTCAGTCCTGGAAATTAGGTAGTTAGGTTAGTATTTGACACTTTATAAAAGTATTTTGGTACATTTGTTGTATTTTGTGTGTGTGTTCGCAGACGTGCCAAGTGGGTCTGAACTTTTCCAGTGAGGAGGAGACGAAGCGTTTCCGTAGTCATCTTGGAGAGCTACTGGGAAGAAGACAGAGGAAAACTGGTAACCTACTGCTGCTGCTGACTTAACTACAAACCAAACTACCAGCCGAACTCACTGAAAAAATGACGTTTTTGACAAATGGCTTGATCTTGTGTTTGAAATATCACACTGTCATAAAAAATCTTGTGTCTTTAAAAACTGTGAATAAATGGATGTAGAAAGTTTTAAAACAATTAATGAGAAGTTTAAGCTGATGTAACCAGTGCTAACACAAGATCAAGTTAAGGTCAAAATGTGTCATTTTTTACAGGGCTGAACCACACAGAACCAGGCAAAAAAGATGAAAATTTCAATACATGACTAAATAAATTCAGAGACTTTATACCGAAGTTTCCATGCAATAACATATTACAGCTGGCATGTTAGATGTACACCAGTGCTTCCAGTAAACAGACCTTTATAATGCCATGTGTTAAAATAATATTTAGGATTTTTTGCCTGGTACTTCCTACTATATTATTCAATCTTTTTCTTCTAATCTCCTGCAGTCTCTTCCTTTAATAACACACATCACTATTTTCAAACTCAGTCTGCAAACCCCTCATCAAAGTGCTCACAGGAAATTTATTGTGATTTTGCAGAAATGAACAAAAAGATGAACAGTTCTGTCTTGCAGTGACTGGTAAAAAAAAAATCAAAAGAATCTGTTCATTTTTTTAAGTCATGGTTACAAAATTCTCATGATTTTGGTGCTACAAAAAAGCATTTCAGACAGTTGTTGGCTGTAACTTTCTCACAAGCAAAGGAAAGAGGATTCTGGATCAGTTTTCTGAAATTTTTTGAAACCACTACTATAATTTTGATCAAAACCTCATGAATGCATCACAGCGGTGCACTCAGCAGTTTAGACAAGTATGCTGACTGGCCCAAGGGGGGCGCTACAGCTTCAGGCTAAATTGAGCTAAAGGACTGAATGGTCAGATGTGAGAGGGACTTTATCACTGATGATCAACTGATGTGATTAGCATTTACATGTTTTTTATTTGGCACCATCAATTAGACTTTATGAAAGACAATTTTACAAAGTGTTGTTATGCTCTGACTCATCTATTTTAAATTATCTAAGAAAATGAATCATGAATTGTCAACTGAACAGACTGAGAGATTCAAGAGTAAATTGAAAACACGCCGTCTTTGTAAAGCCACACAGATGCATTCTTAAACTTATTATTGGCACTTAGACCTTAACTTTTTCATCACTCGCTTGACCAGGACGGTCTGTCTTCCTGCTTGTCTTCTGCGGGTCATTTTCTGACCCTTCAGATGGATCGTTCTTTCATCTTCTCCCCTCTGGATTGGGAGTCTAATCTTATCTACAAGACTTTCTCTTTTTGATCTTCAAAAAAAAAAAACAAACCCCAAGCCATCAGTATTTGATATGTGTGTTTGTGTGAGCGAGCCAAAGTAACTGATGTAGTAGTGTTGATGTTCTTATTACGCAACATGAGAGAGAAAGAGTGACTTGTATTGTCGATTATAGATCATTAATACAGATTATTAAATTTTTGTTTGGACATAGTAATAGTTGTTTTGTTTTGTGTGTGTGTGTGTGTGTGTGTGTGTGTGTGTGTGTGTGTGTGTGCAGGAGTCTCCTAAACATCCTAACAAAACTCTTTGCTTTGACAAACTTTCCCGTTCTGTGCAGCCTCGTGCACAATCCCGTCGAGCCTTCCTCTTAAACACCAATAAACACTCTTCTCTTTGCACGTCTGTGCTTTTGCACACTGACACATCTTTGCTTCTCACTAACACAACCTCACCACTCACTATCGGATTGTAATGATTTCATTTGTCTGTTTGTTCACAGAGAAGAGACGTGACCCTCCAAATGGTATGTTGTCCACTGTTTTCATGTCAGTACCTCCAGAAATAAACAGAAGAGAAGTGTATTTTTTATAAAAGCCAGACGTGCGTCTGATGGTATCTGTTTGGTATTTCAAACGGGTGGATCATTCAGATTTTTGTGTTACTTGGCAACAACTCTGTATTTCCTTTCCCTAACACTGTGGAGATTATGTAGCATATTGAGCATTCAATATTCCTTGGAGGAACAATCTTGCATCAATGAAGAGTAAATGTAGCACCAAGAAGGACACAAACAAAGGGAAAAGAGGAGCTGCTCATAAAAGGAACACCTTAATTATATGTGGCAGTGAAACAGCACCAGGAGCAGCTAAAAAAAAGGAAAAAACACAAAAAAGCTATTAATTAATTGAAAAAAAAAATTATGCTTTTAGCTTTGGGAAGGTAAAACTGCAATATGCATTTAAAAATTGCAGTATGATTGATATGAATAAGTAAAGGTCTTGCATGTGTTTGTAGAATAAGCACATTGTGTATAATGCAAGGACTGTAAGTATGCAGTTTGGAAACAGGACACTGCTATTGTCTGTTCTGCTTCCTATCCTCCATCTTACTCAACCCTGTACTGCAGTTTGCTCCATAAGACAAAGCTTGAGACAACCCTGAAAACAACAAAAGCATATGCAGCTGCAGACACAGACAAGCCTCATATACATGGTACTTTTAAGTCCACTAATGCAGGAACTGCTAAGAAATAATTGCTTTGTTGTGTATGATTTTAGCCTATAATTAGTCAAAATAACCTGATCTAGACATTGTAATGTGATTACATATAGCCTTAAATTTTACACTGTAGTGGAGTCTTGATCAGTGAACTATGGGACCTTTATGGTCTGAGTCTTAGTTTGTTTTAACCGGTGACAAAACAGTTTGTGGATATGCCACATATTTGTTTTTGGACCTGCGTCAAAAGACACACCAGGTTTAACACAGAAGAGAACCAGCTTTTGATGGACAGACAGCATGATTTGTCCCAGCTGGCTGATGAATACATATACATTATTACGAGACAAATGACACATTTACGCTTCTAGCTGATGGCCAGCTTAAAGGCATCATGCCTGTGGATGCTTTGCTTCAGGTCTGGTGTAGAGACACATTAAGGTCATACATGACGTACCTGAACTAGAATGTAACTTGGAGCTCTGCAGTTTATATGAAGTGTTATCAAAAACAAATGTGTTATATGTATCTGTGCCCAACTATACTGTCATGCATAAAGGATTTTGAGAGTGGTTTCCGAACAGGTCAATATTATATGTGACTTGGTTAAGTCATCCTTTTCCTCCCTTAGGAACGTCCTCTCTCCATCTGTCTCACTCTCACTTCCTATTACCGGATCATAGCTGTTACTGTGTGTCATCTTCAGTCTGGTTCCCGTCTTCCTCCTGTTCTGTCTTCATTCCACCCCCTGCCCTCTCGAGCTCTCCTCTCATCATCATTTGTCCACATATGCCCTGTGCTCTTCATTTAATATTTTCATTTTCCTGGTTTATCTCTCTCTCTCTCTCTGTCTGTCTCTTTTGTCCTCTGTCTTTCTCACTTTTTCTGTCGCCCCACAGATTCATCATGTTTTAGAAACCACTGAGATTTATGTGGGATTAGGCGTGGATGGGTTTTAATGGTTATGTAAAATCCAGTGGTAAATCCAGAATGATTTGCTGGGATTAGATGCATTTGTGTGTTTTGCGGGAAGAGGGAGGAGACTGTAGCGGAGGTGGGTGTGGAAACGATTGCAGCGAGCCAATCCGAACACGATAATCCACCAGTGCGCCCTGCTGAGATAGAAAGTCAAGGAGATGATTGCAAAATATGCAGAGCTCAAACACAAGCAAAGCAGAGAAACGGAAATTTGGTGAACAGTTTGCATTGAAGAAAACTGTTGCTGTGATGGAAGGAATGCAAGAGGAGGAGTAAACTCTGGCTCTTGGCTGGCTAAGTGTTGGCTAGCTCTTTTCCCTTCTGATGGCATTGCTGGACGTCTGCCTTCACAGCTCAGACGGTTTGCTGTTAAACTCCACCAGATGTCTGACGAGCACATCCATTCAGTAAATGCAGATGGTCACACCAAGTCCTTCCAAAGTTGGCTTATTTTCTGTGCTGGTGTTTTGGAAACTTTTGGGATCATCTTGGCTTCATGGTTTCAGAGAAGAAGAAACCTTGAAGACTGCAATCAGTTCTGAAACAGAACAAGTGCAAGTGCTTTTTGGCCACTTAAAAAGTTGAGTTAAGGAGGAAGTTGTCCTTTTTTGGGAGGCAGTTTTTTCCTGCGATGATCCTAGTTTTTTTTGTTGTCTGAGAAAGGAAAGCTCAGATCGGTCTCTGTCTTAGCCTCTCCATCTTAGCTTGTTATCACCTTATCGCACATGCTCAATCACCTGCTGCAATGATGTTCTGCACCACTTTCTTGTCTGCTCCCTCTGAGGACCTTAGTTCTGAGGGCAGTGGAGGAGGAGGAGCAGTAGGAGGTGGAGGTGTGGGCCCAGGGAGCTGCCTCTCCTCCTTACACTGCCTGGTTCTCCCACAGGACGAACTGTACCCAACTTTGTCCGACCCAACGGCTCGCCTCTCCATTTGCTCCAAAGAGCAAGCTCAAACACTGGTTGGCAAAATGCTCCTCGATGTCAGTATGACGAGCTGTGGGGCAAAAGAGGGCAGTTGTGTTTGGGACAGGGTGAGAAGACGACGCAGTCGGTCAGCCTCGCCTTCGCCCAGCAAAACTCCCAAAAGTCCCTGTAGTGCGAGTGTTAAAGGTATGTGCTACACCTGAGGCACCGGAAGGAGTTGTGATAATAAAAGTCACCTTTCATTGTTGAATAGAAACCCATGTTGTGTGGCTGCATGTTTATGGTGGAGTTACAGTTGATATCTGCTGGATTTTATCATGTGACATGACGTGGTTTTGTCTGGGTTTCCTGAGTCTCGTCCAATTCCAGTCTCAGCCCTGTTAAGCCCCATGCTTGAATTTCAACTCGGACCTAATGGTATTTTTCCTATTTTATGAAGTTAAACTGTTGAAATGTTGTGCCAGACATGTAATTTATGTAAAAAGGTGTATGCATTTAAAACTTTGATTGTGGTCGTACTCCGTGAGAAGTTTTGCAAAACCCCCAAACTAAGTTTTGTGTCCACTTTTCAAATTTTGTTTTATATAAATCCTAACTTTTTTGTCTCTGTCATTATTAAGGTCCGACGTTGCCCATGGCTACAGTTGACATCAAAAACCCAGAGATCAGCAATATTCAGCGTTACCATAACAACTCTCAGACGAACAACATTGTGCATTCTTCCTTCCCCAAGAGGGAGAAGAAGGGCAAGGGGAAGAAGAAGAGGTTGACCAAGGCAGACATTGGCACACCAAGCAACTTCCAGTGAGTCAATAAGGCAGTCCCCCTTCTTCCTCATCAAATTTTATCTAGTCTTAACCTTACAGTTATTTTTCTTTTCTCCTTGCAAAGTCTGAGGGCATACCGCCTATAGATGGCGCTACATGATAAATGCTCATAACTTTAAGTTCATGATTGCAAACCTCTAGTAACAGAGCACTTATACCATAGTGTATATGAACCTACAGTACAACCCCATCATGTCTAGGTCTTTGAGTTCATCACAGACATGTTTACTGTATGACATAATGGCTCTAAGTCCTCTGTCTGTCTTGCACATAAAATTGCTGTTGAATCTGGGTAAAGCATTAATCCACACTGTCTTTATTCAGAATCCAATCCTTCAGTGTGTGGTATGATTGGTACTGCAGCAAAGGGATCATCAGCAGCAGCTTTAAAAGTCTTAAATGAGATACTGCAGGTTACCAAAAGGCCACCTAGATTTGAGAAAAACAGGCTTCATTGTGGATTTTGAATTTAATTAACAATAGCCACTGTGTCTCTTCTCTTTTTGCCTAGATTGTTTTATTTTTTTTTAAATTTTATTTGACCTTCATGTGATCTCATATGCTTTCTCTTGCTTCCCTTACAGGCACATTGGGCATGTAGGATGGGATCCAAACACAGGATTTGATGTAAGTGCAGCATAAGAATTTCATTTTAACATGTATGCTTGCTTTGTACGCACACATCAAGGGAGTTTGTGGTCTCTAAATATTTGTAAAACTTGGCTCCTCATTCAGCTGTTTGTCAGTCAAATCAGACAGATTTTTGAAATTTAATGTCGGCTCCAGAATATTAAGCTGAGCTCCGCAGCCAAGTCATCAGGAGGGTTACACAAGGAGATTTTGGAGGGAAGAGAATCAACCTGCATCTGCATAATCCATGGACTCGTTCCCAAAAAGAAGCGTCATCAGTAATTATGCTGGATGATGAGTATGAGATCGTGCAGGTCAGAGGACTTAACTCTGTCTGTAAAATGAAAAAGATGAAATTCAGATGATTTGGTTTCATAAGTTTATTGCTTTCAAGGACTTGAATGATTTGATTGGGTTATGTCAGTTGAACAAAGCTTGGTCACCTCTCAATCCTCAATCTTAAAACTGGTGCACAAATGAGGAGATAAGTAAACAGATGATAGTCTAACCTACTAAATTTGTCTCTTTTCCTTTACACATTTGCACGATAGATACTGTAAATTGAGTACTTTAATACTTTAAAGTACTTAATTTACAGAATCTATTGCAATAAAAAATCCATTCAAAACACATTTTATAAAAACAGTGATCAATTTTGATTAGAAAAGCTATTTAAAAATTAGGCTACCAAGAACAGCTATTGCCCCTTGTGCCCTTAGCACACAGTTACATTTGCAGATTACCTTCTGATTGGAGGCTTTCTCTTTATTGTCTCTGCTGGCAACAAAACACAGAAGAAAAAACAGAAGTAACTTGTGTTAAAATCTAGGTTAATAGGGACCGTTTTCTTTCTCCTGTGTTACCCTACACCACTAGATGGCAGCATAATGGCTTGTATTGTGTTCTTATTTTGAAAGCTATCTCAGAGGAATGGTTTCACAAAGGAGAGTGAACCTTCACTAATAAAAATTAAGTAACTTCTTACATGCTCAGTCTCTCCCTGGATGAACCAGTAGATATGATTGGTGTTTTTAAACAGCCAGTATCAAACTGGGTAATCCTGCTTTTTTTAAATGTCTCTTTTTAATCCCAACTCAACACTTACCATGGCAGTCCCATAACGTGTTACTGAGCTGCTAAGCTCATAAATACAGATTAAAACGAGTAATATCACATCACAGATTTTACCATACCGCACGAGATTATGCACATGCAGGAAAGTGTTCATACATGAGTTGGCAGGAGCAAAGCAACTCTGTTAATAGCCAATATGTTTTAGTTACTGTGATACGAAGACTGATATTGTTCTAAATTCAGATACCAAAATGATACAGAATGAGCTGGTTATGATTATGTTTTTACTGAGATAAATATTTTTTAAGAAATTTCCAGAGTTAGGAACTGTCAGGGGGAACCTTCATCCTTACCTGTTTAATAATCATCTTTCTGTTTCCTCTTTTCAGTTGAATAACTTGGACCCAGAGCTGAAGAACCTGTTTGATATGTGTGGCATCTCTGAGGCTCAGCTGAAGGACAAAGAGACCTCTAAGGTCATCTACGACTTTATTGAGAAAAAAGGAGGCGTAGAGGCTGTCAAGAATGAACTACGGAGACAAGGTAAGGTCGATACACAATTAAGAAAACAGATAGTAGCGATAGTAGTGACAGTGAGTTGAGGGAATTACCAGATTCTTTTCCTGGGTAGTTAATGTTAGTATACAGACGTCAGTGGAGAGCTTTGGAAGCTTGTTGTGGAAAATGCTTCATGAGTTTTGTGTTGTTAAATCTATGTGTTTCTGCAGCACATTGCTCATGTGAAATACATGTTAAAGGGTGATTTGTTAATATGAGGCAATCTTAACTAGTGTGGTGGTTTTATCCCCAGGTCCGCCCAGGTGGAGTGGTAGGTTTCTATGCATGACCTGCTGTGACAGCTCATGACTGTGCATGTCAAGTTGGGCCGTAATGTGACTTAAGAATTCAATTAAAGCGAGTTTGGTTTTTGCGGTTACTGAAGTGAGCTCAGAGATTTTGCTGTGTTGTTTGTACTTGAGTTGGATGTTTTATTGTTAGCATTATGACTACAACTGTAGAAATATAAAAACAGGAATTTAGTAAGCTGTTGCTGCATTATGTCAGATAATGTCTATTTATTTATTTATTTCTGACTTTAAACTTTTGCTCCTGTCCACCATATATAAATATAAACCTTGCAAATATTCTGTCACAATTTTCTATAACAAAATTAACATGAGTTTCATGCAAGAATGCTGCCCCCAGTGGCTTGTTCATATAACTGCATGATGCATTAATACTGGCAAGAATTGGGAAAACTAACATGCACTTTTGATACTTCATTTAATTATATACAAATCTATATCACATTTTTTTTTATTTTTTACTTCATTTGATTTGATTGATTTAATTTTTTTAATTTTATTTCATTTATTTATTATTTACTGTTTAGCTTCAGATGTAAACTGTAGCTCCTGACCAACAACTATTTGTAACAACTCATGTGCAGTTACGCATCTGCTACCAGAAGTTAGGCCAAAGCAACGTGATGTTTCTGAACGAATTCCATCATGAGGGAAATTGATGTAGACCAATAATTTGTCATAATTACCAACATTAGCCACATGTGAGAAGGCTGCCAGCAGCAGCAACATTTTTGGCCTGCAGGACGCAATTACGAGGGCAAAAATTGGAAAACTGTGCAACTTTAGCAATATGTTGAAAAATCCTTTGTGACCATCCAGATCTCCTTGCTGTCATTTCATGAAAGTAATTTGTAGATGAAATGTGATGAAGGAAAATCATGGAATTGAATGTTCTTGGTGACTGCAGTGTGACTTCTGAGTGATGCATAGCAGCGATTGAAGCTTTGCCCTTTTTACTTAACAAGTTTTTGTTTTTTCAATCCAGCTCCTCCACCCCCTCCATCCAGAGGCGGCCCTCCTCCCCCACCACCGCACCACGGCTCAGCCCCTCCTCCCCCCCCGCCAGCCCCAGGGCGAGGTGGCCCCCCCCCCCCCCCCCCCCCCCGAGCGGCCCCCCGGCCCCCCCCCCCCCCGCCCCCCCCCCCCCCCCCCCCCGGGGGGGGCCCCCCCCC